>BDDA01000100.1:157116-182203 GCA_001662385.1 Chlamydomonas asymmetrica
TTATGGAACATATGGCGATGCTTGCCGTTGCCGTTTCCAACAAACGAGGCGTGTGTGTGTTGCTCGCTAACGTGTCCCAGGCGTGACCTTGCTGACTCACAGGAATATGAGAGCACAGGCCAGCTTCGTGTGGTTAACGGGTGCGGGGTTGCAGGACTTTCGGGGGGAGGGGTGCTGCTCAGTTTGCGGCCGCTGTGTCTGACGAGGGCAACGTTACATACTCACGCCGCGACCCATAACGCCTTTCCATCGGACAAGCCCCCATACAACTCGTGGAGATGCCCATACATGTCACCAGGACTTTTGAGTTCAAACTGCAGCAGATAGTTGTGCGAAGCCGCACGCGTGACCTCACCGGCGCTTCACTTGCTCATCGGTGTAGTCGTACAAAATGGGCACCACACGTGCTCCCGCGGACTGCAGCAACACATAAGAACCTCGTTAGCTTGACCCAAGGTGGCCAACACAGAACGATGCGGGCACCGAAGGTATTGCACAGGTCAAGAAGCGGAAGTCGGCATCTGCTCACCTCGACCCACTTGACGTACGAGGCCGCTATGTATGACTTGCCAGCTGGGGCTGGGTCACCAGGCTGCGCAGGCGGACACACAGCAAAACCAGGCAAACCAACGAAGCGGTGCTCGGCGCAACTTCGGGCCATGGGCCACGGGCACAGCTCCAGCTTCAGCTGAAACGTGCTTACTCCGCTGCTTAGCAGCTTGGATGCACCTCGACAAGTGGTTGGTGCGCAGGGATATGGCACCGAAGGCGAAGACCCGGATAGGCAAGGATAGCCCAGCACAATTGCAAAGTTCATACCTGCGAGAGGATGCCAATAAGCGGCCGCAGATTGGCCTCGTTCATACGACCTAATTGGCCACTCTTGCCCGTCGTCAGCTGCTGAACGGCATTCAGGAGATCTGGTGACCTGCAAGCCGGCAAGAGGTGCAGACATGTGCAACGCACGGTTTCTGCTCCTGCAATTCACATACATCATCATCGAACACACCAGGCAAGGGCTACAACAACACCTTTCCCAGCGCCTCAACTCGAACTCGAATACCAGGTCCGCTCCTTGGCATACAGCCGGAGCTGCAAGAAGGCAGTGTCAGCAAGCGCACCTGACTGCATGCACGCGTGGAGCACAGCTGGCAGCCAGCAGCGCCAAAACTGCTGTGCAGCAGAGGCAAAGCAGTCTGGCCTCCATTGTGCCCGATTCGGCGTAAGGTCGTGAGTTCACTGGTCCACTAGCTGGCTGTGGGAAGCTCTTGGGCGTGCAAGGCAGCCTGCTGGCAGGCAACTCGACTAGCACGCCACAGTGCAAGTGCAGCCAGTAAATACAACCGAGGCTAGACGACAGCGACTCGTAACCTTACAATCGCCAACTTCGGGATGTCAAATTGCTATTTTCCAAGACCGTCGGCTGGAAAGATGCTCAGATGCGCTGGTGCGTGAGGGGGGAGAAATTGGTCAAAAGGTGCAGGCACATCCCGGCTTAAAGGGACCCCCAAAAGTGCCTTCGCGCTGGAGACGATCCTAAATAAACAATCGAACGTATTTGTTGCAGCGCAACATTGCTTGTGTTTTGCTGTGCCACTGTGTTTTGCTGTGGACCCACAAAAGTCACCAGAGCCAAAAGACACCAGGCTGCACCTACAGGTGACGGTATTAACCATGTACAACTCATCAGCGGACCTTGGTTCAGGCGTCTGTTATTCTCAGTGTCGAATTCCTACATTCCGGTGCGCGCGGTCTCGAAGTCCTGTTCATGTCTGTCTTCAGTCTGAAGAACAGGACTGATGTTAAGAGCTCAATACATGGAAATGAAAACATCTTTCAGGTATTAAGCGTGTTGGTCACTGAGGACAGGAGCGCAAGCTGAGAAACGTTTCCATTGTATGGCAGGCTGTGCGAAAGACGACAACCACGGCTGCCTGTAAGTGAAGTCAGAATGCCTTGAGCAGAACGTAGATACTATGGCCATGCTTCTTGAGGCTGACGCCCACTGGTGTGAGCTGGCTGTAAAGCGGAGCAGGGTGGACCGAACGCCGGCTCGGCAGCGCAAGCGTTCACGTTCCGGCCGCATGCGCATGTGGGATAGCAAAAGTATGTCAAGGGCAAGCCCTGAACTTGGATCGAAAATGCGGCCAGCTTAAAGTGAGCATGGCCAACCATCACACGCACTTAAAACGGCACCGCAAACCCCACCCTGGAGCTGTAATTATTTTGGTCTCCGAAACCAGGGGAAGTTTATAAAGTCCCCGGCGTGCCATGAGACTTTCTTTTCCCTTGCGTGCCTTTGACTCTTGTGCTCTTGCGCTATAAAGCCGACTTTGTTCTGTATAACTGAGTTGAGCTTTTAACGCCTCTGCAAAGCACACACACGCCACCATGTCAAAGACCAAGAAGGTAGCACAGGCGGCCGTCAAGGCCGAGACAAAGAAGAAGGTGAGCAAAGCGCTGCGCAGCTAGGCTTATCAAGGCTTGCCTGCCTAGTTGCGGCGCGGTCGCAGCACGCTGGCTTGCGATGTCCGCCCATCAGACTGCCTGGTCTCAGTTCGGCTGAGTGACCACTACTAAGCGTGGCTGCGCTCTGCGAACACAGGTAACCAAGCCGGTATCTTCTGACGACGACAGCAGCGATGAGGACTCGGAGGAGGAGGTCGTTGTGAAGAAGCCCACTGGCAAGGTGTGTCTTGTCCCTCACACTCTCTGAACAGACCCTAGGACAAATACTACATGCCTTAACGCAGGTTTGATACTCAGTATGGTTGCTTTGCACGTACTTGAGATGAAGGCCGTTTGCCTTTCTTTACTAAGCAACAACGGCGCACGTCGCAAAGACTGCTGCAGCCGGGTCAGCGTGTGCGTGGTCATGAGGTGCCGGCAGTACCCTGATTATATTGAGTTCATCGCATTGTGAAGCCAGGCAGAACGTGACGAAAAGGCACTCAGCAGGGGCTCACTCAGCGCACAAAGCCGCCGTCGACGCCGCCGCCGCCGCCTCGAGCGGTAACTTTTGCCACTGTCAGGTTCTCTGCTGCATATGTCCAGCACACCGAGCTAACGTTTTATTATGTGCGTTTATCTCACAGGCTGCTCCTGCCAAGGCCCCTGCCAAGAAGGCGGAGCCTTCAGATGACTCCGACGATGATGACGACTCTGACGACGACAGCGACGACGAGCCGCCTGCTAAGAAGGCTGCGCCTGCAAAGGCCGCTGCCGCTCCCGCAGCAAAGAAGGCAGCTGCCAAGGTGAGCTAGAGCACAGTACCAGGTCTCCAGGGCTGCAAGTAGTGCCACAGAGAAGCGCAGCGCCGGCAGTGTGGCGTCAGTCCTCAGCTCTGTTCCAAGCGCTGGCATAGGTGCTGAACCCGGGTTGCCCTGTGCCGTGGCAGGCTGACAGCGACGACGATGATAGCGATGACGACGATAGTGACGACGACAGCGATGAGAGCGAGGTGAGGGTGGCTTGCGCACCCGGCGATCCGCTTCTGAAGACGCATCTCTGCGTGGGTCTGCGTGGCACTGCATTGCTTGATCCCCTCCTCGTGCTCGGCTTTCACAACACATACAGGACGAGAAGCCTGCTGCCAAGCCCGCTGGCAAGGCCGCTGCTAAGAAGGAGGAGTCCGATGAGGATTCTGACGATGACGATGACGACGACTCTGACGAGGCAAGTGCGCCGTGGCGAGCTCTGCAGTCACCTTGCGCAGCCCCGACACACCACTGTGCAATACGCCAGCACAAGAGTGTGGGCGCTGGGTTGTGCGTGTCAGCTGCTTTGCGCCGATCAGGCTGCTGCCTCGAACCAAGGGAGCCACGCCAACGCTGTCCGCTACACGCCTGAAGCGCACAAAAGCTGCATGCATGCGTTTGGGTTTGCGAGCCAGCCCGTGATCGTGCTGCGTATGGTGGCGCATGGCAGCGCATGTGCGAGGCAACAACGGCCCAACCACATGCAGCCGCATGCACCAGAGTTGCATACCCCAAATCGTTTGCCTTGCTCGTTTCTGACAGATGAACTGAGCTCCTTCCACTGCCCTGCACACACAGGAGGAGAAGCCCGCCGCCAAGCCTGCTGCAAAGGCGGCCGCCAAGCCCGCCGCTAAGAAGGAGGAGTCAGACGACGACGAGGATTCGGATGATGACGATGACGATGACGATGATGAGGAGGTGAGGAGGCACGGCGATGCATGCCAAAGCTTGACGCAGTGGGGGAGCATCCAGGGGCTGCATGCATCACGAATGCTGGATGCTGCATGCGGCGAGCCACCTGTGCATGCAGCCTTGCCTGTGCTGTCGCTCCCGGGGGGGTGGAGCTAGGGATGGGTTGGCACTGCGTGGCTGAATGCTTGATGCAATGCTTGCTCAATCCATCCATGTGGTGATTGTCCATGGCATTCGGTTGTGTTAATGCATCCAGTGGCTCATGCGTGCCGACCCACACGCATCGTAACGGGACGTGACAAAGCATGTGAGCATGTCAGTCATTCGCTTTGCATGGCTGGCATCTTGACGCTCTGCGTGTGCGTTTGTGTCATTGACAGGAGGAGAAGCCTGCTGCCAAGAAGCCCGCAGCCAAGGCTGCCGCCAAGAAGGCGGACTCCGATGATGACGAGGACGATGACGAGGAGGATTCGGATGATGACGACGATGATGATGACGAGGACGAGGAGATGGCTGACGTGAAGAAGAAGGGCGATGCCAGCCAGAAACGCAAGAAGGATGACGATGAGGAGGAGGAGGAGGAGGAGGTGCGTGAGAGCGTCAACGCGATGCGGGGTGGGCAGGCTAGCATTTCCTGAGGCAAAATTAAATAGGGCGTAACAGCGAATTGCTCTGCATGCGGTGCATGATCAGAATGTCGGTACAACCCTGGCTCGGAGTGCAAACGGCGTAGCAAACAGTGCAAGGAATGTGGTGGGGGGGGAGGGAAGCGTGGACACACCAAGGTGTGCGCGCGTGCAAGGGGAGTATGCCGGCAGTCATCCAACATGCATAGGCCCAAACATGCGACGTGCCAACCCTTGGTTTTACACGTGTATGAAACCATGTGCGGCTGCTGATGTGTGTGGCGTAGGAGGAGGAGGAGGAGGAGGAGAAGCCCGCACCCAAGAAGCAGAAGGTCGAGGCGGCAGAGGGCGAGACGACTAGCGTGTTTGTGGGCAACCTCCCCTGGAGCTGGTGAGTTGGCATGCTCATTGCTAGCGTAATGCCAGCGTGCATTGCATAATGAGGTTACCGCAACAATGTGCATACCATACGCATGCATCATGGGTGGCGTTGCAGCAACGATCGCATGGCAGTTGCGCCCATCCTGTGCATGCCGATGCTGGGGAATCGAGGCAGCGGTATCATTTGCAGGAATCAGCCAAGGCATGCTGTCGCTGGTGTTCAAACACCTGGCTGTACAAGCGGTCACGTTTGTACCATATTGGATGGGAAATGCAGTCAGGCCGTCTGGTTGCGCCTGACCAGGGGGGTGAGAATGTGACTCTCATTGGGAGCGGTCGGCCATGCATTGCATGCTTGCACAGCCTCCGCTGCTTCTTACTTGGCAGCAGAGCCTGCCGCACGTGCGGGCGTTGTTTGGCTGACCACCTACAAGCTGACCAGCCAAATCACGCCCGCACGTGCGGCAGGCCCCGCTGCCACTCAGCAGCAGGCGTGGAATCCGCAACCCTTTAAAGCACACCCTGATTGTGCATGCAGTACATGCCATGCCACGCCGCGATGCAACTGCTGACTCATTTCCATCCGGTGCTTGGTTTGACGTTTGTGCTCTGTTTGTGCTTGTGCGTGCAGCGACGAGGATTCCATCCGTGCCTTCTTCAAGGGCTGCGGGACGATCTCCTCCATCCGGATCGCCATGGACCGCGAGACCGGCCGCGCCAAGGGCTTCTGCCACGTGGACTTTGAGGATTCCGCCAGCGTGCAGAAGGCGTGCAAGAAGGACGGGTCCGACCTCGACGGCCGCACGCTCAAGGTCAACCCCGCGCAGCAAAAGTGAGCGCCGTCGAAACCGCATGAAGGAGGGTTATTACTGCCTGGTCCTCACCTCATCTTGTCACACCTGTGTGGTGTAGTGGCCGTTGTTGAATGCGAAGCCATACGGCAGCGGCTAATGATGTTGCCAGGGGTTTGGTTGCCTGCCTGTCCGCGAGAGGCTTACGGAAGCTGCCCGCAAAGGGGATTGAAGCAGCTTGTAATGCATGGGGGAGGCAGGGGGCGAAGAAGGAACTACTAGATCCAGGCATGCAGGGGTTGAGGCAAAACAAACGGCGTGAGAGGGCGCAGGCGAGGACAAAGTGCCTTTTTCGTGTGCCGCCAAGCTACCATGCCGTCGCCTTTCGTTGACCTGGCATGGCGGAGCATGATGAATCTTGCGTAGGCCATGCAGCACTGCCGCCCACTAACCCGCACCACTGCTCAACCTCCTCTTTGCAGGCCCGGCTACGGTAACGGCGCTGGCACCCCCCGGGGCGGCGGCGGCGACGGCGCTGACGGCACCACCATCTTCATCAAGGGCTTTGACTCCAGCCAGGCCGAGGACGACGTCCGCGCCGCCCTGCAGGAGGCGTTCGGGAAGTGCGGAGAGATCAACAGCGTGCGCCTGCCCTCGGACCGCGAGGCCGGCACCCTCAAGGGCTTCGCGTACATTGAGTTTGCTAGCCCCGATGCGAAGGCAAAGGCGGCCAAGCTCAACGGCAAGCAGATTGCCGGCGGGTCGCTCACGGTGGACACTGAGGTGAGGCCGCGTGGTGACAGCGGCGGCCGCGGCGGCGGTTTCGGAGGCGGTGGCCGTGGCGGTTTCGGAGGGCGCGGCGGCGGCCGTGGGTTCGGAGGGAGAGACGGGGGCCGCGGCGGCGGCCGGGGCTTCGGCGGCCGTGATGGTGGCCGTGGCGGGCGCGGCGGGTTCGGCGGGAGGGGTGGCCGTGACGGCGGCCGTGGCTTTGGCGGGCGCGGCGGCGGCCGTGGCGGCATGAGGATCGAGGCGAGCGCCGGCAGCGGCAAGAGGCAGACGTTCGATGATTAGACAACTCGCCCAGACCCCTCCTCCCAGCCTCCTCCCTTTTCCATTTGAAGCCGCGTACTGGCCTGCAACAGCAGAGCAGCCGGCCTCCGGATGCCTCCTGAAATCAGCGGCAGAAAGCACCTGATGCCACTGGTTGAAGATGTGCTTTGCCTGCCTATCTCTAGGTGCTCTGGCCTGATGACCTTTGACCAGACATTGTTGCGTGCATGGTACTGGTTTCGTGCTGACGCATCCCTGCTGGAGCGTGCCCACGCCTGCTCCCGGGGGTGCACGTGTAGCTTGACCGTCGGTAATTAATCACACCGCTCTGCTTGGCCGGTTCGCAGTGCACACCTCTTCCCCCCTGGAGCCCTGGTCCGAAACCGCATCACATTCTTTAACTACTCCCGATCGATTTGCACGTGCATATGTTGCAGTACAACACTTCCGAGTGGGGAACTGATCACGCGCCACCTATTAACACATTCGCGCAGTTGCTGATCGGAGCGCGCACCCTCTGCGCAGTCCATTTGACACGGGAGTGCTTCCTGCCGATCGCCGACACCTATTTCACTGTTTGACGCGTCCGCCCTTGTGTGCTCGTTTGAATCCTTAGCTCGGACGTCTGCCTGTTGTTGGTGTGACAAGGCTGTGGTGCTTTTCTATGATCACTACCTGATGTTATGAAGCTTTTGCCTGGTTATGGCCTGGCGCTATTACAACGGCCTTGAAGCAGTGCAGGTGCCGCTCGCCCCAAGGGGTGCGCATGACCTAGCAAACCCCGTCAGCTGTAATAACGCTGCCTGCCTCGCTCGTGTGAATTAGATGCTGCGGTTCACAGCCACCTTCGTGCAGGAATATGTAGAACTTACTGCCAATAGTGTGAAGTAGTTGTGACTTCGAGAGGGTACTACTGTAGTACCAAAACAAACGTCCTGGAAGGATTTGGTGCTGCATGGGTATGACTAGGCCTAACAGGGTCTGTTTAGTCCACAGTGACGTCCACTTTGTGTGTGCAACTGTGAGTGTCACTCTGTGTTTGCCTGAGCCGCACCGTATCAGTACACCGACCGCCCAGCAGCGTGCAGCGGCATGCATGCATGCCGACTCGGCTGCTATTGCGTGAGCTTTAGCTGCTTAAGCGTTCAGTGGGGACCCTTGGCCTAGCACAATGCTGGCTGAGTGTGATCAGGCATAGAGCTGTGGCTGAGCATCACCTGCATCCGCATCTGCACACGCACAGTGCTCAGTGTGGCCAGCTCCTCAGCCTCGGCTGTCCTGATGCCCCTATCACATGCACATTGCAGGGCAAACAGCCAAACAGACAGGTTGGAGAGCGCGCACGAGTGCAGTGCTGGACAGCAGCTGGCATGCGGTACCCTCCAACCCAGCGTACGACCAAGGCGATGTGCTGCGGCCCCGATCGGGCACGGCCCGATCGTCAAACCACCACTTGTCAATGACTGAACGGTTCCGGGGTTAATTACAGGTGCAGTGCGCACACGCAGCACGCCATGGCATGCAAGCTGGCATGACGGCGCAGCTCTCATTAGAAGGAGGCCTGCTGCTCGCTCCTCACATACCCCTCACGCCCGCGCCTCATCCCAGCTCATAGCAGGCTGGCAGAGTCGGATTCATCACCGATTTGCAACACGCGAGCGACTTTAGGCCACTTTAGGAATAGACGCAGATGGGAGGAAACAGCAGATGCAAAACCGGCGCTGGAGATCCATGTCAGAGCACACTTCTGAGTGGGCAGCAAGTCGGCAGCAAGTCTCAATTCGTGGCATGCAAAGCAGTTCTTGGCAGCCATGCAGGTCCTGATGCAGGTCGTGATGCAGGTCGAGGAGGTCGATCACCCGATTATTTCGCAGAGCGAGCGCTGCCGCGCGAGGGTTCGCCGCCCAATGTGGCACAGCGAAGCCTGGCATGCGCATAAAGCGATCGCAGCAGCCGTGCGCCGCGCCGCAAACGCCCTAGCAACATGAAATGGTGAAATGCGACAGCATTGCGCATTGCTCGGGTTGGTTAGAAGGCACTGACACGGCCCCTCATGAGTGCGACATCAGGCTGTGGAAGCGCACATCCTGGCGCTTACACCAGGCACCGTATAAGAAAGACGGCGGAAATCAGGCAGACACGTTTTGAGCCAGCAAGAGCGAGGCAAAAATCATGGGATGGCTCGTCAACCAAGCGCCACAAGTAATTTGGCGATCATTTACCACAAGATGGTGCTTGGAGGGTAGAAAGCAAAGAACAGCCAGCATACCCAGCACCTGGGGTGTGAGAGAGCGGGAAGGAGATTGGAAGTGTATTGCCTGCAGACCGTGAGCACGTGCGCTGGTGAGCCACATCCATACGTATATCACGGCTCGTCATGCACACAGTGCACAATAGAATGCCATGCACAAATGCGTCTCTTCGAAATTTCTTCTACTACAGGCAGAGGTCAGTGACGGATGCATTTGTGCATCCAATGCCTGCCCGCTCGATGCACATGCAGAGCCCTGACTAAATTGATCATGGCTTACCGGTATCTCAGATTCTCCTACTAGACTAGGGGGTCACAGATTTCTTCCTCACTGTCTCTAATTCTTCCTAGATTCTCTCTCTCACTCACCAAGTTCATACGATATTCCGTGGTCAAACTTCACTGCGCAATGCGCTTAGCTTCTCACAGTTGTGTTGTGCGTGTCCTGCACTGCCCTACAGCCCCACCCCACCGGCTCTGGCTGTGCGTTGCGCCTCAGAAGAAGCGAAAGCAGCAGGTGCCATCATCGCCTGGCCAGCGCAGCAGTTCTGGTTGTACCGGCAACCCCCCTCGCCGCCGGCGCGGGTGTGACCCGCTCCGGACCACTGGCTGCAGCCGTCGCCGTCGCCATGCCGCTGTCAGGCGAATGAGTGTGCAGAGCGCGAGAGAGCTCCAGCCGGAGCCTCTCCATGCCCTCCGTGCCCGCCAGCTGCCGCTGCACGTCCGACACGTCCAGCCCCGGGATCCCCGCCGACGGCTGCAGCAGCAGCGCATCATCCACGCTCACAACGTGTACCGCCGACGGCGCCACGCTGCAGCCCCTTGCCAGCGCTGCTAGCGCCGCTTCCTTTGCAGCCGGAGACACCGAAGGGCTCGTCAGCAGCACCGGCAGCAGCGGGCAGCCGGCCGTGGCGGCCGTCTCACGCAGGTTGATGAAGTCACGGGAGCGCAGCACGCGGCAGGGGTCACGGGCGCTGGCGACCACCAATACCGCCTGCATACGCTGCAGAGGGTCTGTGACACCCCCGCTGCCGCGCGTGGCGAGGCCCGCTGGAGCGCCCGCTGGTCCCGCAGCGGCACCGCCTGAGGCAGCACCGTCAGCGGCGGCGGGGATGCTGGCGTCAGCCCCGAGGCGGCGGTTTCGGAGCCGTTGCTGGTGCGCGAGGAACTGCGAGAGGCACCAGGCAGGCAGGCCCCGCAGGACGCTGCCCACGCCGCTGAGCAAGCGCTGCCACCAGCCGAAGTGCGAGACCTGATGCTGCAGCAGTGACAGCAGCCGGCGCACCCCCACGAACGGGCCGCGGCCCCGGCGCCCCCACGCCTCCGCTGCAAGGAAGTTGTGGTACAGGACGCCGTCGGCGGCGAGGGCGGCGGCCGGCAGCGGCAGCGCGACGCGGCCGCTGCCCCGCAGCGCGCGCAGCTGCGCACGCAGTCGATGCACGGGCCGCCGCGGCTGCGCCGGCGCTGCTGCCGTCGCGCTGCCTGCTGCCGCCGAGACCGGGGTAGGTGCCGCGGCACCTGCCTGCGCCTTCCCGATTACCCCCTGGAGGCTCAGCAGCTCAGGTGCTGCTGCGGGCGCCATCGCCGGCGCTGCCGCTGCTGGCCTGGGGTGCTGCGGCACACTGCTGCGTTTCCACCAGAAGGGCCATGCCGGCCTCGTCACCACCCGGGGCGTCATCGGGGTCAGCGCCGTAGCGCCTGCGGAGGGCTGCACAGAAAACGCGGCGGTGCCGAGCGCAGCGCTGAGAGGCTTCTGCGGGGGCAGGGCTGGCAGCTGAAGACCCGTGCTGCTGCCTGCTGCTGCTGCTGCTGCGGTCGTCAACGTCTCCCTGAACCCTGGGGTGCTCACGCTGCGCTGTGGACGTCGGATCGGCGTCGTTTCAACCGCAGCGGGCTGCGGGCTGCCGCCCGCCACAGCGGCAGCATCCTCAACAGCTCGGTAGGATACCGGCAGTGAGAGGGGCGCCGGCGCCAGGCGAGCAAGCCGGCCGCTGCTGCGCGGTGCCGCCGGGCCGTCCTGCACCAGCAGCTGCGGCGGAAAGGGAACGGCGCCGGCGGCAGATAGGGAGGGAGAAGCGGCGGGCGAAGACTGCCCGAGCGAAGAGGATAGCGTCATGCCCCTCAGCAGCGCAGCGGCGGCCGCCTGCTGCTCATTCAGCTCGCCGAGCGTTGCCGGCATGCTGCCGTCGCGAGCGGCATCGTTGTCTGGGTCCGGCCGCCGCGAGCGCGCCGCCGCCGTGGACGCCGCCGCTGCCGCCATGTTGGCCTGCACCTGCCACATGACGCGCCGCAGCCGCCGCAGCGGCGCCCACGTGCGCGTCTGCGCGCCGGCCAGCGCCGGCCGGCCGTTCAGCAGGGTCGAGGCCGTGTCTTGGCCCTGCTGAGCGCCGGCCAGCAGCAGCGCTTGTACAGCACGTTCCTCAACCGTCCACGGTTCCGGAGCAGTCAGCAGGGGCAGCCCCCGCAGGAAGGCGCCCGGGCGGCGGGCGGTAGCGGAGGAGGTTGCCGCCGCCACCACGCGTGTCGCGATGGGAGGCGCGTCCCGCTGCTGGCGCAGCATGCGGCCGGGCGCCTGCACCAGCATGCCGGGCATGGCCGCGACGAGCAGCACTGCTGATAGCAGGCCCGCCAGCGGCGCTGGCAGCATCGGCAGGGCGGCGTTGCTGCTGGCGGCGCCGTCGCCCAGCCCGTTCACCCCCAGCCACCGCCTACGGGGCGCAGCAACCACCGCAGCAGGTGCGGTCGTGGATGATGCTGCAGCCTGCTGTGCTGCTGAGCCTGCCAGCAGCGGCGCGCCAGCAGCGCTGCTCGCATCAGCCGCGCCCGATGAGGATGCCTCCAGACGACTCAGCGGCAACGCGGCTGCCAGCGAGGGGATTTCCGGCATGGAACGAGAGGCCTGCAGCGGTGCCGGCCTGACCCGGCCAACGGGTGCTTTTGCCTGGGACACGCTACCCACATCCGAGTCTGCCGGCATCTGGGCCCCCGGGGAGGACGCAGCAGCGGCAGTGGCAGCAGGGGCCATGGTGCCGCGTTGTCTGAAAGCCTGGCCCCAGCCCATCGTCACCCACAGCCACCAACGCGACGCAGCCCCACTCGCTGCCGCGGCGGCGCCTCGGGCCGGCGCTGCGGCCGCTGCAGGCGCCGGCGCCAGCAGCGCTGCCTGCAGCAGCGACGCCGCGTATGGGGAGGTGCCCACGATGGCGGCCCGCAGCGGTTCCACCACGGCCTGCACGGTCGTGATGTGGAAATCTGTCTTGATGCGCAGCGACAGCGCCAGCGGCGGGGGCGTGCCGGCGGCCATGCCGCTCCGCGTTGCGGCAGCAGCGCTGCCTGCATACAGCGCCGGCAGCGCGGCCTCCGGCACCTCGACAGTCAGCACCATGCTGCCGACTGAATACGGAGGGGCAAGCATTGACCCTGACGCAGCAGCAGCAGCGGCGGCGGCAGCAGCAGCCAGGGACTGGCGGTTGCCCCGATTGGTGCCCCCAGCACGGCCGCTGGCAGGGGCGGCCTGTCCCTGCAGCCCCGGGCGCAGCAGTAGCAGGCGCCCCAGCAGGCTGCCTGCCACGTGGTGCAGCGTGTTCTGCAGCAGCGACATTGGGTGCAGCGGTGGTGGGTTGGGGACGAGGCTGTAAGGCTGCGAGTACAGCAGCTGCTGCACCGTTACAGGCAGATTCATCAGCTGCTGCTGCTGCTGTGTCGGCGGCGATGAGTACCCAGACCCAGGTCTTGATCCGCTGCCTGCTGCTGCCTTTGTGCTGCCGCTGCCTTCACCAGACGAGCCAGCAGCGGCTGACATGCCTGCAGCTGGGGCTTTTGTGGACGCTGAGCCGCCCTGCTGCTGCTGCTGCTGCTGCTGCTGCGGTGGCGGCAACGCTGATGCAGCGGATGCCTCAAGGGGAATGGGGACTAGCTGCGCCGATATCTCCCGGCAGTACTGCAGGTTGTGCCCTTCCACACGCACAGTCAGCGCCACCGTGC
Source organism: Chlamydomonas asymmetrica (assembly GCA_001662385.1). Classification (NCBI taxonomy): domain Eukaryota; kingdom Viridiplantae; phylum Chlorophyta; class Chlorophyceae; order Chlamydomonadales; family Chlamydomonadaceae; genus Chlamydomonas; species Chlamydomonas asymmetrica. The sequence goes on from BDDA01000100.1 coordinate 170,369, forward strand.
GCTGACCGGACCCGGCCCCGGCCCAATGCGGCCGCCTCATTCCCATCACACCATTCCCGCCCTGGCTGCGTGTCCGCACAGCGGAGATCAACGCATCGGCAGCCAGCACCCGCCAGCCTGGCGTCGCGTCAGCCTGGGGGGGCGCCAGCGGGGGCGTCGCGCCGGCAGCAGCGCCCGGGGCGGCCGGCGCGTCCTGCGGATCTGGCCGGCGCCACGCCTCCGCCTTGACCACGGTGACAGGCGGGTGCAGCGAGTCGTCCAGCCGCACTGCTGGCTGGCGGCCGAGACGATCCTGCTTGGCCTCTTGCATGCGTTGGCGCACGTGCGGCGGGGCGCGAGCGATGATGTCATCGATGACACGCATGTGGCGGTGCCTGGGGATCCAAACAGGTGGGGATACCGTACGTCAGCCGGGCTCCAGCGCAAGCCAGATGAGCGCTACATGCGATGCGTCACACCACCGATGTTGTGCCGGAAAGGCAACTGCTCAGGCGCCAATTGCAACAGGCACCCGGAACAAGCTGCTGGAACTGCTTACACACTGACCCACAGTCCCTGCCTGCCTGTACATACACAGGGCCTTGATGGGCACTGCGAACGTCAGCCGCATTGGCACATGCCGATACGAGCACAGGCTGTCTGTGGCAGGCGAAGCAGGGCTGTGATACCGGCATCTGGGTGACCGTCGGTCACCCAAACCGTGCAGGTTGTCACGTCAATTTCCAGTCCACGACCATGGCTGGCCAAAAATGCTGGTTAAAAATGCGCACCCATCCCACCCACACAGAGGTGTGTATTGCAACGCGTGCCATATCATAACGCTGCATTGGAACACGCAGATTTATAAATTTGCCATCTATAACCTGTCCACGCGGGGCCCCACCTGTACGCGACCATGCGATGGAAGGAGAAGAGGCCGCGCGGGCCGTCCGGGGCCTCCCCCTCGGGCTGCAGCAGCGAGCGGCCCTGTGCGGTCGCCTCGCGCGTGCGGCGTGCCAGCTCCGCCTCTGAGAGCGCTCCGCCTAACGTGAGGAAGAAGGAGCGGCCGAACGCCTGGAACCTCGACACCTGTGTAGTACACGCGTACGCGGTGCGGTACATGTGACGCTGTACATGTGGTATTGCGACACCTGTGTTGTCCATTCCACGGTCTGTTAGCAGCTTGATTTGCAAATCATATGCTCTGTACTGCTTGTACGCAGTGCGGTACATACGCTGTGCGGTGCACGCATGCGTGCAGCATTGCATACACCGCAACTTCATGATAACACGTGTGGGCTGCCGCATATGAGCCTGATCACCTGATCACCTGAATGAGGGTACTGGCCGAGCACGCAGCTGGCCCCCCCCTTTGTGTCCCCCCCTTTTTTGTGCGATCGCCACCACCAGCATCCTGTACTGCCCCGCTTCATGGTCCCACAGCCACTGCATCTGGGTCACTGCAACTGGGTCATCACCACTGGGGCATAGCAACCTCCGTCGCAGCAATTGGTTCACCCCAGCCACCCCCGCCTGCCAACAGCTGCAAGCTGTGCTCGCTTTGCTGTCCACATACGTCCCACACGCATATCGACCTGCTCCTCTCGTTGTACCGCATGTACCGCATGTAATGCCTGTATTGCATCTTATAATGCTGGTGGCTCACCGGTGGCGTGGGCAACGGGATGCGCGCCTGCGCCGCGAGGCGCCGCAGCCGCCGCATGGCGCGCTTGCGCTCGATGGCCAGGCTGAGGCCCCAGCTGCCCTGAGAGTCCCCCACCAGCGCCTGCCGCTGCTGCGCCTGGCTGCGCGCCTGCGCCGCCCGCCGCGCCGCGTCCGCATCCGCGGGAAGCACGGCGTCGCCCGCGCTCCCACCCGCGCTCAGCTTGGCACCGCTATCACCGTCCGCTGTGACTCCATTTCCATTGCTGACTGCGCTCAGGACCACCCCTGGAGCCAAGATCTCCTCCATCGCCTGCCTCGCCTCCTCGTCCTCGATGCTGCCGAGGCTCGCGACGCAGACGGCGCCGGCAGCGCCGCCGCCGACGCTTCGAGAGCGCACGCCCAACGCGCGCATAACCTGCGCCTCCTGGGGCAACGCGTGTGCAAACGAGAAGCTGGCAGAGCGAGACAACGGAGCGCGGGCACTGGACTCGGAGAGGAGGCCATGGGTGTGCGCTGGCATGCGCCACTCGCTGCCGCGGCCGATGCTGCTGCTGCTGGGAGATGAGAGCACGCTTGAAGGCGAGGCAGCGCCACTGGTTGGCGCCGCACCACACTCGGAGTCCGAACTGTCCGGCCCGAGGATGCTGCTGCTGCATGCTGGGCTGCTGCTTGGCGCAGCGCCGGCGCCGGCGCTGGTGCTGCTCGTGCTGCCCGAAAGCGCCACAGTCCAGCAGCTGGTCAGGCCAGCAAGCCCGTCCAACCCCTCTAACAGTCCTGCGGACGCACTCCGTGCCAACCGGTGCGGTGAGGGTAGCGCAGGCAACCGAAAGCCAGACACAGCTCGAGGTGTTGCAACGCCGCTCGCGTGCTCCTGTTCGCTCGCTTGGCACCTGGCAAAGGGCGAGTCCGCCACCAAGCCTTTGTCACTGGCTGCCGCGGCCCCCGTGTCAGCATCATCAGCGTTGTTTTGGCTCGATGAACGCGAGCTTATGGGTGAAGGTGCCAGGCGCGAGGTAGAGGGGTACGCCTTCAACTGGCCAATGCTGACCAGCCGCATAAGCTGGTCCTCCGGAAGATAGTATGAGGAGAAGTGAGTGGCCCACCCTGAGCACTCCACTAGCTCCGCCAGCGCACGGTTGCCCACCGCAGGCGCTGCGAACGTGATGCAGCTGACGCGGGGGCTCGGGAAGTCTGGCAGCTCCCGCAGCAGCCTGCAGGTGAGTTTGGGGGGAAGGCTTTCAAGGACCGACCGCAGATAGTCAACAGCCACAGCTTCTCCAGGACGCATACGTATGCAACACGTGCTGAAGGTCGGGCGCGATTCGCAACTCCCCCTTCGGACGGTTTCTGTCGTCAGGTCGTTAGGTCACAACCACCATGGGTTAGCAAAGCCAGGTCTTTCGAAAACGTTTTCCAGCCAGCAAGGCGTAAACAGGCCGTAACAGCAGGCAAACTATCTACCCACGAGTGCACCCGTACGTGTTGTACGCCTTACAAACTCGCAGTCCCGGACACAAGAACACCAGCTGGTGGAGGTTGGCCAGGCTCACCTTAGGGTGCATAGTTTGGCCACCGCCCCACCCAGGGAGTGCCCGCACAGCACGAGTCGCCGCCCGCTTGCCAGCGCGAGTTCATACAACTGCTCAACTGGCACCGCTCGGCTTCGTTGTAGAAAGCCACGATGTGCTGCCGGAATGGACTGCACAGCGACAATAATGAGGTCGTGAGTTTCAACATAGGCTGGTGGAGAAACGTGAAGCCAAACCATCGAGCGGAAGGTTCCCTCATTTTGCAACGGCAGCGTTTGGCAATCTCAACCAACAAGCAATGTGCTAGGCAGGATACACAGCTAAGGAGGGTGCGTGTTCAGAGGATAGACAAGACTATCGGTTTAAAGCCTGAGTATTCAAACACGTCGATGACCTGCGATCCCTCGCTCGGTGAGTCACCTGCTTGTCGGTGGCAATAGCAGCGGCCTCTGTCCACAGGGGTTCATGCAGCACGTTGACATCCGTCACCAGATCTCGTCCCTGAACACGATCGTTCCAGGCATTCAACACAGTGGGTGTCATCAAGACTCGTGTGGTGGCAACCGTGGGTAGTCTCTTCCTCGGCCAGCTCGTAAGCTACCTTTGCTTCTCACCTTCTTTGTCCCCATAAAAGCGACATAAAGGGCATCTCCTCCGACTGCCACAAGGTAGTGTTGAGGAAGATGGTCCAGAGAAAGCTGCACTCCCTCGAGTTGGACCCATCCGCTCGGGAATTGCCCAGCAAAGTGCTCAATGGTGTTGGCCACTTCCGCCTGGGGCATGTCCACCTTCTTGTATACACATTCGCTCAACACAACAGCCGCCAGGAGGTCCTGCAACCCAATCAACACACATCACCGGCATCTGGCTGCCTGCGGCGGTCCGGAATTATGCCTGCCATCAAAAATGCAGAGGGCACGCAAGGGAGCCCTGCACACCCCTGTTCAACAGGTATTAATGCCATCAAGACACCTACACCCCCGAAGCCTACCGAAAGCACCTGCAAGATACCCAACCATATTCTCCCAAGCCCCGGTGCAACGCCTGCCCGATACTTCCACGTGCACTGACCTGCAGTCCACTCCTGTCTGGCACTTGTAGGGCCAGACATGCCTGCACAACGAGCGAGTCCTCAACAGACGTTGAAGCCTGTGACGTGCCCAGCGTGGGCAGGAGCGGAGTGATGAATTCTGGGGTGTGCGCCATTGCTGCGCGTGCCAGGGCACCGTGGGCTTGGCCACTGCGGTCGCGCCCTGCAACAGGCTGACGTGCAACAGGATTGCAGTGCGGGCCATCGAGGACCGGCACGGCATCCTGCCTGCCAGCCCCCGAAGTCGGTGGCCTTCGTACGCTCAACGCTGCCATTGCGCGTCCTAACACAGCGGCCTAACACGCATTTGCGGTGACCTATTCAGAACTGTGCAGTGAAAGGCAGTGCTGACAGTGGGGGGTACGGTCAACTCTTGCAAGAATACCAGTGTGGCTAAGCAAGCAAGTCTTTTTTGATACCCTGCCGGATGCCGCTAGCAAGCATCGGCCTCTTACATCGGCCCCTTTGACGCATATGCAGGCCGTAGCCCTCCTCTCACATACAGAGTACCTCAACGTGCTGAGCATACTTCTTTCAATTAATTTCCATCTGAGGCTTTTGATATTCCTGCGCTTCCCTTCGCTGCCCTCCCCGAACCCGGGTTCCGGGGCGCATGGCTGCAACCCTGAACTGGCCTCCTCAGGCAACGTTGCGACCTTTGCGGCACTGCACGCTGCCTGCTAGAAAGCAGGCTGCTCGGCTGTGTATGTGCACCTCACACGTACAAAGTCTGGTGGCTCGGATCAAAGTGCTTACACCCACACCCACACACCCAAGCTGCAGGCTGTGGGCTTGGGGTGTGTGCCTTAATGGCGCCCTTCGCCGCGCCCGGAAGCGACGAGTACGTCGGCGGTTTTGGAAAGCTGGGCGGGGGGTGGTTTCGGTGGCTGCTGGCCACCGGGCCGATGTGGGTCGGCCTTGACCTGAGCAGCGCCCAGGGTCCGTCGATGCGCTATGCATTGCACGGGCACACGGTGTGTCTCCTGGTTTTGCCATACACACCCACACCGCGGCCCCACACCCACACCCACACCCACACCCACACCATGGCCCCACAGGAGCACATAACTCGTGCTGCACCCAAATTGATCACGCTGTCCAGACCCTACTCCTCGGCGTGCATGACGGTACTACAAAACCACCGGTGAATACAGTTTGAGGCAAGCTGCTGGCTTCTTCTTCGTGCTTGATCTCTATACGGCCCACATCGTTGTTGTTTGTCGGTACATGCGACACGCCCGAGCATGCGTGTGGAACGGGGGACCGGCGGTGCACTGGTTGCTGCCTGCATGTGGCTTCATCAAAGGCAACACAGCGGGTGGAAAAGCATGGCAAGCAAGCACTGTACGCGCACAGATGCTGCCACAGCCAGCCAGGGAGGCTTGCATGCACGTCCCCTATGGGGGAGAGGGCACACTAGGGGATGCATCACCAAGGCCTCAGGCTGTACAGCTGGCATGACCGTGCGCGCAGCTGTGTGAACCGGCATCGCGGCAACGCGCCCCCAGTCAGTCAGTCAGTCACTTGCCACCATCGCCACCTAGCTGCCTCAGGTGAGTTTTCGGCGCCCGTGCTTGATCCCAACTAAATTCCCAACCCACCTTCCCAGTGTGTTCTGACAGGCGTGTTTTTACACTTCACAACATCGACGCTTTGCAGGCAACACGGGTTGAATTGTGCTGAGCTTGGGTGAACAAAAATCCATTGATTTTGCTATGGCATGGACGCGGTGAGTTGAAGCAGGCTCTGTACATTTACCCTGACGTGTCCTTTACGCGTACTGATAGTGCACTTATCAGTTATGAGTGCTCGTAATGTACCGCGTTGTGATGTGATTCACACGTTGGATGCTTATCAGTTAGCGCCAATCAACAGGGCTCGCATCACACAGGTCAAAGCATGTAAAGCATTACGGCAGGCCTGGCACTATTGCAGTTTCAGCTACTGTTCGCCATGCTTGCGATGCATGGGAAAGGGGAAACAGCTTGATGCATGGAGCTGATGTCTGTCATGTGTCAGCGCATTTATCCGCGCACTCGCATCCATGCTCAAGGTGGTTATTGCGGCATTCCTCTGGTTGTGTGCTGGATTGAGCGGCAAGCGGTTACCCAAGTCCATGCACAAAGTCCATGGCAGGCAACATATTCGTGATGGCCCTGTGCGTCCTTTCAGCACAGTTCCCCGCACAGTACAATCAATGCAGGAGGAGCAAGGTGCCTGGGTGCAACAAACATGTGACGTGCAGGTGCGCTGCGCTGTTCGACCAGTGCATATAACGGGACAGAGGCGGGTTTAGAATGTCGTCAACACCAAGGACAGGTGCGCTCAAATGACCCCGTCCAGAGTCCTGCGAATACGACCACCGGCCGATGCGGGAAAGTTTGTGACCAGTGCACAAACAGCACAACCGGTACTGCATCATGCTACTGCACTGATCAAGTGATATTTGCACTGCTCGGCAAAGACTGTCGGCCCACTGGCATCACATGCTTACTGCGCAAGTAAGGTATAAACATACAGGTCAAACGTTGTGCAGGCAGCTAGCCACGCGTAGAAGATGTGTACCGTCCTGTTCTGTTCATGATGGGCTGGCAAGCATACGTGCGGTGTACGTGTGTTTAGGGTCATTTGGTTCCCGTGGGGCCATGCAATGTGCTTTCCGTGGGGCCGTGCAGTGTGCTTATGTGTTGTACGTGTGTGGGCACACGGCATGCTCAGAACGCTGTGGGGTCCCCCTTGTAAGCAGCCTTGCTGCGGAACGAGTGGTTGGCGGCCAAGCCTCCCCCTCGTTGTTTCATTAGGCTAGGCAGCTTCAGCATGGCCTTGCCGCTCGGCTGCTTGGCCAGCGCCCCACCGCCGGCCCCGCCCACGCCGCTGCCCCGCTTGCTCGGTTGCCGCTGCAGCGTCCCGGCACGGGTCAGCTGCGCAAGCAGCCCCGCCGCCGGCCGCTCCTTTATCGCAAGCTTTGGAAGGTGTGCCGCCGCCGCTGCCGCTGCTGCAGCAGCAGCAGCTGTCGGCGCCGCACCGGCCCCTCCCGCTCCCGCCCCTCCGCCGCCGTGCGCAGGCGGCCCGGAGCCGTAGCGGTGTCCGGGGTCCGAGATCGACGCTCGCAGCGCAGGCGGCATCGCCGCGACAGACTGCCTGTTGCCGGGCGCAACCGGGCCCCCTGGCATCGCGGCGGTCTCACCATGCTTCACGCTAGCCAGGTTAGCCAGCGGTTGCCGGCGGGGAGGGGGGGCCTCCGAGGACAGCTTTTTCTGCGGGGACGCGGCGGTGGCGTTCCCGGGCAGGGCGGCATCAGCGCGCCGGCCCGGTACGGGCGGGACCGCATGGGAGGCTCGGGGAGGCGGCGGCGCTGCCGTGGCGGCCTTGCCCGCGTTCTTTGCCTTGAAGCTCTTCCACCTGCCGCAGTGAGCGCGTGCCAAAACGAGGCGCCCGTGAGGCCATGCAGTGTGATTCCTGTGCGTGCGTGCGTGCGTGCGTGCGTGCGCACCAGGAACACGGCAGAAAGGCATGCACGCATGCGGGATGTCGCTCCTCTGCTGTTCAAGTGGTCAACAATGCACTGCGGCACGCCTCCGCCGCCGCAAACAACCTACATGCAACAAGCTTCAAGTCAGTCCCAAGAGGATGCCCAACTCGTCATGCCTCACCTCTGCAGCTCGTTAGGCAAGCCGGAAAGCCCGGCTTTGTCGTCCGCCTTGGCACGCCCCGACTTCACCTTCCCCGCTGCGCCGCCCTCGCCCTCGTCGTCCCCGTCACCCTCGCCGTCGCTGCCGGCAGCGCTGTCCGACAACAGGTCGTCGATGTCGCGCTCCATCTGCTGGTCGCGCTCGGGGTCGCGCTCCGTGACCCTACTGGCCAGGGACATTGCGGAGCCCTTTTTGCCGGGCGGCGTGAGCCCTGGGATCTCCCCGCTAAGGCCCAGCAGCGCCTTTGCGGACGGCCGCTTGCGGCTGCCGGGCTGCGCTGCGGCGACGACGCTGCCGCCGGCCCCGCGTCCGGATGTGGACGGGGCAGCGTCTGCTGCTGCTGCCGATCCGCCAGCATCTGCTGCTGCGTTGTCTTGTCGCGGCCGCTGCTGTTGCTGGTCGACGTCCATTGCATCCGCTGGTGCGTCGTCGTCGGTTTCGGAGTCTGATAAGTCGCTGCCAGGCTCGTCTCCGTCTGATAGGGCTTTGGTCGATGCGAAGAAGCTGGTCTGCCCTCGGCTGAGGAGTGATGACGTGGATTTTGTGGAGTGAGAGGTGGGGGGCGCAGGCGCGAAGCGTGCGGCCAGCACCTGCAGGCGGCCGGCTGCAGCGGCAGCGTGCGTGCACTCCGAGAGGCGCGCCAGCACGCCCCGCACCTCCTCCGCGCCCGCAGAAGGTGACAGAAACAGCGCCAGTGCCATCACGGATGCTGCCAGCTGCGGACAGGTTGTTTGGGCAGGAATAAGGTAGGAAGCGGTTGTGCCCAGGTAGCACCTGATTTGTCTGTGCATGCGTGGGGTCACGGGTTATGCACTGACGGCAGGTGGACAGCTACATGCGGGTGGCAACTGCACGGGTATAGAAATTGGAAACTTCGGAGAGAGCTTGAACCGGCTTGCAGCTTCGGGAATAGGACTTTGACCGTGCACAACCGTGCGTGAGTGTGTCCCTGAGGCGCACCTGAGCTTGGGTGAGCGAGTCGGCGTCACTGCCTGCGTCTAGCAGCCATGCCTTTTCTAGCGTTTCCTTGTTAGGAACAAGGGTTTCGCTTGCTCCCAAGTTCAACGGGAGCTTGCTCTCTTGACATGCCACCTGCACCCCGAGTATGCAAGCATAATCCAGTTCATAGTGGAGCAATCACGTCTCCCTAGGTGTGTTTACACATACAGCTGTGTACGGGAAGCAACATGAGTAGTCAGCCGCACCTCAGCAAGGAGTGTGGCAAGCGTGAAGTAAGCTGGCCTGTCCATCGCTGCCGCTGACGGGCTGGTCGATGCGACGAGTTGCATGAGTCCTCGTGTTAGCTCCTGAACCTCGTCTAGGTTCAAGACTGGCTCCTAAAAGTACCATCCGGGAAAAAAGTTATGTCAGAACTGGCTGCTTGCTGCTTGCAAGCTCGCCAGGGTGTGACGCACAATCATGCCTCACCCAGACCTCACCTGAACATGTCCCACATCCGTCTCCATCCTGAAAAGCACAGGGTGTAAATGAGAGGAGTCAGAAGCACAGACACCTAAATCAAGTCTTGAGTCAGTGTCCTGACAACTCATTTGGCTCTACAGGAGGCGAGCACTGCGCACGTGAGTTGAACGCCACGCAAGTCCCGCACCTTGAACGCTCTTCCACGTCTGATGGTGGAAGGCAAATGGAGGCCACGCATACTACCAGGCCAGAGGATTGGCTGCATCCTGCCTGAAGCTTCTGTTGCAAGGCACTCTCCGTTAACCATGAAGTGCCCGCCATTCTTCGGGTTTAAGTGAAGGGGAGAGGTCCTATGAAGAACACACGCCGGCCAGAGACAAGTCGCCTGTTTCAGGCGTCTATCTGTCGTGTTTCATGAGCCTCATCCTCTGCATGTGTTGTGTCCTTCCCACTCTGTTGAACCAAACGCTTTGGACGTACCAGGCGTGTCGCTTGCCACTAGATGGAACAGTGTACGGAAAATCAGTGTGGAGAAGTGAACTCCTGTGGCAGTAAGCAACTGATCATCATTGTTGGATTATCAGGGTTGCGTGGTTCCTTGTAACATTGCACAGACGCGAGAAAGCGCGAATGTATCAAGTTCATGCCCCGCTACCGCACACCTAACTGTGACCTGTGACGTGCCTCGTAATGTACTCACGCAAAGTACTCTATCACTACACCTTGCTGGCTTTGCCTTTTGTCTAGACCAAACAACACACAGCCGCTTGAGTGTGCATACTGCTTACTGCCAATCATCCACTCGGGCCCGCTACCTGCAAACCCAAGGTCGCTCAAACAAACCCACCTATATCACTGTACTGTACGGTCTTCTGCTTTCACTAGCCTTCTTCACTGAAGTCTTGTTTGGCATCGACTCGATGGTGTTCTACTTTTACCCGCGGGGGTATTCTGTAGAAAAGAAGGATGATTGGTTGATATACATGGGCAAAGACAAATATGAGAACGAGGACTTGATACGGTTTGGGCTGCCGATTGATGTCTGGTGAGCTGCTGGCCTGCCGTCACATAAGCATGGCCACAGGGCAGTCCACCGATCGCTTCGGACGTGCTTGCATTACTTATGTGCACTGTGCCTAACACTTGCAACCGGGACAATGCAGGTTCCATGTTGACGATATGTCGTCAGCGCACGTATACTTGCGGCTTCCTGATGGCTGCTCTTTTGATGACATTCCGCCGGACACCCTCGAAGACTGTGCGCAGCTAGTAAAGCAAAACTCGATTCAGGGTGAGCTTGGATGTTGTGTGGCAGATTACCAGCTGCTAGTGCAGAGCAGTGTGCGCCGGCGGCCACACGCTGTGCTTCATGCCTGATGATTCGAGCACGTTTCCGTTTGTGCTGCCAGGCTGCAAGACAAACAACGTCTCAATTGTATATACACCGTGGGGCAACTTGAAGAAGGCGGCGTCGATGGAAATTGGGCAGGTACGTTCACACGGCGGTTTGGTCTCCCGCAAAATTTCTTTGTCCCAACACGCTTGCTTGCAGCTTGGTACAGGGCATACCCTGTGCTGAACGTGATTGTGCTGTGCACTCTGCAACTGCGTTGGGTTCGTTATCAACGTTCAGGTTGGGTTTCACGACCAGAAGCTTGTGCGGAAGGTCAAGGTAGAAAAGAAGTCAAACGAAATCATCAACCGCTTGGAAAAGACGCAGAAGGAGCTGTACCCTGACCTTGCAGCAGAGAAGGAGTCCTATGAGGCACACGTGAGTGAGGCAGGCTCCCTGCTGGCTTGTGCTCGCTGCTCGGTGCGCCTCGTTCCGGCAACACCGGGCCAGCCGCAGCTCGCATTGGGTGCTACGTACTGTACCTCTGGTGTGTTACGGAGCCCTGACAGGGCCTGCCAGGCCCCACAGGCTTATGTGCACCCTGAATGTGCTGATGTCCTACCAGGGTTTCGATGAAGCGTCGGTGTGATGTGTCTGCCGAACTTCCTTCCTTAATTCCTGGTACATGGTACATTAGCTTGCCCTGCATCCCTCTACACAACCCCACTCCCCGCCCGCCCTACCCATCACGCCTGCCTGCTATACAAGCCGTTGTCTACGCTCCGCAAGCATTTGTGCTCTCGGCGCTGACGTGCCCTGTGTGTCGCGTCGCCGTGCTCGCAGTTGCGGGCCGCCAAAAGGGCGGAGGAGAAGGCGCAGCGTGCCGCTGAGAAGGCCGCCAAGGAGCAGAAGAAGCAGGAGCTGGACATCAAGAACTACAAACACATAATGAAGGTGAGGGAATGCACGGGACACGTGAGTGCGTGTGCGCGTGCGTGCAGGCGTAAGTGTGTCTGGGGATGTATTTGCTTGCACGTCGCGTTTGGGGGCGGGGGCGGGGGGGGGCAGCAAGGATTGAGGGGGGCAGGTGTAGCTAAAGGGCTGACAAGTACGTCATGAGGTTAG
>BDDA01000100.1:183089-199298 GCA_001662385.1 Chlamydomonas asymmetrica
TGCAACAGGGATGCAACCATCAAGAAGGGCCGTGGGCGGGGAGAGCAGCATGTGTGGTACGCAGAGCGGCGAGAAATCCACCTCTGTGCGCCATGGCACAACTGAACAATACTCCAAAGCATGGGTGTGCCTGATGCCTGAACAGCCACAGCACAGCTCAGTTAGGGGCAGCACTGCAATTATCGGGGGAGCATGGACGGGGTCATTTCCGTTTGCCGTGGCGCTTCCATACCCTGCGCAAGCGATGACATCAAGTCTGCATGTGTCATTGGGTGGCATGGTGGTTGTGAGTTGTTCTGGGGATTTGTCTCTGCGTTCCTCACTGCGGGCTCCTCCCGCCCCACTCGCACCTCTCTGAGTGCGGCCTTGCCAGTCTCCGTGCGGTTACATGGTTGCGTGCTGACGTTGTCCTGACTTTGATACAAAATTGTACTGCAGGATGAGTACATGGTGAGCAACAAGGAGATCAAAGAGAAGTACAAGTCCGTGGAGGACTATGAGGACGACTTCATGTAGTACAGTAGGGGCTGGTTCATGTAGCGCTACTCCAGCACGATCATACAGGCCTTGTACCTGGCCGCCCCTTTGTCTACGGTAGTGGCGACGAGTGACGGACTAACGATATGCCTCGGCGGACACCTAATCAAGGCGCCCCAGCACCAGCGCCGCCGTGGCAAACGACATGAGGCGACAGCGCGTCTGTAATCAGGAAGCGCACGACAGCTACTATCGGCAGGTGCTAGTGTGGGTGTGCCGGACCAGCAAGAGCATGACAGTGAGACGAGGACCACCTGAACGCACCTGAACGCAATTGAACTGACATAAGCTGGCGGGCCCAAGATGCCAGCCAGGACACGATGCATTGCCTCGTATGCCTCAGTGCGCTTTGAGGCGTTTGCCCACTGTGTTTCTTGCATTTTAACAATTGAGCGGTAGTGTGGACACACAGGCACGCATGGGCATCGGGGACATAGCCACATCAATGGCAAAGCTGAGCGAGGGCCGGATGTGCCGCCGTGCCGCTTTCGGAGGGGTGGCAACATGGCATGTTGCTGACGTGCCCAGCATGCGGCGGTGTTATGGCGTTCGTTTGCATGCCTCCGCTTGGGGCTGGCGGCGCTTGCTGATGCATTTCACCATTTCATGATGCAGGTCGAGGGTTGAGCATGATGCATAATGCATATGCGGCGAGGGTATGTGTGCGCCTGACGAGTGCGTTGCGTGTGTGTATGCATGCGTGGTTGAGCGTGAGGGGTTATGTCTGCTCACCTGAGCGGAGAACAGAGAACAAACCTGCGCTGGTGCAGGCGATGATGGGGTGTGCAAAACGTTTTCACCACGAGCTACACGACCAGTATCCGATACGGTTTGGCCATGACAGTCAGCTAGTTTGCATGTGCCATCCCGTACACTTGATTGCACCCTGGCATTGCTTGCGATGCAGGATGCTGAACCATAGCACGAGCAGGGGCCTGATCGCCTGCAGCATTCGCAAAACAGCGCCACCTCAAAAGCTCAGAACTGCCAAGTGTTACCTCACCGAAGCTGCGTGCCGTGCTGCTGTGTCACGCCTGCCGTGTCCTATACTCACGTATCCTCTCAGTCTGGGTTTCCTGTGGCTGCCCTGTAGCAGCACCTCGCGCCCAACGTTCCCTGCACACTTCACAAGCAGCAGCTCTGCCTTGCTTGTATTGGGCGTACAGGCTGAAGTCGTCGCTGTTGTGCAACGCTCAACCTGGCAGCTGCTGGGCAACTGCCTGCAAACACGCACACACCGAGACTGATTTTGGCTTGATCGTGGCATCACAGTGGTGGTCGCACAAACGGCTCAACCCAATACAAAGCAACGGCACGCGCATTACACATTTCCACCGCACCAGGTGGTATAGGGCAATCCATGTCTTGCAATCATGTACGTGCAGGCCGGCAGCCACCTCCTCCCTTGCTGGGTTGCACATCCACCGCACCACACCAAACCGCAATTTCAGTTTGGCACCGCCTTGCGGCAGCATACTTGACTACTATTGCGTTCAGGCCGCGCGAGAACGGAATGAATGAAGCGGCATTACGGTGTATGTACCAGTACTGCATGTATCATCATCACACGAAGAGGCGGCCGCCACAAAAATTGGGGGCGGGCTTTTCCTTGCATCCCAAACAGCCTTGATGTTTCCACTCGTGAGCACTCGCACACTGACGAGTCGAGCAGCGCCCGTACCTCTCGAAAAGGGGGGGGGCCCGGCGGGCAACGCGCGTGTGTGTGCACCGTGCAGCATGCAAGCTGCAAAGCGGGGGGTGAGAACGCCGCCCGTCTGGGCCATCTGCTCCCAACGGCCGCTCTAGCACAGCGCGAGCACGCACGCGCTGCCCTGCACACACGCAATGATGAATCTGCCAAACAGGCCGAGCGCTAGTCACGCTGCGCTCGAGTAGGCATGCAGGGTGGGTGGTGGTTACTGGTACTCCAGGGTAAATCTTCTGAAGTGTGCGTTGGTGGGGTTGGGAGGGGGGCGGCACATGATCGGCAGATACAACGCACATGACAGGTGCAAAGCATCTCCAACCTACAAGTAATGTGACGCCACATAGTAAGCTTGTCAGGGCTGGGGTTGGCTATGACAGAGGCGCTTCTTGCACAAACGCTTCCACACAGAGACCACCACTTAGCGTCTGCACTGCCACACAGTAGATGCCAGATTGGAAGGCGAGGCGACCTGCCTGGTCATAGGGAAATGCAAGCAGATCGGCCGCAAAGCAGAGCGATCCAGGGGTGGTCCAAGTAAGAGTGCCTCCCTCAATTGAAGGTGATACGAGTAAGGGAAGCTGCGCAGGCGGGTGGGTGGGTGGAATCAGGCCATCAGAAATTGCATATATCAGAAGGGGCATGCGCGCCCTTGCACCCATTGTGTCTCCACCGCGCCATCGACCAGCGCTGAAACCTTTGACATGCGTCCACAGCCCCGTCCAGAAGTCTCTTTGAGTGACAGGATGCAAATCCCCTGCGTGTCCTGGACTGGCGCATGCTGTTGACGATGATGCAGACAACCCTTATCTTGTGGTGGTTGTGTGTTATCTTGTGGTGGGGGGGTGTTATCGGGAGCTGGCATAAATGAGCCATAAGCACACACACACGTGCCGGGAGATTGCAATTGCAGCGGCTTAGCAGGCTCTTGCAGTAATGCACAACTACCGTATCCACACACGATCTGCACAACAGCAACGGTTGACGTAGGACCAACGCCTGATGCCAAAAATAGCATTGCGCACGCCCCAGGGACATGCACATGGTCATAAACGAATCATACAGACAATCACGCACAGACAACCGTACAATGACAGCACAACACATCATATCACAGTGTAACACAGCACAGCACACAATGATGCTACACACAACGCAGCAGAGGCTACGGACGATAGATAGTGGGCGGGGGGGTGCGGGGGTGGATGAACGCACGAGCACCGCAAGGGGGCCAAGCGCTCGTGCTGCAGCGCTAGCAGGGCGGCTGCCACTCTAATGCGGGAGGGCGTGCTGCCCGTGCGAGTTGCAAAGCCTGCTCCAATCCCGCTTCAACAGTGGTGCGTGCTGCGCAGCCATTGAAGTCATGCTGTGCTTCTTGTCTCGCGTTTGGAGAATGGCGTCCAAAGACACCGGTCAAACATTCCTGACATGCAAGTGTCAGGAGTGTGTGCTACCAACACAACATCATCGATCACGCATGGCGTTTGAGGCATGTCTGTAAGCTTGCCAAGGGTTGCCATTGATTACTCAACGCCCGACGCGCCTGGAGACTCACAGGGACTGTTGGTACAATGCCGGGTGCGCAAGGCACCATGCGAGCCTTGCACACCCATGCGCGCCTTGCACACCCATGCGCGTGCACTCACTGCAGCATGGCATGCCATCACCGACCCATCCATCTGAAACCGCTGCACGATGCCCTCAGGAGGCAGCGGAAGAGGTTGAAACAGCCGCATGATGATCGTGGATCATCTGGACGAAATAATTGGGGTCATCACCAGCGCACTGGTCAGCGGCGCACCATGCGCACGGTGTTGAGAAAAGGGTCGTCCTGCGGGTTGAAGGTGATGCGCATCGCGTTGCCGCGCCGGCGCGCCTCCGCCGCAGCGCTGCAGGGCGTCGCCGTTAGCTGCGGCAGCCCGTGCTGCGCACGCCACTCCTGCACATGTCAACAGCATTTTGTTCAACAGGCCGTCACAATACCATACTGGACGCTTCACATGGCGCATGCAGGCACCGTGTATGATGAGTGTGTAGATGTTGTAGATGTTGTAGATGCCTTCCCCGCTGCGTACACTATGCCGCCTATGTCAGCACACGCATTGCATGGCGTACGCTTGGCAAAGCATAACGACGAGCTGCTGCACGCCATGGGCGTGTTTGGTCATCATGATGTGCTGTGTGTCAGCCCATATGAGGCCATACCGCACCTTGATGGCGGTGGCCAGGACGTTGTTGGGGTAGAGCACTCGGTGCGTGAGCGGAAGGTTGGTCATGGGGGACGTCATCTTGCCACTGCCAAGCCATCGCGTCAGCGCTACACGCTCATACGTGAAGCCTGTAGCGGGCAGCGCGCCAGCACATGAGTGGCACACACACACAGAGCTGCGGTAACACTGTTAAGTTCATCATGCATCACGCATTACTATAGGGGCACGGTCAGCAGCCAACAGGCAGCATGTGTGATGTAGCAGCACCTGCAGAATGGCCCAGCCACAACCTAGTAGTTCACTTCGCTCCCACCAAACTTGTGGCTTGAACCAGCTGTGATTGGAGTAGTTCAGATTGGTCTTGTAATCTTGTTGCGCTACCGAAACCCGCTTTCGAGGCAGTACATCGGTGCCGAGCAGGAATGCAGGACGATACGGGATGCGAGGTGGGCCGGATGCAATGCATGCATTACGCTTGCATGCATGCTCTCTCACCGTCGCAGGCCACCACGGGGTCTGCCATCATCTCTTGCGTGATGGGGCACAGGAACATTGCGGGGGGGTCGTTCTGCACCATGTCGTCCCCCTGGCGGGGGGAAGCGGGGTCCAGGAACTCGGCCAGGTCGTGGAAGCCGCGCGACCTGTAGAGAGATTGTGATGTACACGTGTGCGGTACACGGGCGGTACGTGAGCAGAGGCGTGAACACTGGTGTGAAGACTGGTGAGAAGATGCGCTGTAAGTGGCATGGCCACAGAGGCAGGCGAGGCTGCCGTCCTCATGCTTGCAACAAGTGCATGGGATTCGAAGGGGATGATTGGTTGTCATGCGTGCAGAAGCTGTGCGCGGTACGAGCAGTACGAGCAGTACGCACAATGCCAGCTGGGCCGGGGTGGTGCCGCGCTTGTCTGCGAGCTTGCGCAGGTTGGTGTGCGCCCTGCAGCCGCTGCCGCTGCTGGAGGAGGCTGGGGCCCAGCCGCGCAGCTTCTCCTCCGGTGGCAGGTCAGACTGCACGCACAGCTCACGCACACAGCACGCACAGGCAGAACGCGTTGATCTTGGCACGTATTCATACCACACGCATGGATGAACCGCCCATGCTTGCTATTAGTTTGCAATTTGACATGCTGGCCCTGAAGCTGATGCATGCCATCTGCAACTGTGTTTTGCTGTGTTGATTGCTGTACGAGCCGGCGTGTGCGGCGTGTGCCGCAGGCCCGCCAAGCCCCTCTTGGCCTGGCGTGCGTGCTGCACAGGGTGAGCAGGCGTACTGCTGCGCTGTGCTGTGCAGTGCCATGCTGCGCATCCTTTTGTGTATTGCACTCACGTGGTGTTTTACGATGAGCATAGCAACGTCCAAGCGCCCTCGCATGGCCGCCATGTGCAACGGGGACCAGCCTGCGTGGGCAACAACAGTACACGCAGCATCGCAAAGTGAGGCATGGGGCGCCGCCACCTGAAATTAGAGTATGTTTGACACTACATACGACCTGCGCTAGTGACCATCCGTGCGACACGTCTGATGACTGCTCGCAAGTTGCGGCAGGCCTAAGCGGCAACCCGCCGCGACCAGCGGGTCGGCTGCGCCCCCGACTGCCCTAGCACTCGTGTCAGGGAGCGCATAAAGCTGTCAGCATCGATGTGAGAGAAGAGAGGAGCAAGCGGGTGTACTTGGTAGGCTGTTTGCATGCTGCGCACCTGAGTTGCAGGGCATGTCTGAGTCGTAGATGTCGGCCGTGCACTGCGCCATGCAGCCCGCCCCCGCCGCGAGAAGCAGGCGCGTGAGCTCCCGCCGGCCAAAATACGCTGCAATGTGCAGGGCGGTGATCCCATTCACGTCCGCTGCGTTCACCAACCTGCACCGACGCGAGCAGCAGTTTTTTATGTGGCCATGTCATCACATCACATGCGCTACAAGAATAAAATCCAGCAATCCCAGCAAGGAGCTGAGTTAAGACATAGGACGCAGAACCGGAATTAGCCAACATATGTAAGCTTACAGCGCGACTTTGGCAGCGGACGCAGCAGGCGCTGACTTGGTGGGCGTGCTTGCACCCCGTTGCGGGGACGTCTCCAAACTCCGGGACAACCTGCCGCTTGTAGCAGACACTTCTCCAGGGCCTGGTGCGTTGGGTGTGCCTGGTGCTGCAGGAGGGTCGTCATCAGTGCAGTCCTGCTGAACCGCCCAGTTTAAAAGTGTCCGCGTGACCTCGGCTGAGCCGGACGACACTGCATCATGCAGCGCGTTCCTCCCAGCCTTGTCTAAGCGCAGAGGGTCTCCTCCGTTTTCAAGCATGAACTGCAGGCAGGCAGTTGCGCCCGCAGAAGCTGCGCAGTGAACTGCGGTTCGGCCTCGTTTGCTGCCGGTGTTCAGCGCGTCGACTGCGCCCCCTGCGCTCCCACCAACACGTACAGCGGCTGCAAAGAGCAGTCTCAGCAGCTCCACGTTGGCGCTGCTTGCAGCGAGGTGAAAGGCAGTAAGCTTGTCCTTGCCAAACACGGTGCTGAGCAGTCTACGTGCCAATCCATCTTCCCGCAGCTGCTCCTCGACTTGCTGCTCATCTCCACTTAGGACCGCTGCGTGAAATCTCTCTAAGTCCTTGTTGGCCCACTGGGCCGCCTGGTCTTGCTGGCCCAGCAACCTGCGGGGCATGCGGCGGGGCCATGCAGGTCTCGAAAAGGGTAATGCACCGGGCACATGTAGGGAGCTTGCTGTGCCAGTTTATGCACAGGAGTCCGTGGCACGCCTTACATAACCCCATTCTGAGCTGAGCACAAGACGGTTCAGGAGGACCTTGCAGGAAGAGCCTGGGGTCGGAGTGGTGGTCCTCAATCGCAAGAGGCGTTGTAGCGTCGTGAACTAAATCTTGCAAACAGGTGCGCTGGTAGCTTGCAACTCACCCGTAGAACGCCGCTCGGCAAGCGACCGCTAACGCCATTTCTAAAGCCCCTCAGCTCCACTGCAAACTCGCTTTTGTTGGAGTCGTGACGTATGGTTATGTTTGCGAGTAGCGCGCAGAAACTATCAACTGCACGCACTTTGGCTACACAAATCTACAGGGTTCTGCTTACTCCACGCGCACGAACCGTTTGTCTAATTTGCCAAGGATTAGATTAAACCAGCAGTTAAGCAAGCACAGGTCTCCCAAGGTCTGCACTGTCTGGAGGCTGCAAGTCTCATACGACACAAGTATGCTGTGTGAGCACAAGTGAGAGGTGTGAGGGAAATGTGCATTTCCCTCGGGTTCCCCCGAAACCGCCACGTCCGCATCCGTGTTCATGTGGCTTTAAAAAGATGCTCTCGCACTATCACCGTTGCTACTATAACAACCTTTGGCTGGTAATAGCGAGGGATCATGGCTGCTTGCACCAAGCCCAGCATCTGAACAAGGGCCAGTTCAGCCAGCTCTGTGAGCAGCATTGCCCAAAGTTCGTTGGAGCGTTCAAGAGACATACCACAGCGTTGGGTCCATCAAACGTCCCTTTGGGGGCCAAGAGCACAAACAGACTCGTGCATGTGAGGGCCCACCTGGCTGCACATCTTAGCAGTCTGCTGCCAACCTGAAGTGCGGGAGCACGGAGTGCTGTGGGGTGTGGCACATCGTCACAGCCCCTTTTCGACATCCAAACTCACCGCAGGGCCCCCCGGCTTTCATGAGGGCCTTTCGGATATGGAATATGCTGCAGATGTTGGGCACAAAAGCCACGCAAACGCAAAGAGCACCACATTCAAAGCGACTATGTCAACGCGCTACAACGTGCTTGGGTATGGGGTCTTGCACTCTTTGAGCCCTTTTCGGCTGTGACCCAGTGCGCTTCAGGTTGCTGGATCGGCGTAACATGCCGTGTCCAAGGTTGCGCCACACCTGGTGGCCCCACCAATTTTGCGTGGCGTCTAAGGAAGTTCATCCAAGAGAGGCAGCACCAGACACCGTTAGAAACCACGGATGCGGGTGTAAAGCACATGGGCAAGAGAGGCATGAGGGCTGCAGTCAAAACCATGGTGTTTTCCCTGATGTGGGAATGCACCGAGGTGAATGTGCCAACGCATTGGTGCAAAGACCCCTCGCACCCTCAGATGCACAGATGCCATGCATGTGCCGCCTGGAGGCTCCGACGCAATGCCCTCGATGCGCTGGACACCTCACTTGCCCGCCAATACTTGCTGCGGGCCAATGCTATGCAGCGCGCTGCTTGCGGCCTTGTTCGCCTGGGCCTTGTGTGGCAGGCAAACGGCAAGCAAAACCCCTCGGCCGCAGCCTGCCAACCATTCGCCTCGAACTAGGTTAAACGGACTCGAATTCGCTTCGCTTCAGCATGAAGGTCAAAGGACGCAAGAAGCTGCTTGACCTGCTGCTTGACCTTGCTATCAGCTGGGACCCACATACTTGCAGAGCTGCCCGTTGTTACTGTGCAGGGTTGGTTGTGCCGCCCTTCCGCTCTATGAACTCAAAGGAACCTCTCAAACAAACACAGTCCCAAGGAGGCACTTGCCCAGTGCACATGCATGTGCATGTGCAGGTGGCAGCCTGACAGCGTAGGCCTTCGCTGGCCTGATTTTGAGGATTGATCAATGCACGCGCAGCAGCGCATTCGCCTGTTGCCACGTGAACCATCACACATGGGATGGTGGCTCGGTCAGGAATGCGAACCTGGGCTACTCCTCACTACTGGGGCCGCTCCGTCGCACACAACAGCCGCAGCACCACTTTCGTTCTGGCGCCCCAACCTTTCGTGTGGCAACCTTGTAAACCACAGTGGTGGCCTTCAGACAAGCCTCTTCAAAGCGTTATGTGGTGTGTAGCATAGGGCCTGCGGGCAGAATTGCACCTGTGTGCGGTCCGCCTTTGAGCTTGCGTTACGAATACATACTGGCGAGCCAACGCATTTGGAAATCCCATCAAGCCTTACGCCACGAAGCAGGCTCTAGCATACCTGTTGTCAGGTACAACTGAACCATAGTGCTTTATAACATTTGCAAGCGCCATGCATGCTTCTTGGGGACTCGGAGGGACTTTGCGCGCAGCCTATTGACTGCCGCTTAAAAGGTCACCAGCATAACGACACAGTCACCAGTGGTGGAGCTGGTTCTATAAGCAGGACGTCAAAATGACTCGCTCAGAAAAGGTGAGATACCCTAGTGCGCCTCAACGCACGAGCCAGAATGCCCAACGTGCCACACGGTGCTCATGGTGCGCACACGCACGCGCATGTTGGGCCGCCCCTGCTCCTGCCGTACGCTTGCAAACTGCAGCGGTGATGCCAGGTTGCTTCCTAGCAGACGTTTCATCATGAACATGCACTGTTTTTGTGCGGGCAGGCCGCGAACGCGTCATCCCTGTCCAAACACTTCGCTGCGGCCCTCGAGAGCGCGTAACTTGCTTACGTGCCCTGCACTTTGCCTGCAGGTCTCGTACTATTATGACCCTGATATCGGCGACTTTTATTACGGCCAAGGGCACCCCATGAAGCCCCACAGGGTGCGCATGGCGCACAGCTTGGTGTTGCGCTATGGCCTTCACGAACACCTCAACGTAAGCGCTTGCATGCGCGCATGCATCGCATGCCGTGCATGCCATGACGCCACCGCGCCCTGGAGCACTGCTGTTGCCAGTTTGCGGTCCCCAGGTGCTGCCATGCAGGGCGCATTGAGGCCCTTTGCGAGTCGGAATGCATGCGCGGCACACCCGTGTGTCCTCCTAGTGGGACGATTTGGCGCAGCAGCACAACACACGATGCCATGCTGAGCGGAATTTACACTGCCAAGCGCATGCAGAATGGTGGCATTTCGTCTTTCCATCGTGCGCCTTGTTGTGCATGAGACGCTGATGAGACGCACACCCGTTACAAGCCAACATCTCCGTGCATCGGCTGTGGACAGAACCCGCACCCTCCTGCTCCCCTTCGGAGCCTGGCAGCTTAGGGTCGACCTTCCAATTGCTGCCACACCCTCTTCTGACAGCTGCGGGGCCTCCTGCTCTGCTTTCATGTGCAGATCTACCGACCCGTGGCGGCGACCGCGGAGCACATGACCCAGTTCCACGCTGCTGAGTACATTGACTTTCTGCGACACGTCACACCGGGCAACAGGGTGCGCTGGGGGGTGGGGGATCGGGGATCACGGAAGACTGCATTGCAGCGCTGTGCATGCAGTGGGGCAGTGGGACTGTGTGGGGCGGCTGTGTCCGCCTGCACGGCGCTTCACAAGTCCAGCTCCATTGCTCGCCGCGCCCCAAGTCAATTAATCATTTCATGCCCTCCAGCAGCAACAGTGACAGCAGCAGATGGTACACGATCGCGCATGCAGCAGACTCCTGTCGGATTTGGATTTCGGATTGTCAGCTTGTCGACAGCAGTAGCAGTCGCGGTGCTGGAGGGCGGCGAATTTGCAAGCATGCTGTCAGGTTCCTGCTGCTGCTGCTGCTGCTGCTGCTCATCACCCACGCATCTGCTCAAGCTCGGCATGCGAGCGCAGGCTTGCTTGCGTATGCCTGCCTGGCGTGCAGAAAGCTTTCGCACAGCAAATACGGCAGTTCAGCGGAGCTTCTGACACCGACTGCCCCATCTTCGACCGCATGTTTGAGTTCTGCCAGGTGCGTCGACCGACCATCCGCACCCCGGGTCACACCTGCACCCACTAGGCTCACATGCTAGGCAACAATGTAGTCACACAGTACCAGACAATGTGTAGCTCATGTTTGACCATGGTGAGGCATTGATCATGGTCATGCTTGGTCATGTTTAGTCATGAGGGCGCTACGATGGGGTCATGCCAATATGCCATGCCAGGGATGCCCCCCCTGCAGGGGATCATGAGCCTGCACCGCCAAGCCGCCAGCGCCATGCCAGTGCCTTGGGCAGCAGTATGCGATCACATCACATCACTGGTGCTGTTGCTGGGTGGTTGGCGGTGAAGAGAAGCACAGCTGAAACGCCATCGGCGTCGACTGCCATCATGTGACGCTTGAGCACCGCATCAGCTGTTGCAGCATGTTAGCAAGCATTGCTTTGGTAGCCCCGCGCTCGGGCCCTTGTGCTTCGACTATCAACCGTATCATGCTTTGCACTCTTTATCCAAACACGTTGGCATCCCCATGCCCTGGTCCTGATGTTTCTGCTGTGAACTATATCATGCTCAGCCCTGTCCCTCACGTGATGTTTGCATGTGGTGTGGTATGGCGTGGGAAACGCACGATGATTGACGGACACACGACGTACACACGTTGCACAGTTGTACACGGGCGGCTCGCTCGGGGCAGCGGTGCAGCTGAATTACAACCATGCGGACATCGCCATCAACTGGGCCGGTGGCCTGCATCACGCCAAGCGCTCCGAGGTATGTCCACCGACACCTACCGTACCATACATCACCCTGTATGCGCTGCGCACACGCGGGGCTGTCACACACGCCGCCACGCCACACGCACACCAGGTGGCTGTGCATGGTCTGGGCGCAATGTAGAGCCACTGTGGCCCAGCCAGCTCCTAGGTCACTCTGTGTGATGCGTGGCAGGCTGGCAGCATGGCACAATCACCACTCAGTGTTCCCTTGGTCTGGTCCTCATGATTCCTCCATCGTAGATGATCTCCTTTTGTGCTGCGGCCACAGCGCCCTCAGCGTCAGCGAGCCGGCTGTCATTGCAACACACGCCCGCACCATACAAATATACGATACGCCACGCATGCAATGCCTCTCAGTCTGAGTACCGTGTACGCCGCCTGGCGTTATGGTGGTTTGCTGCATGCCCTGGGAACAGCGATTGATGTCAGTGTACTAGTGCGTGCTCGCCAAAACCGGCGCTTAACGAACATGCTGAACTGACGCCAGCGAATGCAGCCATTCGCCTTCCCCTCCCATGACCTCACCCCATCTGAAAGCATCGCATGCCCTGCATACGTTCACCCATCAACTCAATTTCACACACGTCTTTCTCAGCCTCATCTCACCTGTCTTGGCCCCCCTCCTGTGTCGATGCGTCTCATTGCGTCCTTGCGCGGTCCTGCCACCAGGCGTCCGGCTTCTGCTACATCAACGACATCGTGCTGGCCATCCTGGAGCTGCTTAAGTACCACCCGCGCGTGCTGTACGTCGACATTGACGTGCACCACGGCGACGGTGTGGAGGAGGCCTTCCTCACCTCGGACCGCGTCATGACCATCTCCTTCCACAAGCACGGCGAGGGGTTCTTCCCGGGCACGGGGGATGTCACGGTGAGCGGCGGGGGGGGTACAGGGGATGAGAACGGGGGATGAACATAGGGGATATAAACGGGGGGTGTTCCGGCCTGATGTCTGGGTGTACACGCATGCATGCACCCGTTTGTATCCACCACCTGTCCAGCAGCGTCCGGTGTTCCCGCATTGGTGACCTCCTCAGGCATGCAAAGACGACTCGTGGCTCGCCGTCGGTTGTCAAATAATCAAAGAACAGGGCTTGAACAGGGGCACATTACATGGGGCCCTGTGCTTTCTGGCATCATGCATGCGGTGATAGCGTGTGCTGCTGGTGCAACACGCGTGCGTGGCGTGCCGCCGACGCAGGACACGGGCGCGGGTCCAGGCCAGGGCTACGCGGTCAACGTGCCGCTGCGCAACGGCATGACGGACGACGCTTACCTGGCGCTGTTCAAGCCCATCCTCACCACCGCGGTGGAGTGCTTCCAGCCCACGGCGCTGGTACTGCAGAGCGGTGAGCGGCCGCACGGCGGCAGACTGAGAGGGGTCACGGGGTTGGGGTGATCCTGCCGTAATGCAGCAAGTGCGAAGGAGCACTCATGCTGTGTGGTGTGTGTGTGTGTGTGTGTGCCTCTGAACTCTCTTCCTCACACGCTTCATACCCGTTGAGAGTTGAGAGGCTCAAGGTTTTGAAGGCCTGCCGCCTTCGTCAGCCAAGGCTGGTACTTTCCCCTAGATGAGAACAGATGGCGCCCGCAGACGCGAGTCAAGCACCAAAGAGTTGCCTGGCGAGCGCGTGCGGACTTAATCGATGATGTTGTGCGCATGCCGCTGCCGCGCGAGCCCGCAGGCGCCGACAGCTTGGCGGGTGACCGGCTGGGCGTGTTCAACCTCTCGGTGCACGGCCACAGCCGCTGCCACGACCTCATGCGCAGCTTCGGGCTGCCGCTGCTGGTGCTCGGGGGCGGCGGCTACAAGATCAAGAACGTGGCGCGGTGCTGGGCGTACGAGACGGGCGTGTTGCTGGGTGAGTCACTGAGTCCCCTGCCAAGGAAGTTGGGAAGCGGGGGTGCAAGTGTGGTGGTGAGACGAGCAAGTGCTGCTCCTCCGTGGAGTGGAGTGGTGAGGTTTGGACCGTGCACAGAAGCAGCGCTGCAGTTTGCGATCAGCGCGGGAAGGACGCCTGGGTTGACGCATGACGGCGTGGGCGATGTGCGTCGGGCGGCTGGTTTGTTCTGCGGTGTTCATGCTGCTGGAGAGCGCCCGCTGACTGCCAAGCCATGCCCAATGAAGTAGCGTTTCGTGCAGCGCGTGAATCATGCGGGTCTGCTGCCCTCAGCTCCTCCACACGTCCTGCAGCATGAACGCATCGACGCCGGGGCCTGTATGGTTTGCTTCCCTGGAGGGGTGCCGTTGCCGCCATGATTTCACATGCTCATGCTGACTAATGCTGAGTCATGGTGCTGCTGGTGCAGGCGTGGGCGACCTCATGTCCGCCGACCTGCCGCCCAACGACTACTACGAGTACTTTGGGCCCGACTACAAGCTGCACATACCCATAGAGAAGGACCTGCCCAACATGAACCGGAGGGAGGCGCTAGAAAGGGCAAGTTTGTGTCTGGCGCGGGGGGGGAGGGGGGGGGCCGCATCAGGGGGGGCCATGTGTGTTTGCCTGTAAGGACGTGGGCGTGGGTGTGGGTGTGAGACGGCAGAACGAGCACGGGCATGGCCGGCGCGTGCACGCGTTCTGCACACCACTGTGATTGTGACTGACTGGGCATCAGTGCAATGTGTGCCACCACGTTGTGCTAGCACATCAATCGCTGCTGCTGTTTTACCCTACACAATGTGCGTAATCGTGTTACCTGTTGTGCTTTTTGTGCTTGATTGTGTTGAACTGCAGTTGAAACAGACCGTCTTGGAGAACCTCAAAAAGTGAGTGGCTCCGATGATTCCCACCCAGCACCCGCAAATGCACACAAAATCTTGCGACGCATTGATTGGGCGGTTTTGCACTGTGTGTGTTCGGACGGTGTGACCAGGGTGAAATGCATGCACACGGCATGCTTCTTGGCATGTGCCAGACCGGTTCCAGTCCTCCACACACACACACACAGTATGGCCACACGCTTTGTGCTGCTGCCCTCATTGCAGGGTGTCGCCGCGCAGCGTGCCTTTCCATGAGCGTGCGCCGGACGCACTGACGCAGGACGGCATTGACGCCATGACCACAGGCGAGTCCCGTCCCGCTCCCTTGCCCTGTCTTGCACCCCCGCCATGCCATGTAAATTGCTATGAATCATTCAAAATCACCTCATGTCACCTGCAGCCGATGCAATCGTTCCCCCCACACTGATGTATTCTGACGTCAGAGCACTCCCATGTGGTGTGACGGTAGCGGATGATTTGTACGGCTTCACGGAGTTATGCTATGCGGGCATTGCTGGGTTGGGTCTGCAGGCCCGGGCTTGGGCTTGTGCCCTGATGTGCTGGGCAGCCTTGCGCGCCCATGTCGCTAATCCTGTGTGTGTCCTTTGCTGCTTGTGCCCGTCTCTGTGTGCACGCTGTGGCCGCTCGGGATTCGGCCTCCCCTGCCCCACGCACGCGTGCCTGCGCAGGTGGTAAGGAGCAGGACCTTGACGTCTGCGGCGACCGTGACCTGCCAGACCTTGTGAAGCAGGAGGTGATGCAGCAGCAGCAGCAGCAGGATCGACAGGACCAGCTCATGCAGGATCCGCAGGTCAAGGTCCTGGACCCCGGCACCGGCTGTATACCTAACGGCCTGCACCCCAGCTGACACTACACATGAGACAGGCCGGTCTGAAATGCATTACACCGATGACCGATCGATGACTCACGCTATGACCAACCTCATATATACTGATATACGGTACACAACTCGGATCGCGTGCGCCCCTCATCCCGACATTGCCCTACCCAACACGACTTGGGAATATCATATCAGTGTTGTCACGATACGCGACGCTGGCAGCGCCGTACTGGTAGTGCGTGCGTGGTGCGTCGCGCGGGGCGTCCGCAACCAGGCCCTGTGAGACATGCGTGCTTCGAGCGCGCTTGCGGGGTCCCGATAGCTGCTAGAGGGTACGCCAGTGTGTGCATGCGGCTTGATCGGCCCTACGCTGGCAGAGCTGCTGCTGCTGCTGTAGTCGGCCGAACGCGCTTCACGCTGTGATGTGTCGCGGCTAGTTTGCATGCTAACGCTGCACACCACATGGCTTGAGCACCCACCATGCCATCCAACAGGAACAACCACCTGCCTTGTGCCGAGAAATGCTGCTGCTGTTGTGGGATGAGAACATGCAAATGCGTACTGTCTGGCTGACGAGTGAGTGACTAGTTGGCTGATTGGCTGTGGCAAACGAATCAACCGCTGGCAGCCAACTGCCAGGCACATCCTTTGGTCACAGGGCCCCAGTTTGTCTCAGTGTCACCGTGTCACACCTCAACACAGTGACTCAGAAACGCCTTGCACACACAGCATACGATGCATGCAGTAGCCACATGAAAACACACAATGCCAAACCACCATATGTTTGATGAATATAAATGTTGGTGTTCGGCTT
>BDDA01000100.1:200173-212957 GCA_001662385.1 Chlamydomonas asymmetrica
ACCGTATGCTATGCGGGCGCCCTCAACATACTGGTGGACATACAACACGCATGCAGCCAAGAACCTATCGGGTAAGGCGATGCGCCTGAGGCCGTGAGGGAACGGCTGCTGAGCGTCACCTGCGCCGGCGGTGGCACCCTGCCCGTATAAGTATAAATCCGCTTCAGAACCGTATCAGCGAAACTACTGGTGCTACGAATTCGGTATGCTAAAGGACCCGCATCTGAACACTGGGACCCTGTGGGCGTGGATGACCATGCCAGGGTCCGTGAGTCAACAACCACACACGTGCACCAGCATAGCGCCAACTGCCGAGGTACCCACCTGCGCCAGGCCAGGCACTGTCAGGCTGGGCAAGTCACCAGCCGTACACATTTGCCATGTCATACGTAGCGATGCACTTGTGACATGGTGTGACAAAAGATGTGTTCAAAGGTCACTGGCGTTGAGTACGAGATGTCATATACAGTAATACATCAACCCTGAAAAGTAAAAAACACGTGTTGCAAAGCCGAACGCAAGCTCGATGGCCAACGAGGTGAGCGCTGCACTGCACGTGACGTGGCATGCATCCACGGCAGCGTTCAGCATGCAGGCAGGTTGGGAGGTGTGTCAGGATGTGCCTCAGAGCCTGAGCCTGAGCCTGAGCCTGAATGACGTGGAAGCACGCCCCGCGCACGCATGCACGGTGATATGAATATGCACGAATGCAGTTGAGGACAAACGCCTCCAAACACAGCCAATTATGATGATCGGTCATCCACAGCCATCAATTTGATGTCAGACGTGCCCCCTGAGACTTGGGCTGCTAGCAGCACGCAGGCCATGCAAGGTTGTGTGCACAGGTACCACTCCTAGAAAGCGCAAATAAATGATTGTTTACCTAGTTCGTAGCAAGCATCGCGGGCCAAAAAGAGGCCCCCACACAAGTAACTGAACGCGACACAAAAGACGGAGATCAATGGCGTGCGGGCTCCAAGCGAGCTCCAAGAATGCGTGTGCGATGCCAACACTGCGCGCAATTGCTATGTGCGCGCACACATTATATGGTTGGGGAAAACGCGGAGTAAAACGTATTGCGCATACCGTATGTGTGCTGCATTCCATGTGCAACGCTGAAGGTAAAGCACACACAACTGCCTAGAAGTCTAGAAGTGCATTAATCGCAGGCGTACAACCAGCAGCAGGGGTCGGAGCGCAGTAGCAGTTGCTTCCGCCCTGGGTGTAGCTTTCACCCGCAAGCCTTGCTGCAGGCAAGGATCATCGAAAGCACAAAGTGCAGCAACACAACCACCACATAGACCCACACGGCAAGCGCGGTAGGCAGCTCATCCAGGCACGACACCACAACATACGCCACCAGGGGTGAGTCAACTATGACCGCCCCAACTGCCCAGTTTAAGCCATCTGCACACAGAAAGACAGGCACAGGGTAACAGAACAGCACACCAGGACGTTGGGTATGCCTGACAAACCAAAGGTTTGGCTGCAGGCCAACAGCAGTGATTATTGCGTTGGACCGGCGGGACTCCCCGCACGTTGCTGGTGCACACAAGCAAGCGACCTGCCAAAGCTCAGAGTACACACCGGACCAGGCACCGGACAGACGCAAAGGTAGCACTCTCCGCAAAACTGTCAGTTTCGTACCTGGCCAAAGAAAGTGCACGAAAGGCGGTAATGCCAAGGCTAGCACGAACGCCCCAAGGAGAAGTTTCTCCTTCAACGGTGCTGGTTCGACAATGGCAAAATCCCTGTTTCAAAAGAGAGAGAAGTAGGGTATGAGTTAGGGGGGCCACACAACTGCAGCCATTCCAACCAGCATGATGTTTAGTGCTGCACCCGTTGAGAAGCCTTACCAGAGCGCATAGAGTAGGAAGGAGTGGACTGCGAAAAGTAGCAGCGTAGACAAGTACCATATCGTAGTCAGTAGGACCAGGCGCTGCGGTGGACGGTTCGTGACAACCGCTGCCGTGTAAACATCCTGACTCTCACGCTGGCGTGGTGGCAACAGCGGCTGCTGTGATTCCTGGTTTTCGGTCTGCCCTTCTACATCGTTAATCTCCATTTGGCCACCAACTGTCACAGCGACCTCGCTGGAACCCACGCGCGGTAAAACGTGCACGACCCTGCTGTATGAATGGGAGAGTGGGGCCCCTCAACACAGCAGAAGTGGTGTGTATTACTCCTAACACAAGCAACCTGGAAGGAACGCAGGATTTGATATTCATGCGCTCCGCACGAGACTGGTCCTTCTCAATGTTTTGCAGGATGCGAGCTGGCAGTCCCGTCAAAGGCAAGTCTCAACAGTTCGTGCTCCTGATTTGCTATGCAAGGAAGACACGAGCACTTTGCAAAGACGCTTGTATGTAACACGTGGCCGCCGCGGACTATCACAATCAAGCGTCCTGTTCACAAGTCCATCCGCGAGAAGTATTCAGTGACGTTGTTCGTGATCGCTACACAGCAGTCTGGCCCAAGCTCCGCGCCAGCCCAGTCATCGAGCTCCACCACCTGCTCCCGCAAACGCGCAGGCAAAACGGCAGCGGCGGATGTCATCATGAAAGTCACGTGCCCGTTTTGTATGCGGGATTGCAGGAGCAGCACACGGACATACAAGGCTCAGGTAGGTCCGTGGCTCACCTCCACGTCACTCAGCGAGGGCGCGACGATGAGCGCCTCGCGCTTGCGCGCGGCCATCGTGCGCGCCAGCACGTGCACCGCCGCGGCGCTGTGGCCCACGCGGTCGTCTGCCTCGGTCAGACCCAGGCACACCTGCCGCCACGACACACACGCACGCGCAGGGAACATGTGGCACAGGAAATGAGGAAAGCAAGGCTGGACACAATGCCTGGATCATGGCCATCCATGCATACGTGCATCATGGCTATCCATGCATCTATCCATGCATCAGGGCTATCCATCATGGCTATCCATGCATAACGCTGCCTTGCGAACGCAAAGCGGGTGCACACATATGGACGTATGCGGGCATGAAGTCCCACCGGATGCGCCCCTGTCGTGCAAGCCCCCTTTTACGCACACACCGCACAGCAACGAAAGCCCGTTGTGCACAGCAACACGCTGCCTGCTGTTCTGACATAGTTGTGCATGAGTGCACGTTCCTATGCGCTGGCATAGGTGGTCACAGGCCTTCGCGGCCTGTTGCTGCCTTCCCACTGGGTTCCAGCCCTGACCAGTCATCCAATCAATCAATCAATAGTGATGGCATGGTCCAGCACTGCCATCGCTCCGTGGCTGCTGTTGGCCGGCGTGCGGTGTCGTACCCGCCGCACCCATTATCAGCACCGCAGCGTACCTTGGTGAGTCGCTCGAGCCGCGTGAGCACGGCGAGGCCCTCGTCGCTTATGTTGGAGCCGAAGATGTCGAGGTAGGCGAGGCTGGTGGTGGACGACACCAGGCACGCCAGGTCCGACTCCTGCATGAGCGCATGCCAGGCACGCAGCGTGCATGCAGTCCATGTGAATATGTCCAGCGAGGGCGGGGCCGTTCAGAGCGGGGCTGTTAAGAAGTCACTCTGGCATGAACAAGCGCAGGCGTACAACAGTACAAGGCGAGGAAAAAGTACCAGTGCTTGCCCCCGGACATATGACATAAAATATTAGTAAAATGCCTACACGGGGCGTAGGGCACTCCCCGCATACATGCAGTGATGCATACCATACATTGATACATGCAGTTGTTGCTTGCACGCATTGGGCCCAAGGCACATCTGCTCGATCCTCATTCCCTTCTTCTGCTCCGCAACCCACTGTACGCATTCCCCCGCCCTGCTATCAAGCCCGCACATCGTTAGACAGACAGCCACGCACAGACACGCGTCCTGCATGCTTGCTTGCAGGTGTGTGTGTGCGTGCGCCTCACGTGCCTCTGTCCCTCACCGTGAGGCAGTGCGGCGCGCGCGTGCGCACCACCACCTCCTGCAGGCCGGGCAGCCCGCCCAGCGAGCGCGCCAGCCCCGGCCACACGTCACAGTCCACCTCCAGCCACAGCCGCACCTCGCTTGCCGCGCTCAGGCAGCCGTGCACCTGACAAGCAACAGTGACAGGCAGCGCGCGCGTGCAAACCGTGATACACACACAAAGGCAGCAGGCAGTACGTATGCATAGCGCACATTCCGTACTTGCGTCATGCACACAGGTACAATCACACCGATGCCAAACCAATCCACCACCTGTCGCTCCCCACACCAAAGCGAGGGTGTGGCGCACGACAGGTGGTGGGTTGGTCGGTGCTAGCATTGCCTGACAGCACCACTCCCATGCATGCCTTTCTGAAAGACGCGAGTGGAAGTGAGGCAGCACAGCTGACATGATAACAAGGGATGAGTTGACCCACCCTACTCGGGTTTCGTCCCGATGGGTGCCAGGCTGTGTAGGTGAGGGGGAGCAGGGGGGTGCGCACAGCACAGGCCGGGCGGTAGGCCGGCAGCAGGCCCCTTTTGCATCCTCTGCTTACTGCATCCATCCGACCATGAAGCGTATAGCGCCAGCCCTTATTAGTCATCACACCTCGATCAGCGCTCGATCAGCACTGCCCATTGCCCACCCTCACAGCCTCGAATTTGAGTAATGGCAGCATGGCATGGACTACACCAAAGGCATCTTGGCAGCTTCAGCGCACACCTAAGGGTCACTGGACCCCCTCGACCGCTCCTCTTGATGCTTCGTCCCGGATCTGAGCCGGTGGCTCTATTGAAGCGTGATGTGGACGCAGCTGGCAACTAAGCGTGCGGCCGCCGGCGGCCAACGCCCGGGTTGATCGTACCGGCGGCCACATGCTCAGTTGCCAGCTGCGTCCACATCACGCTTCGGTAGCTGTACGAAATCATGCACCTAGGCATGCAGGTGTAGGATTGCTGCCTCAGGTGATGTAATCTCTCTCTTTCTCTCTCTCTCTCTCTCTCTCTCTCTCATGCTCACCTTGTCCCAGCCCTTGAAGTCGCGCGCGGGGATGGGCTCCTCGCCGTACCGCAGGAAGATGGTGCCGATGAACGTCTGCATGCATGCATGGCGCCAAGGCATCCAGCATGGCGTTACGGCGTGCACGCAGAGGTATGCATGCGGATCGACCAAAAGCTCGACCCGCAACAAGTGAAGGCCAAAGCTGCAGCCGGCAGCTCAAGTGCGAGGATAACTGCAGCCGGCAGGCAGCGCCGCCTGCTCACCTGCAAGCCGGGGATGGGCATGACGGCGGCGAGCTCCGGGAGGCACGTGTCGTCCAGGCGCAGGCGCCGCCACCACGTCACGCTCCCCGACGAGCTTGCGCGCCCCTGCGCAGCACCACACGCACACGCACACGCCCCCACACTCAAGCATGCGCTTCGCTTCGCTGCTGCGCTGTGCCTCGTGCCAGGCACAGGACCCGCCGGAACACCAAATGGGATCGATGCCATGCGAAATTCAGAACAGCCAAACACAGTCAACCATTCAGCACCAACACCGACCCTCTGCAAGAGCAGCATGCAACGACCAAAGCCTGTCGGCTTGGCCGGGAGGGCTGCAACTGCAGGCATGCTAGGGCCGGGTGGCTCACCTGCTGCTTAAGCTCCAGGGAGTACACGTGCAGGTTGGTGACGTGAGACAGCGCCTGCAGCGCACGCCAGCCCTCCTCCCGCACCTGCGCCACACATATGTAGCGCAACCACGTTCACGCACCGCATGAGTGCTCACATGCAAGCACGTCGATGTCGCGCCGCATGCACAAGGGCACATTGAGAGAGTGGAGGGAGCGCGGGATGGCAAGGGAGAGATATACACCGCCCAGACCAGTATGCCACGTGATCAGATCCGCGACAGCACAAGGAAGGCTTCCAAGTCCCAACCAAAACGCTGGTTCATGTTCCATTCGGTGGCACGACTCCGTTTCTGCATCCCCGGGCCGCCCTGCGTGAGTCCACGACACAGCCGGGGACTTGGGCGGGCTGCATGCCTGGAAGCGCGCATGTGGGTACATGCCAGCGCTGTTGTGTGTGTGGCTGCGCTGCGCCGCTCTCACTCACCCTGGCTTCTGGGAGGTGGAGGTGCGTGAGGGACGGTAGGTTGCCAATGCACGACAACAGCGTGTTGGACGCCCTGCGCACGCACAGCCGGGAGCACACACTCATGCCAATATACAGAGGGAGGTACGGGCGGCACACCTGCGCGTGCACATGCCTGTGCACGTGCAATCCAGCATGCCGTCTTGGCCGACACCATGCAGTATAATCGCTTTTGGTAGATCCTCACAAATCGCTCCGTTGAGCGAGCCCCCATGTACACAGTTCAACTTGAGTTGAGTGTTAGCGTCATCTCCATCCCTCAGTGTGTCATGAACAGCCTGTACCCCTCCCGCCTCGTGTTGCTTACTGTATTGTTTGCAGCAACTCAGTACAACCCTTGAGGGCTTGCACACTAGTAACTGAACATACACGTTCTCCTCTCCCCAACCCTTTGCACTAGACCCCCATCCCCCCCACCACCACACACACACGTCCTCCATTCACAGCCCACCACACGCACGCACGTGCTGGTGCAGGATGCACCCGCCCCGCCCGCCCGCCCTCACTTTGTGTTGAAGCCGGTGTCCGAGACCATCAGGTGCGCCAGCCGCGTGAGGCGCACCAGCGTGGCGCCCAGGCGCTGCCACGGCGCTGTGCGCAGGGTGTCCTTGGAAGGCATCACCAGGCTCGTGCGCGGCGCGGCGGCGCTGAAGGACACTACCTCCAGCTGCGTCAGCGCGGTCAGCTGGCCCAGCGCCTGAGGGGCAGCCAGCCCCACACACACAGCCCATGTACAGCGCACACGCCTGAGTTCCTCCAGGTTCCTGACATGCTCGGACCCTTATGTGAGGCCGCCCTAAACGCACGCGGAGGGGAGTGCACCCCCTGCCGAAATGAGTGCAGGTCCATGCTTTGCCACGCGGTGGACGCACACGACGGATTGACGTGTGGTGGTGATGTAAGCGCCTGCAACATTGCTGACGTCACCAAGCAGGTAGCCATACTGCCATACCGTGCCGTTCATTCCCAAAGGTGGGATGCTGATCGTGGTTGAGTGATCGCGGGACCAAGCGCTTGCAGCGCGTGTGTTGAAAGTATTTGCTCCCGGGGCCATGCAGTGTGATTTCCGTGGGGCCGTTGCGGTGTGTGCATGCATAAGGACAAGGACGGAGCGCATATACGTGCGGCACATCGATCACATCCTGTTTCCATATAGGGGGGCCATGAGTGGTGAAGGATGCTGTCCCTCGGGCCGTATCCCATGGTCCCTGTACCCCTCCCGCCCCCCCTCACCCCCGCGACCCCCCCCCAAGCGATGGGGGAGTGTGTCCCTGACCCACCAAGCATATCTCGTTGTCCATGCGCTGGTCGTTCAGCTGTAACCCATCCAGCTTAAGCTCCAGCAGCGTGGGTCCGAGCGCTGGCAGCGCGCCAATGTCGTCGACGCTCATGTATATTGTGTTGGCCTGGAGCTGCGAGTGCAGAGCGTGGCGGAGGGTCAGGGGTGCCAGAGGCTTCAGAGAGAATGCCACACACAGCTGGATTCTGGTGTGGCCTCAAGCGTGCAATACCAAAGGGCAGGCCTGGTGACATTCCAAAGTCTTACGTTCAGCTTTGTGAGGCCTGTCCACGATGCTGGCGAGAGTGCTCCAAGGTCCAGACGGTTTGATTCGTATATCCAGAGGGAAGACAGAGTAGGGAAAAAGGCCTGCAGGGCCTGCGCCACGACCGGTGGCACGCTGTCCCACCCTACACAGCAGAGACAACCAGCGACGGTACCATTACATACATCCTCGCACGACTGGTACCGTGTGCTCTCGCTCGGGTGCTATACACTGGTAGCATGCACAGGCGGACAACTGCACCTGCAAGGCTGAGGTTCTTGACCAGTGCTGACGCTCCCACGCTGCCGATGAATGCTGCCGCATGCCTCATACACTCCTCGGGAGTGGTCACCTGCAACGCACGTGGTATGACAGCAACAGCCTTACCAGAAAAACCTCCAAGACTGCGTTGCAAAGCAAGTTTTGTTCAACCATGCCTCGTGGCAAGCAGCGGACACGCACTGCACAGTCAATTCAAGATCAAGTTGGGCTTGCAAAGTGCAAAGAAAGTGGATTAACCCACCTGGTCCACGTCCTCAAAGTGGTCCCTGTCGAACTTGAGTACAAGGTTTGAGGCCGCTGCAAAGCGCTGCACCAGCGTCTCACGCTTGGACGCGAGGTGCTGATGGAAGGCGTTCGACACGAGGATGCCCACCTTACTCAAAAAGCACCGACGGACCTCATACAGTGCGTCCTTGCAGACCTCTGACAGCAGCAGCCTCTCCTCCTTGGGCAAGTTCCCCCTAGCACATGGCTCGGCCGCACGGAGCATAGGACGTTCATGCTGCCGGCCATCCACAATTCGTGCAAGCTGAACAAATGACGGAGCTATGCACAGCGTACCAGATATTGCTTAGGAGGATGTGCCAGGGTATGCTGTTCAGCGCCTCGCCATCAGCTCCTGCTGGCTCGGGTGTCACCGCTGACGCCTCCATCTCCCGTCGCGTGTGCAGGCAACTGGCAGACACACTGGTCCCTGCAACTCGCCACACGAGGAAAGCGTTATCGCACACGCACTCGACCTCCTTGACTGCGTCCTAGCCAGTTCAAGTTGCGGTGTTGTAAAATGGCGTCAGCCCTGCGCCAATCGAAGTTGAACCATGTTGCGTTCGTACAACACTGTTTGGTCTGTCTTGAGCAGTGCACGCTGTGGGCTTGAAATAGTGTTCAGGAGACCAGGTACACTTTTGTCCTTGCCCACCTGCTCTCATGTACTCATGGGAACACACATGCGCGCAGCGGCGAGCCTGCATTCAGCACGACCATGGCCGGAGATACGCAGCGAACATTTGCACAGCGTGCAATCACAACTGTCTATCATCTTAGCTTGGTCTATCGTATAGCACCCTGCTTAGGGCTTGTCATCAGCACAACACACGATGTGAGGTACCAACCTGGCCGTAACCAATGTCGGGACTAGAGGCACTGTCAGGTGCAACATCCAGCACTGGGTCTGATTTGCTGGGAGCCCTGCAGCGCCTGCCAACAGCACTTGTGGAGGCGCACGTATGGACGCGCTTGGGACGCAGGGACCGGCGCAACCTGCGCCTTGTCAGCAAGGGCTTGAACGCTTGGGCCAGCAGCGAGCTTATGGTGGACCTGCACGTGCGTGTGAGTGCAGACCTGATACACCACATAGCAGGGGGCACCCGCAAGCTCCACGACAGCTTTCCCGCAGCGCACTCCCTCAACCTTCAGCACGTCCAGCCGCTGGACAAGGCAAACCTGCAGGCAAGCACCAATCGCAAGCACTCCGCTTTTGCAACCTGTCTTGCTGTATCGAAGGAAGATTTGCTTGGTGTATACCTCACCTCACGTGCCTCCCACTGCTTCAACGGAGGATGTGGCAGGTCGCCCTGTGCAATCCGTTGTTCTGTACCTGCTTGTCACGCACGTGCAGGGTCCCTCTTCGCATATCTCGTACCTCCTCACAGAGCTTGGCCGCTGCCCAAGCATGAGCACGCTTACCATGTGCGATTGGCTGGAGCTCCAGCACCGCGACCTCGAGCGCCTCGCGGCCGCATACCCAGTGCTGCACACGCTGACGCTCCAGGGGCTGCCAGGCTACAGCTACCTCACTCAGCGCTGCTACACGGTGCTGCCCAGCTTCACGGCCCTGAAAACGCTGACCGTCGAGACTGGCATCATAATGCACATCGTCTCGTTTTTCGACGGCCTCGTGCAGCTGCGGAACTTAGAAGCGCTCTCGCTGCGCGGTGTGCCGCTGCTGAGCGGCGTCACGCTGCCGCTGGCGCTGCTGCCAAGCGGGCTCACCAAGCTGGAGCTGCTTCTGGACCACAAGCACCCCAACTGCGAGCAGGGCTTGGCGGAGCTGACTGCGCTGACGCGTCTGCAGGACCTGGTAGGCGCCACGCCGCTGCACCACCGTGCCAGCAACACCAACACCAGTTGTGCCCGCTTGCACGCAACGGTTTGCACTCTGCAGCGCAAGCGCAGACGGACGCTCAGCTTCGCGGTGCTTACCGCGCCGAGCACAACATGCACCTGTGTCGTTTCCCTGCGGCTGCGTCCTGAGTCCTGACACTGCACTGTAGCGTTGGGATTGGGGTGCTTGGGCGAGGCCAAGCGCTGCGCAGGGCATGCACTTTTGTGTTGCGTTGTCGTGTTGAATTGTCTTGTTGCGGTTGCGCTGGCGTGTCGCCAACCGTCGTGACATGTTGGCGCCGAGCGGCCGAGTGCTCACTAATGCGTCATGCGTTGCGGTTGCGTGTTTGGTGCCGGCAGGCGCTGGACTTCCG
The DNA here is from genome assembly GCA_001662385.1 of Chlamydomonas asymmetrica. Lineage (NCBI taxonomy): Eukaryota > Viridiplantae > Chlorophyta > Chlorophyceae > Chlamydomonadales > Chlamydomonadaceae > Chlamydomonas > Chlamydomonas asymmetrica. Next base: position 210,535 of record BDDA01000100.1, read on the forward strand.
GCAGCTGGGCAGCGGGTCGGGGCTGTGGAGCGCCTGCTGGCTGATGGAGCACTGCCTGAGCCACATGACCAGCCTCACCGCGCTGCACCTGCCACAGGTGCGGGCACGTGCACGCCCACGCCATATGGTGTGTAAGTTAGAGTTGTGTCCCGTGGGGTCGTGTGTAGTGCTTCCCGTGGGACCGTGCAGTGTGCAGCACAGAAATTGCGTGAGGATAGAGACTGCAGCTGACGATGGCGAGGTTCCTGGGCTGGTCTGGCGGCTGCCGCAAAACGGACAGCGGTCTGATGGTTGCCCCGAAAGCCATGGTGGGCGCCCCACGCCACACACTTTGTCTGATCCCCCCCCCCCTTCCAGCCACCACCACAGCCTCTGACAGAGCAGCGCACGCCGCGGAGGACAAAGGTGTAGCTGAGACGTGACGCACACAACATACAGCCACTAGCCAGTCCTTGGGGGCATGCTGCCCCGCCGCTTGCTTGTGGCTGTGTCGTAGTGGCGCTGCTGTTGCTTCTTTGATGAGTACGGGACCGCGTTGGCTGTTGGATGCCTCTTTGCCTCACCCGTGTGACAGCACCAGCGCTTTGCTTTTCCTGCGTCCGCGTTTTGCCACGTTCCCTCGTTCGAACGCTGTCGGGCTGACTCAGCATATTGCTGTTCCTCTCAACAAGGGCTTTTCGAACGGCCCCCTTCCAAAACTGTTGTCTTGCCCTGTTGTCCCGGCTTCCTCCGGCTGATGCCTGTCATCCTCGCCTACAGGCGTTCCTGTATGACCATTACCTTCCGGACTTCCCCCGCCAGCTCTCCGCCCTCTCCCGCCTCTCCCGCCTCAACCTGGGCGCCGCCATACTGGCGGCCCCCGCCCCGCCGGGCTGCCTGGCGGCCACCACGCGCCTCTGCCTCTCCGCCGCCATGCCGGTGTACATAGGCAACCTGCTGGCGGCATGCGTGCCGGACTCAGCTGCGGGAGCGGCGCTGCTTGCCAGCGGCGGCAGCAGCGGCAGCAGTGGCAGCAGCGGGTCTTCGTCAGTGCTGCTGGATGCGGCGCCGGCGTCCAGGAAGCATCCGCCGGGGGGACCACTGCAGCAGCAGCAGCAGGCAGGTCAGCAGCTGGGTCAGCAGCCGGGTCAGCTGCCCTGGCCTGTGCCTGAGGCTCGTTTCCAGCTGGCTGTGCAGGAGCTGGACTTGTCCAGCCCCAACACCCCCCAGGTGAGAAAATACACCGGCAGCTCCCTACCCGCTCACACACTCACACACTCACACACATGCGGTTCAGTGAGGAAGAGCAGCCAAGCTGGCGCTGCAATTGCATCGGCGTTGGCGGCATGTCCTTTGTGTATGTCGACGTGTGTTGGCGGCTGTCAACCCCAAGCCCGGGGGCACGCATCGCGCTGGGTGCTTTCCCTCGGTGGCCGAGCTTGGAGCAACGCAGCCACGCAGCACGCAGATGTGCACAGGATGCAGGGTGGTGCTTGGTTGCGGGCCATGTGCTGGGCAGTTGGGTGGTGCCCTGGCAAATGTCACCAGCCTGGTGCATTGTTTGATTGTTTCGTACATCGCACCGTCATGCTTGTTCACCACCATGCTGGCAGCGCAGCCCGCGCTCCGCCAAGAGTGGAACCAGGAGCAGGAAGGCGCCCGAAGCCCAACAAAAATCCCGTTATAATCAAAGTATCAACCATGTTACTGTTCACTTACACTTGGAGCGTTGTGACCGAGGCCGATTCTCCCCTCTGGAGTAACTTATGTGATAATGTTCTGTACTGCATGTGCCCTCATATGGTCTTCATGTGACCGCTGCGCAGCTGCTGGAACTCCTGGCAACTCACCCCGTGGCGCTTGCCGTGCCGCGCCTGCGCCTGCGCCTCAAGCTGGGCATGAGCTGGCGCCAGGTGCTGGCGGCGCTGGCGCGCCTGCGGCCGCGCCTGTGTGCGCTGTCGCTGCTGCCCGCCTTTGTCTATGACAGCGGCAACTGCGTGACTGACGCGATGGTGGCAATGCTGGTGGAGCATGCGGCGGTGCGTGCGCATGTGCATGAGGAGGAGGTGGTGGTGGTGTAGGGTGTTCGGTTGTTGCGCGTGCGTCTATGATGATGATGATGATTTTTACAGTCTGCTAGCACAAGGCCAAGGACTGCCCTCAAAGAGGGGACCAACACCCAGAAGACAAACAACAAGCACTGACACACACGCTAACAGACATTAACCACGGCTGGTCCTCAAATGCCACACTTTGGATACAAATTTAGCAACAAGCAACTGGTCCACATGATTCAGCACAGCCTTCATGTCGCGCCGCTGCGCACGGTCGCTAGTGAACATTGCACAGAACTGCCTTCTCAAGGTAGCGTAGTAGGCGCACTCCATCACCACATGAAACTCATCCTCAACCTGTCCGGTCGAGCATTTTGTGCAAACGCGATG
>BDDA01000101.1:14245-34720 GCA_001662385.1 Chlamydomonas asymmetrica
CATAGCAGGTCATGACCTGAACGAATGCGTTTGCAAGACTGCAATCCAATGCGACAGTCAGTCGGACTGCTGGTGCTAGGGAGTTTGGCCGTTTGACTACCGCCAGCGCCCACGAGCACGTGTGACACCCGTGCGAGAAGCGCTCACCTCTGCGTGCAGCTTGAGCAGCCAGTCGCCCACAAAGCCCTCCACCTCCTCCTCCAGCGCCTTAGCACGCAGCGCCCGATCCTCCCTGGTCTCCGGCTTGGTCTCGGTCTCACGCGAGGATGAAGCCTCTGGCCCGGGCGCACCCTTGGACGCACGATGGCCGCCGGCATCGCCGCTGCCGCGTCCGCGGCCGCCGCTGCTGCGGGGGATGCTGTGGAGGGGCGGCGGGGGGACCATCGCCAGGAGCCGCTGCGGGTGAAGAGTGAAGACAAGCACGCAAAGGGACGCACGCAGGCAGCGTGGCGGTGCTGAGCTTGCTGGCTGACCTGTGTGTGCTTGCTGACCTATGAGGTGCATCCGCACCACGCTTCGTGACCTACGTCAGCACCCCAGGACAGGCGTGTGGTGAGTCTGGTCCCAACTGGGGGAGCATGCGGCGCATGGCCAAAAAGCTCCTAAGAGGTGTAATCTAAGCCTACATGGCTCGTAGGGCCACGGGGAGCCCCGATGTATCACCAAATTCCTTGCTGTTGCAGAGACATTGGTCATGCTGTGCAATCTGCTGCCCTTGCGTAGCAAATACAGATGCTGCATGCTCCTGTCGACCCAAATCCCCTCTGAATGGGAGTGCCTGCATGTGGCACACGCACCCGGCGTAGCGCCCACAGGGGGTCGACGAAGGGGCCGTCGGCACCGCTGGCGTCGGCACCGCTGGCGTCGTCGCCGTCGGCTGCCCGCTGCGTGGCGCGCCTGGCGGCGCGGCGCGCCTCTGCGCGGCGCAGGAGCGCCACATTGGAGGTGTTCCACTCGTGCTGACTCAGCAGCTCGTCGTGGAGCGTGCATGTGCTGCCTGCATGCGTTTGCACAGGGGCGCATCCATGCATGCATGCGTTGGGTTAGGTTGGAATGCTTACAGTCGGAGCTTTTCAGCACTCCTGCGCTTTGACACACAGAGGCCAACACTGGCCCCCATCGGGAACGGGGAAGCAAAACAAAGTACGGATCGTCCATGTAGTCCAGCCATGCATGCAGGTATGCAAGGTTGTGCTCGCACATATACACAAGTGCACACGCAGAAAGTGCACGGCGATGCAGTGCATGAGCATGTGTTCGAATCTGCATCCAAATCATAAGCAGCTGCAAAGCGCACGCAGCACGCGGCATCCCACGAGGGCCGCCACGGAGGTTCAGCTGGATGGGTTATGGGTCACGGGTTCAGGGATGAGAGTAATCTAGGGGCATGGGTAGGGGGTAGGGGGGTGGGGTAGGGGCAACAGGATGCACACCTCCCCGGGCTGGCGTGCCCTCGCGCGTTGCGCGCTGATCAGCTTCAGCAGCAGCACCGCTGGAGCAGTACAGATGTTTTTAACACATTCTCACTCACAGACCGCTCTTACTACAGCCACCAACTCAGACCATCAGACCGCTGTTCTCTTCGCGCCAGCCGTCAGCGCAGCCCAGGCACCTCGCCACCCTCAGGTGTAGTTCCCACTATCACGCATAAGCACACATACAAGCACACCACACGGCCTCACGGAAAGCATACTGCATGGCCCAACGGCAAGTAAATTAATTGAGCACACCTCCCCGCCCCAGACAACACGCAGCGCGCTCAGCCTCTCACCTGACAGCGCCACGCAATGCTCCCACGTGCAGCCCTCCAGCACGCCTCCGCGCACGCGCTGCAGCAGGTTGCTCAGCCGCGTGTGCATCCGCTCCGCCAGCGCCAGACTTGCAGACGCCCGCTGCACGCAGCACGCATCCAGCAGGAAACTGAGCATGCCGACATAAGCCCCATGTAGGGCACTACCACTTTGAGTCATGTGAGACGGAGAGAACATGGGCATGCACACGCACGCATGCACGGTCTCGCCTTAGGGCCGAGCACTCGCCGAGCAGATGCTTCCCTTGCTCCACAGCTCGCATGCATGCGCACACGACAAGAGGGGTCTGCACACGAACATGCGCATGGGCGCATTACGGAAATGGAAAAACCTAAGCAACAGGTGCATGGCAGCGTGGCACTGACAGCGACAGCGACAGCAACATTGTCGTTTGAGCACATTAGGGGCGCATGCCACCGATGGCCCCCCCCTGAGCCAGCATGGTGCCCCTTGTCATTAAAGGTGCGTTCGGTGCATGTAGTGCATGCACTCATGCCGCAGGATAAAGGACACGAGCAAGCACAGATGCAGCACGATGCATGTAGGTTGACATGGGGGGGCTATGGCGCTCACCACCAGAGACCTCAGGCGCGGCACGTCCTGCTGCTCGCCCTGCCGCTGCTGGCGCTTGTTCAGTAGGTTTGCGTCCCTGGACAGCCGCTGGAAGATGCGCTGCCCCGCGCCATACGCCACGGCAAACTTTGCGGGCAGGCCGAACGTGATCGCCAGCTGGTCCTGCAGCGGCGGGCGCACCACGAGCGCACGGCACGCGATGCAGGCAAAACGGCTCGCTCCTCGAATCGGCACAACTGCGTGGCCTTGGGGTATGATTCAAAGTTGGGCCACATGCGACCACCTGCAACAGGCCTGCACGTGCGGGGCGCTGAGGGCTGGCGTGTTGGAATGCCTGATGACAGTTTTGGTCACGCATGCTCGTCCGGGGCGTTGTGCTCCACCCACCGGCATGTCGGATGGTGCAACGCGGCAACACATCTGTAGCCATTCTAGTGCAGCACAACGCAGCACGCTGCTCAATTGTTGAGCCATCTGCCTGGATGGCATTCTGGCGTATGCAATGATGCATAATCAGACAATCTCCTCCCACCATGCCTCATGGCGGGTTAAATTCTCCGGCCGCGAGCTTGTTGCCGCCCTTCTTGCCCTTGGGGTTGAAGCCGTCTGCGGAAGTGAGGTATTCCACCCTGAACCCGTCGTTCCAAGTTGTGGTGCCAAACACCCGCAGATTGTCGTCCCGCGCAGAGTGCACGCGTATGGCCGGCACCAGCTTCACAAGCACGTCCCGAATGGCGCGGGCGTCCCCTGCACCAGGATGTCACACACACCAGAGCTCTGGCCGCTCATGTCCCAGCACTTCTCAAAAGCTGTCCACCAAGCGCAATGACCCAGAGCTGCCACAAACAAGCTTCTCTGACAGAGGGGCGGCAAACAGCCGCATTCTGCGTTTTCTGGGTTTTCCACAGCCGCAAGCCTCAGGCTGACGCCCTTCGAGGCCGAACACTCACTGTACTTGCACGTAACCACTTGTATCCAGCAGTGGCCATCGTCGGCGCTTGCGTCCAACTCGTCCTCAGAGTACTCTTGGGACAGGCGCGAAAGAATGGCCACAACGAGCGCCTTTGACTCGCGCGCCATGTTGTGCCACGTGCACGGCAGCGCTTGCCTCGCCACCGCGACCCGATCGGCGAGCCAGCGCTCCAGAAGCGACGCCGCCCCGCCGGAAAGGCGGGTAAGGGTGCCGCCGAAATCCCAGAGGCACTGCAAAACAAAAAGCATGATCGTGCTCGTCAGGTGTGTGCACGGTGTGCAACTACAACTGTGTTCTAAACAGTTCAAAACATTTCCACAGCCGCGTCGCTACTACAGCCAACTGCACAGGCAGCCAGGGGCTCAACCGCAACCGCAAATCTGCGGATGCCTGCGTGCTTTTCCCCGGCCCCTGGCTGCTTGTGCAGGCAACCGCAGGTTTGGGCTTGCGATTCATCCTACGTTCCTGCAAGTCGAGCACGCAACGCCAGCCCTTTGCGTGCGCCGTGTGGGCATAGGATCCAATGTCAAACAGTAGATGCGCCAGCAGTCCCTCATCGCCCCAAAGGCAAGCAAAAGCGCCCAGCACGCTGCCGACACTCTCACACCCAGGAAGGCGCGCGTGCAGACCATGGAGCGTTTGCAACGACGTCTGCAGCTCGGCGTGCAGGTGGTTGAGCAAGCCAAGCACGGCCTCCGCCTGCTCCTCCCGGTACAGCGCCTCCCATACTGTATGTTTTTCCTCGTCGTCGGTTCTTGCCAACCGATCCAGGCTGCGAGCGAGGAGGAGCGCAGGAACAGATGGCCCCCCGCGTGCGCAAATTCAAGACCGAATTCGCACGATGGTGTGCGGGCCGCAAAATGCACCGGAAAGCAGGTCGAACAGGCACTCACTATTCGTGTTGACGCCTTTCTGCTGCCTCTCGCTCTCGCTCCGCGGCCTGCTCTTCGGTCTGCTCCTGCACCTGACGCAACCACTCCGAAGCCTGCACAACGCCATTCACTGCTGCAACCCCCGCTAGGGTAGCAACAACTACCGTCTTGGCCGTTATCGGCATTTGTCCCACGTCTGTGTTTTATCGAATGTGCCTTACGCTGCTGTCTGCAAGCGCCGCACCAACTGCTCAGACGGTCGTGTGTGCGAGCAGAGGAAAGGCGAAGGAAGCAGACAAATGTACGCAAATGTTATTGATTTCTCATGCTTTGGAATCTTGGCATCGAAAGTCGGAAAGACGGCCGGTCCGACCGCACAAGCGCACAGTGCAGTGTCGTCAGCGCCTGGTAGATGTGGTCAGCGCAAAGCAAGGCTGTAGGTTCATACTTGGAAGGCCAGTGGAAAGCCAGTGCGTCTTGCCAAACAAGTTGGGAGGAATGCAGAATGCGGCGGTTGATCTTGTGATGCACAACGTTTTGGTGACGCGACAGTTGGCTGTAGTACAATTGTAGTACACACTTTTCTTTTCTTTTTTGTGCTGAGTCCCGCCCTGGCCCTTGGCCCTGCCCTGTTGCGAGCAGGGCATGATATTGTGGAGCCTCTGCGGTGACACACGTGGACCCTTGTTAGCCTCCCCCCTCCCGCCCTCCCTTGTTAGCCTCCCTAGCCTCCCCCCTGGGCCCCGGCCCTCCCCGCCTCCCCCCGCGACCAGCTCCCTCGCCCCTCCAACAGCATGTCAGCGGTAATTGTCATGTGCATGGGATGCACCCTCGCTCTACAGAGTGCAGCCTTACAGGCTTAGCCAAGTGCGGCTCTGGTGCAACCCACAACTGCCAGATTTGCAGTGGCTTCAGCGATGCTTGGGCCTTGATCACAGGGTGTGGCAAAGGCAGGCTGGACAGCAGGGCGCAGCTGGTGCATGCTCCAGCGGCAGCGATGTCGCCTAGCAGGCATTGCCTCTCGCATGCAACCATCAGTATGTAGCTCTCAGTCCGCTTGTATGCCTTGGGTCGCGCGTGAGTTTGTCAAAACCGCGCTTACAGACCGAAACCACATACCGCTTGTCAATCAACGCATGCGGTGCCTTTAGCCATCTACCACTGCCTTCTCATCAGCACGGCCCGAGAATAAGCTGACGCTCCTGTCCAAGTTGCACTCTGCAAGCAGAAGGTTGACACAATTCCCATAGCTCGCTCTCACGCTGTACGCGTTCATGCACTGCTGCCAGCAGCGACAGACAACTTACGGCTTCTGCATCACTACGCAGCAAGCCAAGCTGTCCAGCATGTCAATCAGTCGCTGCAGCAAAGACCTACGCCTGACATTCCCGTGGCCTCGATATCGCCGTGGCCGCTGTGGCGGATGGAGCATGTGCCCTGGGCTCCGCACCAGCTCACGTGGGGGCAATCAAGCCCACGGGTTGAGCGAGGTGGGCAGTGATGGCATGCTGTGACGGCGATCGAGCGGTGAGATGCACTGTGAGGTTCAGCGAGGTGCAGGCCCTGCATGCCCGCTAGAACTTTGCCAATAACAAGGAGTGACAAATAAGTGACACCTACGCCCCTAATTCCCGATCCGCACAGCAGCATCAGAGCGCGCTTGTCTGCCTGCAGTCATGTCAGGGATCCTGGTTGTCTGCATGGGACAATGCACACTTCGTTTCGTTTCCCCTTCCCCGGCCAAGTGGGGGATATGTTGGCCTCTGCATTTGACAGCGCAGACGCACTGTACAGCGCTCAGTGTAAACAATCCAATCATAATACATTAATATCATATACAAATCAGCATTGGGGGAGAGCCCACTTGCTGTGCGGGCCCAACAGCTCCACTGGTCTCGGGCCCTTGGGATGTTAATCCCTACACCCTAAAACCCCTGTACCCTCCCGGTCCCCTGCTGTCCCCCCCACACACCTGAGACCCACAGCTGACAGGCCCCACAGCTGACAGGCCCCACAGCTGACAGGCCCCACAAACTCTGCGCTTCATTTTGATGCTGATGCTGGAGGCCGTAGTAAAGTGTTGTGTTGAGCCAATGACAGGCATGTTTGGCATCTGCATGGGTGCAGTAGCGGCCCTGTGCATAGTGCTGCTAGCCACGTCTTGGCGCTCGGCGAGTGTGGATGCATGCATGCAGCCTTGGAGAACGGATGTAAGATGTAGGCAAAGACATTACATAAGGCAGAGGGTGTGTGCAAGCTCCGCCAGGAACGCAGTACGTGCTGATCATGGCCATGTCTGCATGCGGCAGCTGCATGCCAGAGCTGCCAGCTCGCTGGGCATGGCCCGGCACGAAGGAACACGATCATAAAGCAGGCAGAGGTTACACGTCGCCACACACAGCCACATTAGCACACCACATGAGTTGCTCGCATGACAGCTTGCAATCACACAAACGCGCTTAAAAAAACCAGAATGCAGTGCAATAATGGCGCATGCAGAGGGGCAAAGCACAAGACAAAGCGGTTTACAGCGGGGTGCCACACGTGTGCAGCCAGCAGATTTGCCCTGCTGGCTGCACACGTGTGGCACCCCGCAAGAAAGGGGATCACAAAAGTTTCAGCACACCAAGTACACCTCACTGTATGTCTTTCGAACATCATCATCACCATTGACGTGCGCATGACGTAAGAAGCTGTGGAGCCCAAAGATGAATGCCTCCTTGCACGCCCTCCTGAGCTTTGTCACCTACTGCATGCGTGCATGTTGCTGCAGGCCAAGAGGGTTGCATAGAAGTGCGTATCAAGCCACATCACGGTTTGCTTTGTTATACGACACACGCATACCACTCCATGCTCATCAGGGCGAGCCACAGACGTTGCCAAAATTGGCGACGGCGCACTCGGCGGGCAGCGTGCAGTCCTGCACCTGATCGGTGGCATCCTGGCTTGAGCCCTGGCTTGCGTACAGGCCGACACCGCGGCCCGCAAACGCGCGCCAGATCGCGCAGCGGTACTTGAGCCTGTTGGTCAGGTCCCTCTCGGCGGACAGGATTGCGTCACGGCCGTCCACAAAGCCCGGCGAGCAGGCCTGGCGCTTCATACCATCCATCACCAGGCGCAAGGCCAGCTTGTCACCGCCAGATTGCCAGCCAGCGTAGATTCGGCTTGGCTGGCCCAGGTCTGACCGTGACATGCCGCTGGCGTCAATGAGGTTCCACGTCATGTCCCACAACATTGAGGCCCAGGCGTAGCCGGAGTCTGCGAGAGGCAAGGACGCAAAGTTGTTGGATGCACTGTACCATCAACGATGCACACACTGGCAGGTTGTGGCTCCACTTGGTGATAGATGACATTGGGTTGGGTTGGACTGCACTGTTTGCACTTGAAGCTTTCTAGAACTTATGCGCCGTGACGTGCAGAGGCCAACACTCCCCCAAGGTGGGGACAGGGAAGCAAAACAGGGTACGGACTGTCCATGTTATTGATCAGGGTACCTGCAAAAGGCTGCAGGAGGACACACCCACGGAAGCAAGGAACAAGCAATCAAGCAGCTGGTGTTGATTTGCTTGCTAAGCAGCATGAGCCGCAACGGTGTAAGAGCCCGCCCACCAATGCTCTGTGTGCCACGGCGCGCACACATGCACCAACACCCTTGCATGCATCATGCAGCGTGCAACAACGCACCATGTACTTCGGGATGGGACGCAACGAAGCTGTAGGCAGTCGGGTTTACGGTCTTGTCGGTCGTGTAGACGGTGGGCCGGATTCCAACACCGTTTGCAGGTTGGAAAAGGACGTACGTGCCCATGCCGCGTGGCGTGGTGGGGCCATCGTTGGGGCGCATGGTGAGCACCAACGCAAGGAAGTCGCTCCATCTGCGGTGGGGTGACCGGATAATGCGGCACATGCATGCCATGTGCTGTGATGACTGAGGGGCAAACAAGAATGTGACACCACTGCACTGGGGCGTGGGCCTTGCAATCACTTGCTTAAGGTGCTAGTTGCCGTGGCGGCACTCACCCCTCTCCCATTTCCTCGGCGTTACGAAGGCATGTCGCTTGGCTGGGGCCTCCAGTCAGGCGGTTTGACAGTCCGTGACCATACTCGCTGCAGAGGGGCAGAAACACATACAAGCAGATAGGTGGGCAGGTGTTTGCAAAGAGTTGGGTGGAGGCTTGGTAGGATATGCACAACAACCGACAACCGCACAAGACAATCAAGGCAGCATCCATCTGCACTGTCAGCATCCCTGAATGCCCACCGCCTTTGCCATGAAGACACGGCCCCAACACCACGGCCACAGCAATGCTGGTAGCAGCAACAGCATGCGAACGTCTTTGAAGCGGTACCAGACGATCGTCCTCAATTCAGGGCATAAGCCTCGCTTCACACACTCACTGAATGACGATGCCGGCATCGAGGCTTGCATCGCGGTCGGCAAGAGGTGGGGGAATGGTAACATCGACGATCACAGATGCCCCAGCTGACAGCTGAGCTGACAGGTTGCTGCGGAGCGTGTTGCCATCCGCCAGAGTGATCATCACGACAGGGGTGGTGATGGTTGGGTCAGAGCCCCCAATTGTTATGACACCGGCTCCATTGTTTGTGATGATCACTGAAGCAAACCACAAGGCGGGGTAACATCGCGTGATAACTCAGGCTTGAGCACCATGCACGGTGAAAAGAAGGTACTGCATCTCTAACAGACACTATCGCTGCACGTTAGGTTGCAGCATAATTCAAAGTCTGGGTTGCAGCGCTTTTGGTGCTAACAAACACTGGCAGGGCACAAATAAAACCAGGGACCAACCTGCACTGGCGCCTGCTGTCTGTGCATTCTTAACCTTGGAAGCAAATGCGCAGTTTCCACGCGCTATGAGAGCCACGCTGCCGGCTGGAAAGCCGCTAAAGTCGGCGGCGCTGCATCCCAGGTTGGATCCGGTGGGCAGCGCAAGCGGGCCGGACACAGAGGCGCTCGTGGGTCCAAACAACGCAAGGCTGGTCTGAGTGAACGTGACACCTGGCGGCGTTGCACGCACGGTTGCGCGTGGGGCGTTGCTTCCCGTAAATATGTACATCTGCATGCGCGGAGCGGAGCCGTCTGGGGGAGTGGCGAAGTTGCTGCACGCACGCCACACGGGAGCAACAGTACAGCGCGCAGAAAAGGGAGGACGTAAGGCAGCAGGGCCCGAGGGAGTCAGAGGGAGGAGTGCAACGCTCGCTGTGGCGAAGCAATTACGCATGCTGGGAGGATACATACAGAGTTGTGGGGCGAGGGTCACAAGGTGAAGCAGGAGGCTAGTGTACTTACAAGAGAGCAGAAGGTAATAACAGCAATGCACATGGATGCGCCGCTGTACTTTGTTGTCAGTGTGGTGGTGGTGGTGGGGGGGGCATCAAGGAAATGCACACTCACGCGTTGTTGGTGCCACCGCCATCCTGGGCTTGAGCTTCAACAGCGTCTCCACCAAATGCATTCAGACCATCACCCTGCTTGTAATTGACCTTTTGAAAGTTGCCGGCTGCCTCATTGAAGCCGTGGACGTACAGCACGTCATGTATGATGTTGTTCCTGCGGAGTCAAGAGCGGCAGAGGACAAGCGGAGTGCTGGCTACAGCCTTAAGTGGGAATCTTCTCTTTGGCATGAGTACAGTGGCGGTTAAGATGCTCCATGGTTCAGGAGAGCGCTCAGAGCAAGATTGCAATCCCCTGAGATACACAACGACGGCGTTCGGGCCAAAACAGGATTGACGCAACGGCAAAGCCGAGGTCAAATTTACAACCCCAGCCACGTCCATGCTGTTCCGCTCTGGGTGCAAGGGACACTTGCCAGTAAAACAGATTGATCACTGCCGTCCTCGTATTGTCAGCGTCCAGGGGCGACGTCCCGCTATTCCATGGCGAGTCAAAGACCAGGGCAGCGCCCCCGTCCGGCTGGCTGCCAGCGTCGAGTATGTCGTCATTGTTACGGTCTGTAGGAAAGCAGCGTTGCATGCATGATCATATCAAAGGCGTGTTTGCATGCAAGCGCTCCATCAAACGAACAAAGCGAGCTAGCTGCTTTTGTGGTCGTGCGTGTTGCCTGCCTTACCACAGGCAGCACTAGATTTGGTATGACAGTCAGGGCGCAGCAATACTGCCATGCGCGCGCGCTGCAAAGGTCGCCCCTTGAGCCTGCTGCCCTCACTCACCCGTGCCAGCGTTGACGTTGTTGCCGCTGGTGACGTTGGTGTCAGCGCCCTTCTTGCCGTTGGTGTCGTGCCAGCCATACGGAGAGGCCTTGGGGTTCCAGGGGTCGGTGACGTTGATGCGCAGCCCGTGGTTGGGGCTCTCGCTGGTGAAAACGTCGTAGGTTGCGAGCAGCCCGCGGCGCCGAGACGGAGAGGTGGCATCAGCATTCGGCTCCCAGCTGTCTGCAGTGCGTGAGCGAGCGTTGGTGTGCAGGCCGTGTCAACACACATGGGGACATAACGCACACTGCCCGCATGCGGCATGCTCAGGCCCCATGCTCCCTGCTCGGCATGCATGCATGCATGGGCATATAGCCGCTTACCGGAATTGACGAGGTCGACATGCGAGAGCACGTCGCCCGTCTCTGCATCGACCGTAGAGACCCAGTAGTGCTCCTTGTCCATCTGGTAGATGTGCGATGCCCAGGCCAGCCGCAGCCCATCGCCAGCCCGCGCATACACCAGCTTGGCACGAACCGGCGTCAGCGACAGACCCGTACCCTCAAACGTGATTTGCCGCGACTTGCTGTCTTCGTCACGCACACGCAGGGCGCCGTCTGGTACATGCAGCCCCTTGCTGTCAGCTGCGGCAACCACGGCGTCGGCTGCAGACACGACGGGGGCGGCCGGGGCCCCCGCTGCCGTGCCAGAGGCGCTTGGCAAGAAGCCGTTGCGGCTGGCGAACGTGATGTTGCCGTCTTCGTTGATTGTGTAGGCGGCCAAGGCGGGAGGGGCAGATATGGGAACGCCGTTGACGGTCTGCTGAAGGTATATGTACGTGCTGCCAAACGACTGGTAAATGTCTGACACGATGGCGCTGGCGACGTCGACAGCCGTCAGCCCAAGCGAGGCAGCACTTGCCGCCAGGCATGCACGCGCCTTGGCCTCAGCGGCGGCAAATGTCACGTCAGACTGCATGGATTACGTGGATGCAGGGGCATGACCAAGGGCAGGAGTTGAAAGCTCAGGCATCGTAAGAGTTGAGGGGATGCTGTGTGGTGCATCCCATGCCAACAGGGCACTGCAGCCCTTGATCCATCCAGCTATCACACTTGAAAGTACAGCGCGTCCTGACCCGACGAAATAGGTAGGTGGAATTGTAGGTAGGTTGACACCCAAAAACTGTGAGCCTCAGCAGGAGCAGGCAGGATTTAGGGTTGGTCTGTGTCCACCACCAACCGTACACCACCGCCACAGCAGCACCAGACGAGCCTGGCCAGGACGCCTGGCCAGGGCGCGCGGGAGTTCATTGAGGTCGCACATTTTGACGTCGCGAAAACCACCAGCACACTTGCCTGCCCAAGGATGCCCCGAACATGAGCACCCTGCAAATAAAGTTGGTACAGAGGGCATTAACGAAAAGGCACAAGGAAAGCGGCAACCATTAACTGCCGCTGAACACTGTGTTGTCATCAACGTAGCGCGAACAATTGCGGGAACTTTTTGCGAAAGCCCACACTCAGCAAGCTAGCCTCAGGCGCGAATGTTATGCATAGACATTGAACGCAGTGCCCAAGCCTCCGCACACAGTAAGTACACCTCAAGTACACACAGCGCCGGCTGCACTCGCTCCGGCTGTACTTGCCGCATCGTCTGGAAGCGTCAGTCCATCCTCCCCAGGGTTGGGCGCCGGGCGCGCATCAGTGAAGTGTAGACCGCCCGCGAGGAGCAGCAGCCCCAGCAGCAGCCCCGATATGGGGCGCTTGCAGGCGCACATGTTGGCTTTGATGGGGTGGCGCGCACCGATACAGAAGCAGCAACAGGCAGGGGGAATGGAAGGGGCTGCGCCGAATATGTGCCTGGGTTTCCGTGATAGCGGGCCTTTTATGGGTGGTTTGTGGGGCCAAGATTTGGATGGAATTCTGGCAGTGGGAGTGTTCCCCCTTTTTTTTGCATTTAGTTACTAACCAGCGGATCGGAAGTACATCACCTCGTTCTCAGTGGTCGGCTTGAAAAGTTACCACTGTACACAAAGGTGTCAGAAGCTCAAGCCAACCACAAACTTGCTTCACAACTACGTTAGTTAGACGTGATGGTAGCGTACTACACCTCGCGAGCTTGCTTGCTCAACGCACGCAAGTTGACACACAACTCCAATCAACTGCCTGACCAAACTCATATCAAAGCAGGAGCTGTGTTTTCCCGTCCCCGTTCGCTCGTAATGTGCTCGCTATGTGCATTCTATGGACATCAAAGGTGCCCTTAGCAAATTTGCGTGCGAGCGATACAGACTGCAGACACTAGTGGGGTCGACTTTGAACGGGCCCAGGGAACTCCTCGGCCCCGCGGCGCGGGTGCGCTCCGAGAAACAGCTGCGCAGCAGCAGCAACAGTGGTCTCATGGCACAGGGGGGACGCTATGCGAGGCCCGGCGCAGGGTGTCTGTTCGAATCTGCACTTTGTCGCCTCTGCTGTCACGTCGTCTGGGACCGAGGCCAATTGGTCAACACAAACAGAAGTGCAGCCGAGACTGCGGCGGCTCACATATAACTCACCCTGCTTTTGGCTCGGGTACTTTGCGTTGTCACCTGCCTATAGGGAGGCAGGCGCGTGATGTTGTTCCCGTAGGTAGGCTGGAACTTAGCCGACCCACCCCGCCCGTGAGAGCCCGAACCACCCGTAAATTCGTTTCCATTGAAGACGCTGTGTTATGCACGCAACGCGTCTCTCAACGTTCGGGCACCTACTGCTGTTGCATGACCAGCTTGCCAATTGGCAGGGGCTGATGACCTGCTGCTGGCATCGACAGTGACAGCGATTGCCAGGAAATACGGAACGAACCCCAAACTTGAACACGTATAGCACTCTGCACTCTGCACCTGTGTCGATACACAGTCTGCCTCAGGGGTGATGGTGATAATGGCGCTGCAGGGAGTGCAGTGCGTGGAGCGGGTTGACATGCACGCATGCCCGCCATGGAAACAAAGGACTAACCGAGCCAGGCCCTGGACCCAGGCAGAACAGAAAAGGCCCGCATTGGGCAGTTTAAAGACCACCACGGTGTGTCCTGCCACCTCGGGCGCCGCACTAGCAGGATGGAACCAAGCAATATGGAACAAGACAGCCAGCAGGAAAATACTAGATTGGCAGAAACAAAGCGTATAGCTTCGCAAATCCCGACCCTAACTTGCGTGGTCTGAGCAGCCCTAACCCCACGGCAGACCACGGAGGAGATACCTCAACAGTGCCAGACGTGTGATGAAGTCAGCACCGTTGCCGCCCCCTTCAGTTCAGGCCATGCCTTACGTGCACCAGCTTGGGGCTAACGTAAAACTCTGCATCTGACGCGTTAAGCATTGGAGAAACTGCGTACTGTTCAGTAACCAGCTTGTTATCGAGCTGTCATGCGTTAGTGTGAAGCGTGCGAATAGTGTGAAGCCCTTGCCGGCTCAGGCACCCTGCAGCCAACCCGTGCTAAATGCCTGGCCCTCGCAACATCTATCCCCAAGGAAGGATAAGCTTGATGCACGGCAGTGGCGATGGTTTGCGTTGCCTCCGTCAAATAGATGTCAGCGTATCATCAGCGTGTCCAGTGTCATGCTCCTTCTACTCCTTCATTGACCTGCACCGAACCAGCAGCAGCAGTAGTGGCGGGCAGCCCTGCTGCTGCCGTCAGCAAGCACCAGGCTGCACTTGCACCGGGCACGGCGGCGCTGGCAGCTGTTGTGGCCGGGCGCACGGCGCCGCTGGCGGCGGCAGCGGTGCAGGTGAGGGGCCGAGGGCGCTTTCACAAGCTGAAATCGAGACTTCCTAGCCTTCCTGCTGATCGCATGCATGCACACATCCTGCAAACGGCGCATGCACACCTACAATGTTGCCATGCTGAATTGCTGACCATTGCTTTGCCCTGCATGGACATGTCTGGTGCATACATAGGGCACTTTACCAGCAGCAGAATTCAACATTCTGAACATTAAAATTTCGGTTACAGCATGCAGCCTGGCTTATGCATGTAGCGCTGCGCTCGCAATTTGCGCATGGCATGGCTTGCAGGTGCCGATGGTGTGCGGCAAACAGTCAGGCATTATGGCCTTCCTTTCACGCACGCCAGCGCTGCGCTGCACGCCACAGCGACGCCTGTCCAAAACCTCAGCACGGACATCAGCGTTGTACCTGCTCGCCCATCACCACCTGACACTAAGCCTAACTATAATCACCATCAGTACCCCATCAGGGCTGCCAGGGCTGAGTCAGCACCTCGTCAGCACCCATAAGTCCAAACTCATGGCAGCGTGTGAGGCGGCAGAGCCGCCGCGCTGGCAGCCGCTCCGCCGCAGTTGCCCCGACGTACCGAGCTACTGCCGGGCCTGCCACCTCCTGCACCTGCCGCCAGCTGACGTGGCTGAGGGTGGTAGTGCTGCCCGGCCCTCTGCCGGCGGGAGCTGCATGGGCTCCATCCAGGCATCAGCTGGGTCCACATGGCCAGCAGCATGTGTGGGTCCGGCAACAATCGTCTCTCTATCAGCGCCATCCAGCAGGCCGCTGCGCGGCGCCTGCGTACGCGGCGGCATCCTGCATGCTCCCGACCAGCGCACAGCCCAGGCCCTGCTAGCAGCAGCGGCAGCAGCGTATGCACGTCCACATGCACATGTTTGCAACGGGCTTCACCGCCATCCTTCACGTGCTCGATCACCATGCTTACAGATGCAGTCAGATATGCAGTCAAAGCACTTTCAACCCGCCCAGAGCACTGATTGGCGCGTGACGCCGCTGCACAATGTTTATGCATCTGAGCTTGATGGGTTTTCGCATAGATCGATAGTGATTTTTGTCTTCTGGACATCCAGGCCTCTGAATGAGTGGGAAGGTGCTGGACGACAAAGCCCGACGCAAGCTCGGAGCCCGGCTGGCTTCCCCGCAACAACGATGCCAGCCTCTGATCCTAGGACGCCTGCCGGAGGCTGAGTTTGGAGTCCTGAGTTCTGAGGCTGAGGCTGCTGCATGCGTGGTGGCGCGAGCACAGCGGGCACTACGTGGACCACATGCATGCACGGTAGTCAGCTCAGCAAGCGCCACCCTCACCCGCGGCGGGGACATCGCTGCCGCCGCCGCCGCCGCCTCTGGTGCCATTGCCGCGGCCGTCACGCACATGCGGCAACTGCTGCCCATGCATCACATCGTCTGCTACCGCTGCAGCGGCAATCGTGCCGCCCTGCACTGTGCCACTCTCCTCACCGGCGTGCGTGCACCTGGCCTCCTTACCAGCGGCAGCCGTACTGCCCGCGTGCGGCGGGAACGCTCCGAGTGCTACCGTGCCTCCACAGGGAGCTGCATGGCCACCACCACCACCGTGCACCAGTGCAGCGTGCGGTGAGCGAGCCGTCCGCCCTCGCAGCAGCCAGCTGGTGAGCGCAGGCGCCGTGGACGGAACCACGGCTTGGGGCCCGGCAGCAGCGCCTGCAGCCAGAGCAGCCAATGCCGCATCCATGCCCACCATATCCTTGCCATCTTACAGGCACCCGTGATGCTCTCAGGGTGGTGGGGAACTGCGGTGAGGCTCCAGCCAGGTAGGGCCGACGGTATCGGCGGGCGTTGTGGCTGCCAGGCCGCGGCCGGGTGCTCCGTAATGGATGCCGCACAAGAGACGTGCTAACCTGGCGCCAGCTCCACAGCGGCTCTGGGTGCGTTTGACCCTTTGCTGGACGGCTGGCTGAGGCGAGTGAAGTCCGGGTCAATCACAGCGGGCAGTGTGTGTGTGGTTCGCAGAACGCGTTGCAGCCAAATCCCACCAAAGCATGCGCTGGGCGCGGCGGCATGCTGTGCTGAAGGTGGCCGAGGGCCACAATACAGCTTGAATAGCAGCGTGGTGAAGCCGCGCATTGCGGACATGCTGCAAGCGGCGCCGCCGGCAATCTCCTGGCCCGCGTTGCCCGCGGGTGCACGGCCTGTTCCTGGCACCCACGCTTGTGCATCACCCGCACCACGCCTGCAATCCAGGTTTTACCTGCCACTGCCACCCCCAGCATCGGTGCCCAGTAGAGCAGTAGACCCACATCAGCAGGCAAGTCACCGCAGTGCTGCTTGGCTGCTGCTGGGAGTGCGTGAGTTGTACCGCACCCTCGCCTCGGCTGCAGCGGGCGAATTCGCACTGCTGACAAGGCTCGCAGCGGTGCCGAACAGGTTGGGGGCGTGCAGGCCACCCGTCGCGTGCTGCTTGCCTGCCGGAGCGCACAGCACCACTGTGTGACCTGCAACAGGCCGCAACTCGCCGCGCTTGCCGTCTGCTGCCATGTGGCGGCCTGCTGGTGAGGCTGCTGTGGCCGATAAAGGATGGTGATGGTGCAGATGGGAGCTTGCCCGGTAGCCACCAGACACGGCCACCGGGCGAGCTCTCGCATTGTCCACTGCCGCTGCTGCTGCTGCTGGACGCACGGCGGCGGCCGTGTGCCCAGCCGGGCTGGCTTGGCCGCTCTGATCGCTGCCATACGCCAGGCTGCCAGAGTGCGCGCCACCGCCCAACACCGGCAGTACGTACTGCCGCGACAGGGACGGCTGCTGCCCCTGCTGGTCATGGCATGCGTTTTCGCCCGATTGCACCTCGCGCTGCTGCCCCTGCTGCTGCTGGTCCTTGTCCTGCTGCTGCTGCTCCTGGCAGCCCGTCATCCCCTGTGTACCGCTGCTTGCCCAGCTGTGGCGTTCGCTGCCAGGCTGGCCTCTGCTGGCCGCTCATGTGCTGAGCCGCCAGCGCCGATGTCAGCGCTGCTGCCACTGGCTCAGTGATGCATTTCGTGCCCAAATCCAATGAACGCAGGCCGTGTGGCGGTTCCTGTGGCCCCTGGAGTGCCGCACGAGCGGCAGGCGTGGAGGCTTCGGGGCTCTAACTGTACACCCTAAGCGGGAGTCAGCCCACCGTGCTGCGTCCTGCTCTTCCAATCACGTACCAGTTGCGCTAGATGTGCTGGCTGCGGGCAGCCGATCCATTCCCCACCTGCAGGATGTTGAGGTTGGCGTGTGGAGTGTGCACCAGCACCATGGACTTGATGAGTACTCGTAGCTTGCCCTGTCACTGTTGCCATTGGCTTGCTGGCCCGCAGATAGAAATACAGGTTGAGGCGCTCACCAGGGACGCTCACTGCATGCCTAAATGTGCAACGGTTGATGATCTGCGGCTGTCAGCTGGTCAATGCATCTGCTGTGTCCAAGATCCATGCTGTCGCCAGGTCCTGTGTCACCGGCATGTCGGACCATGTTGCATCCGTTGTCACCCTATTGTCACCCACGCCGCTGCTTGTAGGCCTGAAGGCCGCCTGCTGCCTTTTCACGGTCAGCGCCACTCATTCACTTCTGGCAACCGCTGGCCACGGCTTGGCGTTCCGTGAGTGCGGATGCATGCGGCCTCGGACAAAGGCTGTAAGTTGTAGGCAAAGATATTACATAATAAGGCAGAGAGTGTGAGCAAGCTCCGCCACACAATACATGCCGATCATGCATGGCCCTGTCTGCATGCGGCAGCTGCATGCAAGGGCTGTAAGCTTGCAGGGCGTGGCCCGGTACGAAGAAACACGATCACAAAGCAGGCGGAGCTTGTTTGTCGCCACACACAGCCACATAAGCACACCACATGTGTTGCTCACACGACAGCTTGCAGTCAATGGCGGCCAGGATTTGCTTGTGGCAACAAGCAGCGCCTTCTGGATCCGAGCAAAACGGCGACCGTAACAGCAAACTGCAGGCGGGGCAAAAGCCTCTCGTCTCACCTCATGTTGCGTGTGGATTGCTAAGGAAAAGATCACAGCAGCATTGGCATGCATCAGTGTGAGAGAGCGAGGGCCGCCGCAAACCCATGCATCGTTATTCGTTGGTGACGAGAATAGGTTGATGGAAATCACATCGCGTTAGTCAGCACTGACTCACACAGGCAGGCAGGCACTATAAAATCAAAAAGCATTGGAAGAAGGTCGCATGCAGAGGGGCAAGGCGCAAGACTGAGCAAATCACAGCGGGGCACCACACATGTGCAGCCAGCAGAGTTTCCCTGAAGCACGAAAGAGGATCACACAAGTTGCAGCGCACCAATTCAACACCTCACTGCATATGTTTTTTATTCATCATCATCATCGCTGTATGACGTATGAAGCTGTGGAGCCCAAAGGTGAATGCCTCCTTGCACGCCTACCCTCCTGAGCTTCATTCACCTACTGCATGCATGCATGCGTGCATGCTGCTGCAGGCCAAAAGAGGGTTCCATACAAGTGCATATCAAGCCACATCACGGTTTGCCGCAGACGTTCTCAAAATTGGCGACGGCGCACTCGGCGGGCAGCGTGCAGTCCTGCACCTGATCAGTGGCCTTGTAGCTTGAGCCCTGGCTTGCGGACAGGCCGACGCCGCGGCCCGCAAACGCGCGCCAAATCGCGCAGCGGTACTTGCGCTTGTTGGTCAGGTCCCTCTCGGCGGACAGAATTGCGTCACGGCCGTCCACAAACCCCGGCGAGCAGGCCTGGCGCTTCATACCATCCATCACCAGACGCAAGGCCAGCTTGTCACCGCCAGATTGCCAGCCAGCGTAGATTCGGCTGGGCTGGCCCAGGTCCGAGCGTGACGTGCCGGCGGCGTCAATGAGGTTCCACGTCATGTCCCACAACATTGTGGCCCAGGCATAGCCGACGTCTGCGAGAGGCAAGGACGCAACGTTGCTAAATGCACTGTACCATCAACGATGCACACTCTGGCAAGTTGTGGCTTCCCTTCGTGTTCTTGCTAGGCAGCATGAGCCACAATGGTGTACGAACCCGCCCACCAATGCCCTGTGTGCCACTGCGCCCCAACAGCGTGCATGCATCATGCAGCGTGCACAACGCACCATGTACTTCGGTATGATTCACGATGAAGCTGTAGCCATTTTGGTTTACGGTCTTGTCGGTGGTGTAGACGGTGGGCCGGATTCCAACGCCGTCTGTAGGTTGGAAAACGAGGTACGTGCCGACGCCGCGTGGCGTGGTGGGGCCATCGTTGGGGCGCATGGTGAGCACCAGCGCAAGGAAGTCGCTCCATCTGCGGTGGGGTGACAAAATGCGGCACATGCATGCAAGGATGTGACGCCACTGTACTGAGGTGTGGGACTTGCAATCACTGGCGTAGGGTGCTAGTTGCCGTGGCGGCACTCACCCCTTGCCCATTTGCTCTGCGTTGCCCAGGCATGCCACTTGGCTGGGGCCTCCGGTCAGGCGGTTCGACAGTCCGTGACCATACTCGCTGCAGAGGGGCGGAAACACAAGGCAGGTGTTTGCAAAGAGTTTTGTGGAGGCTTGGTGCACAACCGATAACCGCACAAAACAAGGCAGCATCTGCACAGTCAAAGGCAGCATCTGCACATTCAACATCCCTGAATGCCAACCGCCTTTGTCATGAAGACACGGCCCCAACACCAAGGCCCCAGCAATGCTGGTGATAGCAGCAGCAGCAGTAGCATGCAAACGCCTTTGCAGCAGTGCCAGACAAGTGTCCTCAATTCAGGGCATCAGCCTTCACAAACTCACTGAATGACGACGCCGGCATCGAGGCTTGAGTCGCGGTCGATTGGGGGTGGGGGGATAATGACATTGACAATTACTGGCCCGGCCGCTAGCTGGCTGCGGAGCGCGTTGCCATCCGCCAGGCTGATCAACACCGCAAGGATGGTGATGGTTGGGTCAGAGCCACCCATTGTGAAGACACCGGCAGCGTTGTTTGTGATGATCACTGTAACAAATCGCAAGGCAGGGAATGAACAGCAGGTGACCCAGGTTTGAGCGCAATGCATGGTTAGGAAAGGTACTGCACCTCTAGCGCTGCACATTGCAGCACATTCTGAACTCTAGGCACCGGCGCTTTTGGTGCAAGCAAACACTGGCACGTACAATCAAGCGTGGACCAACCTGCACTGGCGCCTGCTGTCTGCGCGTTCTTAACCTTGGTAGTAAATGCGCAGGCTCCTCGGGCTATGAGAGCCACGCTGCCGGCTGGAAAGCCGCTAAAGTCGGCGGCGCTGCATCCCAGGTTGGAGTTGGTGGCGGAGCTCGGTGGCAGCGCAAGCG
>BDDA01000101.1:40308-65319 GCA_001662385.1 Chlamydomonas asymmetrica
TCCCGACACAAACCGCTGCTAGTCCAGATGGACGAGAAGGCCGACAGGTCCGGCTCAGTGGCTCGGGCAGAGGTGACTACAGTGTGCCCTAGCACGCACGCATGCTGCTGCTGACGCAGCCGTGCGCATGTACCAGGCTTGGTATGATCCATCTATCCCACGGCGGAGCCGCCTGTGGCGGTGTACCCCAGGGCACGATGGCGTATTGGATCGGAACGTGATGGCGCTGCAGGATCACCCAGATGCGGCGGTGCGCTGCTGCACCATAATTGCATGGTTGATATTCGAATGGAGAACACAGTGGGGCAGCAGCAGCCATGCTTTCTGGAAGCGGCCATGCGCCGGCTGGACCTGCAGCGTTTGGGATCTGCTACAACGGCGACGCTGTCATCTTGCCGACAGGTCCGGCTCAGTGGCTCGGGCAGAGGTGACTACAGTGTGCCCTAGCACGCACGCATGCTGCTGCTGACGCAGCCGTGCGCATGTACCAGGCTTGGTATGATCCATCTATCCCACGGCGGAGCCGCCTGTGGCGGTGTACCCCAGGGCACGATGGCGTATTGGATCGGAACGTGATGGCGCTGCAGGATCACCCAGATGCGGCGGTGCGCTGCTGCACCATAATTGCATGGTTGATATTCTGAATGGAGAACGCAGTGGGGCAGCAGCAGCCATGCTTTCTGGAAGCGGCCATGCGCCGGCTGGACCTGCAGCGTTTGGGATCTGTGTAGACCTGTGTCTCCATGTATGCACTGGTCGCAGCTGTGGCCATGCTTTCTTAGCGGGTGTCATTACCACAATCGTCCCGCGCCATACGCCCACACCCGGCCTTGCCGCGCTCTAGTGTGCAATGCCAGTTAAATCGCTTTATCCCCCTAATAACCCCCCCCCTCCCCCCGGCCCCAGGCACACCACTTCCTGTGGTCCCCGGTGGAGCTGTTGAAGCTACACTCGCAGCTGCAGACGCTGCCCAGCAGCCACCCTGCCCTCCTCAGCCTGCTGGGCGCGGCGGCCAAGGTGGTGAATCTGGCAGGGCGGGCCAGGTGGGAGGGAGGGGAGAGGGTAGGCTTGCGTGAGGGAGGCATGAGCATGCGCACGTGGGTATGTGTGGATTGGATTGGATTGGGTTGTATACTTGGGTTGCACTTGGAGCTTTCCAGCACAACTACGCCTTGACACACGCAGGCAGGCCGACACTCCCCTCAGTTGGGGATCTGAGCACTGCAGAGAACTGAACCCAGCGAGCCATGAACAGCAGACATCCCGCCAAATTCAAAGACTCAAAATGGAGGAAGCAGAAGCTGAGAACACACCGCAGAGAGCACGGACACAGCATTACCCAGCATTAGCGATCCACATCAGCTATGCGCCCGCGTATGAGTGTGCATGCGTGCATGCGTGTGTGCCTGCATGCACGCGTTTCATCAGGAGGCAGACTGAGAGTGATTGAGGTGTGACACCGGCGCCCCTCCTCCCCACCCCCTTCGGTGATGGGAACCAACAACATACAATGGGGTGCGCAGGACAGTGCATGCAGGCTGGCACTGATACAGCATGCGAGGTATCCCCACATCGCCGGCCGGAGGAGGTCGCTCCTGAACCACAGCACCAGCAACCCCAGCTGCGA
This sequence comes from Chlamydomonas asymmetrica, assembly GCA_001662385.1. Classification (NCBI taxonomy): domain Eukaryota; kingdom Viridiplantae; phylum Chlorophyta; class Chlorophyceae; order Chlamydomonadales; family Chlamydomonadaceae; genus Chlamydomonas; species Chlamydomonas asymmetrica. The sequence goes on from BDDA01000101.1 coordinate 41,936, forward strand.
TCACTGCTTCAAGCTGGGCCCTGATACGCTATACCCGCTGTGCACCCTGATGTGTTATCGCGCCGTGCCCTAAAAGGCTGGCCGCGCATGTTTCCGTTTTTGATGGGCGTAGTTTCAACACTCCTGCATGGTGAAGTGTTGACGTTTGAGTTCGGAGCTTTGGCTGTGCACCCAGCCCGTCATCGTCGCCACCGCCGCCATCTTGTGTGCCTGCACGGGGTTGTACCACTCCTTCACCCTGACGGCGATACGCGGCATCCCCAGCTGCGGGTTGCAGCTATGGCTGTACCATCAGATCACGGCAGCGCTGGCTCCAGGGGTGCACACGCAGCTGGCACTGGGATACGTCCAAGTGCTGGCTGGCGGAACTGCAGGTGCGCACATGCGCATGGTGAGCGTGCACGTGTGCACAGTGACTATCTTTGTACTGTGGAGTTCTGAATTGGCGGAATTCACAGGCTTTTGGCTACCGGGCCATCCCATGCGCTGTGCAGCACTCCGCACTCGCGCTATGCTGCTGCAACTTCAGAAACGCCTGTAGTACCTACCTGCGCCGGTACACCCGGCCACGCCTTGTCCCAGGCGTGTGGCGCTGGTGTGTGCCCCCCCGCCCCCGTCCCCCACCTAAAGCGCCCTTTGCAGGGATGCTGATGTGTGCCCCCCTAACACCTCTACACTCCCCACCTTATCCCCTCAAGCATGCTGGCGTGGATCCTGGTGTATCCCTTACCTTTGACGTCATCGAGAGCCGCGTGCAGGTGCGTGTGTGGTGGTGGTGGCCCTGATTACCCTGATAGCTGGTGTCTGGTAGGCGGTAGCTGATAGCTGGTGCATGCAGGTCGTCCATGAGCGCTACTCATTCCCTTCTGGCGACCGTGCCAGCGCCATGCCATGACTGTACTCCATGCACCAGGCCTGGGTTTGGGGAACGCTGCTGCCACTGATGCGCTTGTAACGCTGCTGGGTGTGTCCCATACTGGGCACGATATGCTTTGCTGTGTACCGCTTCGTGACGAGGTTTCAGGCATGAACCAAGCGGGGATCGGGTGAGGGCAGTGAGAGTTCTACATGCGCTGTAGTGTGCAGGGCATGAGGGCTGTGGCTGTGAGCGCATAGCGCAGCAGAAAGTGTTGCACATACACCAAACAGACAGTGTATGGAATGTGCATGGTGCTGCTGCTGCTGGGATGGGCGAGTGTGCAAGGCACACCTGATTTCCAGAGCGGTTTTCCACTTGCATGATTGAGGCATTGAGCTTACACTGATTCACTACGGGGCCGGCCCACTTGCATGAAGTTGTGAGTCCCGACATTGTGCAATGCATGTGGATGTTGCATGCTTCATGCGAGTACCGTATGCGACAAGGCTGCGCCGGCCGCGCGGTGTTGACACATGACCGCATCGCTTCATGCAACGCATCATGTTGTGCCGGTGCGATGACATGCCGCCCATAACGCTTTAGGCACCTGGTGGGGCCCAAGCAATGGTATATGGCGCTGAGCAGTGGAGCTTCCTGCCATGCGCCACAAGCATTTACTGCCTAGGATAAATACAAGGTTGAATGAAGCAGTCGCAGGTATCGCAGGCACAGTTCACTGAGCTCAAATGCTCACTCAATGATGAATGGGGGCGGAAGTAGGGGAGAAGGCGGCAGCGTCGGAGGGACGGCGGGGTGCACAGGGTGATGTCATCAAGCAGCAGTGAGCGAGGGGCGGTACGGGTGATAAGGGCACGCGGGAAGCGCCAAGCACGCAGGGTTTGGTGCGAAGCGGCAATCGAGGGGCACGGATTTGCCACAGGGAGCAAGCGCAAGCAAGCAGCTACCTAATGCACCAGCAGCCAACGCGGCCTTTGCCCAGCAGCAGCATGCCGGTGCGGATGTGGCGCACAGAGGCGAGGTCTGTGAGGCGCGTGCGTGCACTGACCCCGCCAGGCACTGCTGAGCGCTAGGCGCAGTGCGGTGGCGCCCGTTACGGTGCTAGAAAGCGCAATTTCTAAAGGCACACATTGTGTGAACACAGACCTGGTGGCATGGTCATACTGGCAAATACATTCGCCGCATGTGACAGCAGGTGAATGCTGAATGTTCAAGTGAAGGCCTCAAAACGCATCATGTGCATCTGATGATAGCAGTTAGGATGCCCATGACAATCCCAACAATACTCAGGACTCAACCTCCAATTGCCAGCTGATACGACTTCCTGGCGAGGTTGTTTGTTTCCTTGGCCTGCTCGTATAGCCTCATGTCCGCCACGCTGCAGAAGTCGACACTCTCGTCGCACTGCTTTTCGCACCACCCGTAGCCTGGCTGGCAGGCCAAGCAGTGGTCATCAGTGGTACCACACCATCCATACTGGCTGCAGCAGTATCTAGAGGAGTTTGTGGGGGAGGTGCACTTCGGGTACACGATGCCCGTGATAGATGGGGTCAAGTCCACACCTGCCCCCAGCGGTGTAGCTAAGATTGCTTGAGCACACACCATACTGCGGCTGGCAACCTGTACCACAATAGGCCGGTGTTGAGCCGCAGTAGTTGTATTGTGAGCAGCAGGGGGCGTCAAGGTGAGAAGCCAGGTCCGGACAGTGACCATAACCCTCCCCGCACTGAAACTCCGCTCTGACGGAGACCAAGAGCAGCAGAGATGTAATTGTAGCCAACGTTGAGCCGGTAGGCGCACGCCTGTACGTGGCAGTCAAGCATAGAAGGAGCACATTTGCTGGCGAAGGCTTGGGCACCTCGGAGTACTCAACAGCTGCCGTGACAGGCAAGTCAGGCAAAACGGTAGAGACTGTAAAACGTATTCGGCTGGCACCAAAGCACACACACGATGGACTGTGCACGACCACAAGCCACGCTTGCTTAGTGCTCGCAGGTTAACCTTGTGATGACCGCAAGGAGTTCCTCAAGGTCCAGTGGGAAGAGTGCTTCAGGCTCCAGACTCTTCAGAAACACCCTTCCAGCGTTCTACATACCGGCACAACGCTCCGGCGTTTTTGGGCCTGGTGTCGCGCCTGGCGCAATCATACGGGTCTTGGTAGCCAAACCAGTTGTGACTGTCCTTACGTTCCTCAGCATATTCAATCACACATAAAGTCATAGCTGCTGTTTGGTGAGGGTGAAAGAAAGAGGGCAGAAGTGAGCTCGGATGGCTTCGGACTGGTCCGGACTGGGTGCCAGGGGCGCGAGGGTCAGAAAACAACGCCTGGTTGACGCCAATATGGTCTCAAGCAGTGCAATTTCAGGTGTTTCCCCACAACATGTTGCAATGGGTACTGTCAGGGCCTGGCAAGGGGATCACTTTCTGGAATTCTTCTGGGCATAGCCAAGGGGAAACAGGGGATAGGATAAGAGACAAAACACGGAACTGGTTGCAACATGTTTGCAAGATCTTGAAACGTCTTGAAATTAACTGGGATTATTTGCGTGTTTGTCATGAACATAGCCCGGTACACGAGCTGCGTGGCAGCAGGCTGCAGCTGGGCCGGGCCGGGCCAGGCGCAGGCCGGAGCTGGGGCAAGCCCCACATCAAATGCAGCTGCTCTCACCTTCGTCACTGAAACAACAAAACATTTTGACGTTGTGCGGTATCAACCCAGTGCCACTTGGCTCCATAACCCTCGGGCCTCGGGCCCCTGCCCCGGGAGCCCTTTGCTTCTCGCAAGTGTTCTGCGTTGGTAACCACCGATGTTGCCCCACCAGTCAGGGTTCAGGCAGAGAGCATGTGGCTATGGAAGGCTGTGAACCCAAACCCAACTTGGTTTGCAATCCAAAAGGTTACCTATGCTTACCAGCGTGGGCTCGTATAGCTCATGTCCCTGCTTTCATGAACATTCCCGCTGCCGTACAGCAGGGATTGTTGAATGGTGATCCAGGGTTCAGCCCCACAATTCACCCAAGTTGTTGGAGCAATAAGGACCTTACAAGTGCTGCAGAGCCAGTTGGTCCAGGTACTTCGCAAACAAGCGCCTGTGAAATGGCCGGGATCAGGCCTTTTCCGCCCGTATCCAAAGCTACCACCCTTAGCTAGTGCTGCTGGGGCTACTGGGTTGAAACCCTCTAGTTTATCTGACTTCATCGTGTGTGTTGAAAGAGGTGCGCTCACTGAGCGTTTCCCAGACCACCTCCGCAGCTTCATTCCTTGGCAATGGTGGTGAATGCCACAGTTGGCTGCTGAGCTGTGGCCTGCAGAAAGCCTTACAGGTGCCGTGTGGTGGACTCAAGTGAAACTCATTATTATGGTGACAACAGGTTGTGCTTTAGACCATGACTAGCTGGTGACCGTGTCCGCCACGTTCGCGTTCTCCACGCAAATGCACACCGCAGCCTACTGGTAAGGGTTAGGGAACAGGAAAGTACAAGGCAACAGCAGGGAGTGTGCACGGTATGCTTTGCTGTGTACCGCTTCGTGACGAGGTTGCAGGCATGAACCAAGCGCGGAGCAAGCGAGGGCAGTGAGGCTTCTGTATGCCTTGTAGTGTACAGGGCATGAGGCCAGGGCTGTGAGCGCATACAGTAGCAAAGACTGCTGCACAACAAGCAGTCGGATGCATGGGGCTGCAATAATAATGCGTGATGCGTTTGGCGAGACACACATGATCTCCAGAGGTTCTCCACGTACAATTGTGTTCCCCCGACCTGGTGCGGTGCAGTTAAGTGGTGCGCGCTCCATGCGACTCTGCTATGCTGCCCCGCAGAGACATGACCTCATCACTCCAAGCCTCGCATCATGTAGGGCAGGAGGCGGCCAGAGCTACATGTTGCACGTCACACTCCACCTGTATGCAACGCTCGTGCGCAGGACTTATTGTTTCAATGACCACGGGCGCGCTGTGTTAATGCAAGGGCATGCCAGTGCAGCACTGCGCTATCCTTTGTCCAAACCCAAGGATGTCACGTTCAGCAATCAGCATTGTCAGACCTCATCTTCTTGGTCACGTACTCAGGTGCGTGCATGCTGCTGGTCACTGGTCTCACCATGCTGACAGCATTCCATTGAGGGCTGCACAACTGCACTGAACAGCCAGTAACAGGTTCGCAGTGGGGATGAGAGCAGGCTCTCGGCGTTGGCTGCATGCCACAGGAGCCGCAGTGTTTTCGACAAGCCATGTACAGGATTCAACGCATCAATCCGCAACTGCGGACAATCAGCCTGTGACAGGCCCTGTGCAAACTAACTCATTATTAGTCATCGCCCTGTTGTGTTCACCTAAGATGCACATGCATGCGGCCTGGCGGCGCATGCGTCCCAGAGCCTCAGGCAGTGCCCTACTGCCCATTCATGCGAGCAAGGTGAGTGTCAGAGTATAAGGGCCCAGTTGAGCTTTGTGCAGCCCAAACGCCAGGCTGGAGGCATTCGCCTGCCTCATGTTGGGACTCTGCTAGCTGGCCGAGTGTAAACAACGACAACGGATTCCGGTCACGCATTCCAGGGCACGACGGCGCACGTAGTCGACAGGCAGGAAGGGTGGGGCAGGGTAGGCGGGCGCCATCGGCATATTGACTACGGTATGCAGGCATGGGCCCGCAACGTGCACTGCAAGGCTTGCACGCGTAGTTGTACCCCCTCGCCGACCAAGTGTGCGCGGTATGGTGGGGTTAGCCCTGGGTGTGGTGCGGGGCGATGGGGACGCGGTCGGATCAACTACAAATACCGAACGTCATGTTAATAGCGTAAGATTGAGACACGACCGCCCACAAGCATGTTCGCACTTTATGGGCTTGCCCGTGGTGACCAGGGTGCTGCCAGGTTCAGCACGCTGCTCTTGCAGACAACCAGCCACCAAAACAACATGCACAACACAAAATGCCCTCAGGTGCAACGGGGCCAGTCGCCACACATGGTGCTGGCAGGAAGCACTGCAACACAACCACACAAGTGAACCAGTAAGCCTGCCACACACGCTACACCCAATTTGCGGGGTACAGTAACATACAATGTGCAGGCTGCACTGAATTGGCAAGCTGCAATACAATTGCACTGTTGGGTGCCTACAGTTGCAAGAAGGGGCCCAGGAAAGGCTTGACGGCCACACGCAAACAAAAGGTGCAGCATTCAAAAACAACCTGGCCTTCTCCGGCCCCAGCAATGCTTATAGATTCAGTAAGCACCGCGTGGAGACCCGCTATGGTACAGCACCGCCACCCGTACGGCGAGTCCCATTGAGGACATGACAGAATGTAGTAATAAGCATTCTGCGCTGGCCGCCGCAGTGCTACACAGCAGAACAAAAGCTACTGCAATGCTACTCCTGAGCCTACGCATTGTGATTAGTGCGATTATGGCGCATCCTCGCAAATCTGTCATGGCTTGAAGCATCATCCTGCATGGCCTGCACCTGGCAGGGGCAGACGCCCACAGAATATTTCCCGAAGCGAGCATTGCCGGCGCTCTTGCCACTGCCAGCGCGGCGCTGGGCTGCTCGGCGCTTGAAGCGGGTGTGTGGCCACGCAGTGGACCTGCTGTGCCCCAGCTAGGACCTCAGGAGCGCTGTGCCTGCGTGAGTTCTGCCCCAGCTAGGACCTCAGGAGCGCTGTGCCTGCGTGAGTTCTGCCCCTGCAGGTGCGCCCCTGCGTGTGAACGTGACACGCCACCCCCACGCGCTTCCGCACCGCCGCCCGTATGTGCTGCTGCGGAGGGCCGCTGGGGCGCCGGCGGCCGTGATTGCAGCAGGTGCAGCCCTGCTGCTTGCTGTGCGTCCAACATCTCCAATTGCATAAGGCCCTCCTCATCCGTCAGGTCAGCAGACCAGTAATCACCCGTCCTCAGGGCACCCACCACGACCTCAGCCTCCGCATGTGCGTGCTGTTGCAGTGGCTGCTGCTCCCGCACCCTCTGCTGTGAGTGCTGCTGCGCCTGCCGTGGTTGCTGTGCCTGCTGTTGTGGTGGTCGCAACGGGGCCTGCACCTGCACCTGCTGCGCTGGGCCTGGTGGATGCACCTCACTGGGGCGCGGCGCATGCACATGCGCCGCACCGCGCGTATTGTGTGGTGGCACGGCAGGCGCGGCAGGGACGCCTGCTGCCGCCAGCGCCTGCTGCTGCAGGGTCGCCTGCAAGCCGGCAACGCGTGGCGGGTCCGGGCGCTGCGGCCTCCGTGCAGCATCTGAGCCACTGCCACCATCCCCGTTGCTGTCAAGGCTGAGGATGACGGCGGCTCGGTGTCTGGAACGGCGGGTGCGCCGCCGCCGTGCAGGCTGCGTGTCCTCGTCTGGCTCTTCGCCTTCTGAGCCCTCGTAATTTGCCTGTCCGTCTTCCCCCTCACCCCCTACAGCACCCAGAAATCAACGAGCATTGACAGCAACACGTTTGGAACCATGTTTGGCAACGTCTTGGGAGTATTGCTGCACAAGGTGGCAGCGGCGCAGGTCCAGCCTTGATTCTGCTGGTGTACCTTCACACACCCCGGCGCACGATACGGCCTCAATTGACAGGGCAGGGTTCCTAATCTCCTTGCTGTAGAGCTGTGCCCTGCCAGGTCGTCATGTCCTTGCCTTACCAGGCGCCTGCCCACCGCCAGCATGACCATCTTCATCTCCACCGCCGCCGCCGCCACCACCCCCGCCTTCATCGTCGTCATCCGTGTCGCGGTTGGCACCGACCACATCGCGCACGTCGCTGGTCTCCCAGTCCACGCTGTCGTGCAAGTTGTGGATGGCCTCGTCAATCTGGCAAGCATGCAAGCAAAGACATAAGGCTGGTTCATGCGATGCATTGCACGGCCACGGCATCAGCTCCTGACTCAGACTGATACACCGGTAACAAACTAACAACGTATGTAGCTAAGTGATTGCACCTTCTGCCATACGCCTATACGTGCAGGCAAATTGCTATGCTGTCCGCTGGCGCTTGCGCAATGATCCGGTCATTCGTTGAGCCGAGCATCCAGCCAACCGCCCCGCAGTCGAGCCAAGCATGCGACCGCTCAATTCGTCGCTGTACACGCTAGCCGCTCAGCCGCAGCACAGCCCACTGGCCTTGCCTACCAGCTGATTGCCTCTCACACGATATCCCAACCAGGTGGGGGAAGGGGGGGGACAGAAGCTAAGTGATTCGTCGTTGTCATACCATGATACCAGGCAGAGGCAAGGGCTAGGGCTATTGACCACCCTTGTGCCACAGACGTCTGGGCAGCTGGGGTACTGGCAGATGCAGAACCGCACAAGCTCACACACGTAGAGCCACAACCACAACCCACACCATAAACCAGGCGCAGTCCCAGACAAGGAGAATCCTAGCTGATGCAGCCAGCGCACCGCCAGTGCTTTCCCAGAAATCCTCTGTCTCCCAACATGCTGTGCACGCTGCACGCTGTGAACCTGTGCAATCCATGCGATGCACGCACTGCGGGTGTGCGCCCAACACACCGCATCCTGCGCACCTCATATCCCAGCTCGTCATGCCTGCCGCGGCACTCCACCTTGGCCACGGCGCCGATGAGGGTATTGTACTGCGGGGTGCGCGGATGATTGGGGAGGTTTAGGGCATGCGTTGGGCTGGGATGAGGTCAGTGTGTAAGAGGGCATGACACATGGCCAGCCATCCGCCGGGCTTGGCGTGCGGATGTGGTGCATGCATGTGCATTCAGATATGTAGTATGCAAGAGTCTACAGAGGTGCATTACGATAATGCAGTTGCGGTAGGAGCATCAGGGGTGCAAGCTGTCACCTCGACTGGTGGTTCAGTTGCATGCATGCTGGGTCAGCATTTCTCTGTGACTGGGAGTGGGTGTGGGTGTGGCAGTTGCAGTGGCAGTGGGGCAGGCATGCACGGGAGAACGTTCAAGAGGGCACAAGACGATTGAAGGGTATAAACTCACTAGGTGAAGTAGCATAGCAATGATTTTTTTGCGCCTCAGCAGGTGCTGCAACGCCTTGCCATTGTCAGGCGCGTAATGCTCCTTCCTGTGGACGCAAATCAGCCATCGCCGTCCAACAGCAACCCGTCAATGCAAATCAAGACGCCTGCAAGTGCCTTCACTCAAGGGATGGCATTGACAGTACCTGACAACACCTTGACTCTGTTTGCCCTCACCGCAGTTGCTTGAGTTCGTCCTTGCAGCGCGCCAGCATACGTCGCTCGAAGTGCGTCAGGGCATGGTACAGCATCATCCGTACAAGGGCATGCAATGAAAGGGCGACCAGGCCAAACATGTCAGCAAGGGCATGCTATTTATTCACGGGCTGTTTAAGCTGAGTGTTTGGTTACCAACAGCCACAAAGCTGTGGGTTGCGATCAGTTCCGCAGGTATAGGAACCGGGCAGGCAATGAGGCCAGCACTGGTAAATATCCGGCTTGCAAAGCAGTATGCATGCATTTGAGTGTTCACTGGACACCATGCACAGAGCTAGACCATGCACAACGCCTGCTTGGCGGCACTGTGCTCCAGTTATGCGTGGAGCTACTCCTACACCGCCTGCCTGGCAGCTTACCCGCTCTGGTTTTTCCTGGCCGCCTACAGGATTCCCCACAAACTCGATGCGGTGCAGCGTGCGCGCCCTGCGAAGCAGCGGGTGTTTGCGGTAGTACACGCGGGCAGTGTGAATCAGCCATGTTGAATACACATTGATGTGTTGTTTCCTCTCCTCAACTTGTGCCACTGCCTTGCTGCCAATCTTCGTCTGGAGGGAGAGAGAGCTGTTCAGCCAGCAAGCTTTCTGACCACCATACCATAGCGTAACCTACCACTGGTATGCAATCCCTGCCGATGAGCAGATGAGGCCATTGGGTGGCCGGCACGAAGAGTTATAAGGCAACTGCATCCTGGGCCATCTCCGCTTGCCGCCATGGACACCTTGACAAGGCTGAGGGCCTGAAGGGTATGGCTTGGGTTGGACAACTCGGTGTGTACACAACTCGAGGTGGCCAGCAGGCAGCAGCTCACCTGGCAGTGTTACATATGTCACACTTCCCGCCAATCCTGCAAAGCACCACACAACACATGGCATACATGCTGTGCCATTCACACCCCTGCCATGAGAGAGTACATGCACAAAATGCAACCTCCCATGCCAAAACGGAAAGTGCCAGGAAGCAGTGGTACGGGAGGCCCCCGCAGTGCTTGATGCATGCATGGAACGCGCTGGCGCAGTGTGGCGGGCGCGCAATCTTGGTTCGGCGGCGACACATCAAAGTACACCTTCACGGTTTTTCCATCTGCCAAAAGGCAAAAGCAAAGGCATAGGCAAAGGCAAAGGCAAAAGCAAAGATCAATTCACCACGTGCCAACAGATAGTACAGCAGCCGATGGTGGCGATGCAACAGTGGCAAACCCGTTGCCTCCGTAATTGATTGGCAAGGCAGCAAATACAATGTGCAAGTGCAATCACCAACCGGCGGACATATCCCCCCACCCCTGTGCTTGTGGTCACACACAGATGGTCACCCCCTGGCTATGCACTCGATCACATCACTCACATACCCATCACATCGCTCACACACCGCTCACACACCGATGGTCATCCCTGGCATGCGTTTCACCGCAACGTCAAGGCCAAGCTTCTCCACCGCATTAATCCACTTCATCGACTTTGCGCTAGTCCTGCAATGTCAGTGCAGAGCAGAGCAGGCAAGACGGTTAGAACCACTGGGCACAACGCCATAACGTATAATGAAACGCACCCCGCCCACAATCCAACCCATCGTGTCACCCTTGGATGGTACGAGCGAGATGCGTGCGCGCTCGCATAACATGGCGACACGCTGAGTACCCCATTCCACCCGCGCCTGGCCCGTTGGTCTGCCGCACTGCCCATTACCGTACAATGTTCCCAATGGGCTGCCATTGTCCCGCCACCCCTTTACCAACCCCATCAGTCCTCCTCCGTTCTGAACAGGGAGTCCAACTGGTTGCCCACGGGGCGCGCCTGGGCGCTGCGCTGGTGGAAAGAGAGCAGCGCACAAGTTGACAGGGTGATGAGCAGGTATCACACGCAATGCCGTTCGACGTTGCACGCGTGCCTTGCGCCTTCCAGGCCGCCCTTGAACCTCCTGCGCTCACGAATGTGCACACGGGCATGCACACAAGGGGAGAGAGACCACCTCACCCGATCCACGATGAATCGATGACACATACAGCATTATGCCCACAGTGCCAGGCAGGTTGCCACGATCCGCATGGTCAGTCCATGCGATGTTGAGTGATGTACTGAAGTTACATCTGGAGCGTTTCGGCCAAACGGCCCATGCTGCCCCTGGATGAACACCAGGAGACGGGACAGGGTTCGCCCACCTAGGCGTGCCCATGCACTTGCCGCTGCGTGCATGAACAAGCATGTTTTGCCGCGGTGGCTTAGCTGCGTGCCTGCTGTTAGTACGCTGCGTCAGGACAGCTATGCTTCATAGCTGGACGTTGTCAGTCGTGTACCTGATGGCTTTATCGACCATCCCGCGCAGATGGTCTTGCTCCAACTCGTTGCCGTCGGTCCTGGTGCGTAAATACTCCTGGCATAAGTGCAACTGCGCATGACACAACCACAGCCCCACAACTCCATTCAGGGCTGCGAATTTGGAGGGAAGAGGCAGCATGCCAGCTCAACCCTGCCTGTAGTGCAGGTTGAACAACATCGTAACCATCGTCACAACCACCGTCATGAATCAGACAGCATGACCATCATCATCATTATGACTGTCGCCAAACGACCTCGAGGATGATCACCAAATGTCTGTGGTCTGCAGCGCATACACCATGGACAACCAATAGAGGGGCGTTGTGCAATGCACAGGCTACATCGGCCGTGCGCATGGTTTGAGCGTTGTGCATCCAGCTGTTGGCGCTGACAAACATACCATACCAGGCACAGCAATCACGGCATTCTGCCTGGTTTACTTTAACCCGTCCCTGTCCAGTAGGCGTGTGCAGCACTTGGCTTCAGGCTGCGGGAGGCGTCCGGAGGGATCACGAAGCACTGCTCTCCAAACAACTCACCACCCACTATTGAAACAAGTCGGCTGGGTTGTCAGAGTGGATGTTGCCCACGCCAGCGCGGAACTCCGGCCTGTGGTGGAAGCCATACAGGGCATCCTCCTCGATGACTCTATCGTCTATGAAGTCGTCAGACGGGTCGCTTCCATCGTCGTCCTCATCATCGTCACCATCACGCGCGTGGCTGTGGCCGGCATGGTCATCTTGCACACCGTCCTCCTCCTCCTCACCGGCGGAGGTGGAGGCTCGCGTAACAGGCCGCATGGGGTCTGCATGGGGTGTGCAGCGCATGTGCATCCAATGCCGGTCATACGGAAACAACCTCTTAGTTGTACCTTCGGGCAACGTAGTAAAAGGCAGCAGGTACACTGACTACTGTGCACATCCCCGGTGTGAAGTATTGTGAACGCCACCGAAGGAAACATTAAGCTGGTGCGGCAGAGAATTACGGATGCACAGAATGCAACACAAAATGCACTGAAAGGGGTGGCTGCGCATGCTGTGGTGACGTTGCTGGACCGTGCGTGCATGGCTCGCGCCATGCGCTGGTTAGCAGCTGCGCTATCACGCTGCATGGTGCTCTGCATGCCTCATCGAGGCGGCATCCTTACCTCGCATGTCCCGTGCGCGCCTGGCGTGGACAGGGTCGGAATGCTGCTGGTGGTCCTCATCCTCATCAATCCACTCCACCTCAATCTCCGTGTCCTGCATGCGGATGCAAGCCATCCACACATGAGCGCATGTGCGCCCTTCTCCCCTCTTCCCGGCCACGGCTCCCCCCCCCTCACACACGGCAATCGCCCAGCGTGGTACATTGTGCATGCGAGCAATGCAGACCCAAATCCAGATCCACATTCAGTGTAAGCAGCGCCACACGCTGCGCCATACACGCCTGTGTTGGCGGCGCTTCAGTACTCTTGAGCCTGAGAAGGGCACGCGCACCTGTGCTTCTTTGATTGCACGAGCTGCCCGTTTTCGGTGTTGATGACCTGGGATGATGATGGGCTGCTGGCTGTCATCGCCAATCTATTGACTGGACCCTGACCTAATCTGTGGCTGGGTGCGGGCAACGCAGGCCGCCTGCCCCGCCTGGGGCAACCGCACAGCATCACCAGCGCTGGCCGCAGCGCCATCGCTGCTGTGCAGCCTGTCTTCAGCGACGTCATCATTATCACGACGAACATCACTGTCCTGCTCTTGCAGTGGCCGTTTTAAATGCGGCCGTGCTGTAGGAGAGGCCGCGCTGTGGTTGTGAGAAGTGGGACTTGCTGAAGCGGCTCGCCCCTCAAGCTACCCGTCGCTGATATCCCGGCCTGTCCCGTGCAGCTTCGTACTTCTGTGCTGCCGTGTCGGTTGCGAGCTGATCATGATTGGCACAGACACTGGCGTAGTAAACGTGTCCTGCTAAGTGCTGTCAAGGACTGCAACTAGTTGGTTCGTCCTGGACCTCTGCAGTGCACCTGACGGTCGCTCACTCTCAGGGCGTGCCCGATAGTTGCAACAGATGGCGCCAGCTGAGGTTCACCGGAGCAGCTCTCTGAGCCTAGCTGACAGGGCAAAGTCACAGCAGCAAGGAAGAGCATAAGGTGTAAGGTACACTGGGACTCACTCAACAGTGCAAGTCAGCGATCGTAGCATCGCACGCGCTGACGTATAAGCGAGAGACCGTCGCACAAGACCACACACCATCGCAACAGCCAGGCCATAAGTCCTCACCTACAACCCAGTAAACTACGCACAATACCGTCACGTATGCTGCTCCTAGCTTCAGGTACGATTATTGGCAAGTGCGTTGGGCCAGCGCGTTTGTCAGAACGGTCTGTCACGCAGCGTAACGAGTAACGACACCAAGTACCTTGAGCCTGTGTGTTACGGGACGGCAATACATATGTTGAAGTGACCGGTTTAACTAGTGCCTTGTCAACTAAAGTGGGCCTCGTCTCCACATTGACGCTGGGCTTCATATGTCGCGCCCAATCCCACCGCACCGTTCCCTCGCTCGCATTGCGCCTTGCGGCCTTCATGGCATGTTAACTTCGCGAAGCAGGTGCTCATGCAGGTGCTCGTGGACGCTATGCACGCAACACCACCATACTGCTAACTGCCAACTGCAATCAGTGCACGCTTGCACAACCCTGATAAGCAGGATCCATGGTCGTGCACTGGTGACGCCTGGGGGCGCTGCAAGTAGTACCTGGGCGATCCTGGGCCACTGAACATAGGCAACACACTTAGCTTGACAAAGTGCTTGCATGCAGTCTGGGCCAGCCGCTCACATCGCTAGGGGCCTGCCCCGCCAGCAGCATCAACTCACTCACGGGCCCTACCTGGTGAGCAGCAGGCGGCAGGCGACCTGCGTGCCCGTCCTGCCGTACTGCCAGTGCTTCCTAGTTCCTGCCATTTGTGTCCTTTTGTGCGCATGCATGCAACACGTTGATACAATAATGTCATCAATTCTGTAGCGATCCTGACAGCGACCCTCCTGCACGTATTGCTCCTGCCTGAATCCTCCTCAGGTCCCCACCGTGGGTCCCTACTCACCCAGGTCTCCACCCCCAGGCCCCGCACAAGCAGCACAAGCCGTGGCGCATGTCACTGACACGCGGCCCGCCAGCCGGCGGGTCAACACAGCTAGCCAGGTAAGGCAGGCTATTGGAAGAATTGGGACACACCGACACAGTAGGCATGTGGAGGAAGGGGCAACATGCGTGCACTCGGTGACCGTGAAAATGTGTTGCAACGCTTGCACCATTCCCAACACGACGCGCCTATATCCAACGCATTCGTTACCGCTCGGCTGAGCGTACATCAACGAACCCCAACACCCAACCCAGGACCAACAGCCGCCTGTGCATTGCACGGTCAGAAGCATCCATCTGATTGGAGGCACTGCAAGCACACAAGCAGCATGCAACTCCTGGGATGTCAGCAACACGCAAGCCGGGTTGCGGCAAGCCAACACTTGCACCAAGCCAAGCCATCTTTGCGCGTGAACAAGAGACAGGCAAATAAATACAAGCGTCTGCAAAGAGCACTGCAAAACACCTATGCATCGGCCACGCACCCTGCACAGGATTGGCAGCATGCAGCCTACATCAAAAGACAACAATCGCAGCTGGTTGCCACGAGTTCCAAGGAGGCGCCAACAAACGCTACACCGTCAGGCCAACATGAGGCTCAACATCCAAAACCAACCTGTTACTGTACCCTGGTACCCCCATCTCCCGTGAAATGACAGTAAAATTGGAGCAACGATATGGATATAAATAATCTGTTATGGTACAGCAAGGCCACCAAGGTGGCGAGTCCTATCGAGGCTGTATGACAGGACGTACCAGTAGGTGTGGGCGATGCCGTGCTGGAGGCCACATACAGAGCTACACAGCACAGAACCCTGAGCCTCCGCATCGTGCTCGGTGCTCAAAAACCGTCGTCGGCAATGTTGTCATCGCCCGATGCATCTCCCTGCATGGCCTGCACCTCAGCAGCAGAGGCGCGGTTGATATCGCGGACGAGCGCCGCTGCGCCAGACCTGCCACCGGCCTGCCGTGGGAGAATGCCACCGCCGTGCCCACGGCCGCCCCTGCCACTGCCAGCACCGTGCGCGGTGCTGGGCAGCTTGGCGCTTGAAGCGGGTGTGTGGGCACGCAGTGGCACAGCTGGCACCATGGAAGCGCTGTGCCTGCCCAACTCCTGCCCCTGCAGGTGCGGCCCTGGCCGCGACAGTGGTGCGTCGCCCGCATGGGCATCATCCCCGCCGCCCGTATGTGCTGCTGCAGAGGGCTGCTGGGGTGCTGGCGGCCGTGATTGTGTCATGCCTAGCTGCTCAGCGAGCTGTGCCTCTGTTTGCTCCAACGCCATCATGTAAAAATCATCCTCCCCATCATCATCTTCACCACCGCTCCCATGGGCGGGCAAGGCGGCGGCGGCATGGCGGTTGTTAGCAGACGAATCGAGGTCTGCAAGGTCACAGGCACCAGACGCCTTGCTCAGCGCCTGCGGTTGCGACCCTGACATCATGGGGGAGGCTGCTGGTTTTGGAGCGCCTCCGGCGGCAGCAGCGTCCCCCTGGGCATGCGATGCATGCGCTGCGGCGTGCTCATGTCGTGCAGCAGCCGGGTGCGTAGCCCTGGTGGCATCCTGATGCGCGGTCGCGTCATCCACGTCATCGTCTTCCAACAGGTCAATGACCAGAGGGCCAGCTGCGGCAGCGTCAAGACGGGAAGCTCCCCCTACGGCGGCATCCGCTGCCCCTGCAGCGGCCTGCCCGCCTGCGGCGGATGCGGCAGCGGCGCCACCGGAACTGACGGCAGCAGTGCTGCTTGCAATTGCTGCCTCATTGGCGATTGCTTGCATGGCGGGTGCACCAGCAGCAGCTGCGCCAGCGCTGGCAACTGCACCGGCGGCAGCAGACGTGGGGGCAGCAGTGTCCGCAGCAGGTTTACGTGATGGTGACAAGAACTGCAGTATGGAGGCTTGACGCATTGCCTTGCCGCCGCTGCCGGGCCCTGCACCAGCAGCAGCGCTGCCTGCTGCCGTTCTGGGCGAGCGCATCGCCAGGTCCGCTTGCAGCTGCAGGACAAGCAACAGCAACAGCGACAGGCGTCAGGCAAACGCAGCACATCACATGTCATACGTTTGGTGTCATACATCAGTCGATCAGCCAACCAAATGCCAGAACACAGCTGTGGACGAAAGAAACGCTTGGAACGATTATCCTGCAGACCACAATCGTGCAGTCCAAAGACATCCAGGCTTGATCTTCCTGCTTGGTGCATGCATCAGCCGTCGCCCTACTGGCATGCGATGTGCCGCTGGTTGTGCATGCACACCAGGCGATGGGTGATGTCACGGATGCGCAAGCAAGGGCTGTGGCACGCTCACCTCGCCCTCCGGTAGGTCCTGCCAGGCCCCCGCCACCTCCTCAGCCTCCGCAGGAGCGCGCTGCCCACCACGCCGCAACACCTGCCGCTGCGGCTGCGGCTGCTGCGGCTGCTCCTGCACCTTCTGCTGCGGAGCCTGCGCCTGCTGCGGTGGCGTTGGCTGGTGCAGGGGTGGTTGCAGCGCCGGTTGCGCCTGTGCCAGGTCTGCAGTCATATGGATCGCATGGCTCGTGTCTGCTAGCTGGCTGCCATGCTGGCGGCTGCTACCAGCGACTGGCGCGGCGGTGATGCCATGTGCCACGTCCCCTTCTTCATCGCTGGACTCGACCACACGCCGCTTCCTGCTCTGGACGGTGTGTGTGTGCGTCTGAGTGGCTATTTCATTGGCGGGAGGTTTGCTGGCCTGCAGGTCAGCAGCACAAACGACACGCAGGCGTACCTATCAGCCCCATCGGACCGGCATCACATGGTGGCCTCTTCTGCTCGCCTGGTCCCCATCTGGGGGGAGCATGGGCCGTATGGTCAACACGCTCCTGATGTAACATAACATAACATGGTGGCAGCAACTAGGCCCAACAAGACCGCCCTAACTATCACCACTGATCACATAGAGTTGATAGGCGTATTACTGGCAATGGTAGGCACGCTGTTACCGCCTGGAAAACGCAAAATCTGGTTGCAGCAGATCCCATCACGCCATGACGACACACGGCAGCAATTACGCCGTACTGTACTGCCCACCTGCTGGCCACCGGGAGTGTGGGGTGGCTCTGCAGCGCCTGCAGAGCCGCCTGCTGCCGCGAGCGCCTGCTGCAGGGTCGCCTGCAAGCCAGCAACGCGTGGCGGGGCCGGGCGCTGCCGCCTCTGCCCGGCATCTGACCCACCGCCACCATCCCCGTCGCTGTCACTGCTAACGATGACAGCCGCTCGGCGTGCGTAACGGCGGGGCTGATGCTCCAGGGGGGCATCCTGCTGCTGCTGCTGCTGCTGCTGCTGCTGCTGGCGCTGCCGTGTGGCATGTTGGCCGCGCGGGCGTGCTGGCTGCTTCACCTGGGGCTTACGCCGCCGCCGTGCAGGCTGTTCGTCTTCCTCCGACTCTTCGCCTTCCGAGCCCTCGTCATCTGCCTGTTCGTCTTCCTCCTCACTCTCTGCAGTGTCCAGTTAAAGTTGTGGCAGCAAAATGGATTTGAGCTTTAGCTGGCGGCGGCATCACCCGTGTCGTTGAGCATTGTTGAGTGTTGCATGTTCTTCCCCTTCATCGTGGCCTCTCCTTACCAGTCTCCTGTCCACCGCCTTCACCGTCAGAGCCACTGTCGGAGCCTCCACTACCGCGATCATCGTCGTCACCGCCGCCGCCACCATCCCCGCCCTCATCGTCCTCATCCGTGTCATCGTCACCGACCACATCAGGTACATCGCTCGTCTCGCCATCCACGCTGTCATGCAGCTTGTGGATGGCCTTGGCGACCTGGCAAGCACACGAGCACAGACGCAGGGCTGGTGCACGCAGCGCATGGAACAGGTAGGTCGCCAAGTCAACTACGGCACACTCATACCGTACAGGAAGACGATTGAGCAATTGCAGGAGCACCTCGGGACTACGTGTGCGTAACAGCAATGGTGGTCTGGGTAGTGACTGGGAATGCACATACAATGCAATGCAATGCATGAGCATTCCCACTCACTACCCAGGCAACTATTGATGTTAAGCACACGTCGTCCAGAGGCGCTCCTGCACGCGCAGCAGCACCGCATGTTTCAGGTTGTGGCGTTCATGCGCCCAACACACCGCGTGGCGCGTACCTCGTACCCCGGCCGGTACGCGTTCTGGCCCCTTTGGCCCTGCCATCGGCTCTCCTTCATGTAAACCTTGTCCACCGCGGCGATGAGGGTGCGGTACTGCGGGGCGCATGGACGATTTGGGAGATTTAGGGGTGGTGTACAGCATGCGTTGGGGTGGGATGAGGTGAGCACGTAAGACCATGACACATGGCCAGCCCTCCGCCAGCATGGCATGCAGATTTAGTGCATGCATGCACAACATGCAGACACATCCGATGCAACGGTCTACAGGGATGCAATACATTGATATTGGTGCAGCTTGAGCAGGAGGGGGTGCAAGCTGTTAGCTCAAGTGCGGGTGCTTGCATGGGGTGTCGGGTCAGCCATTTGCCCATTTCGCTGGGCAGGGAGTAGAGCATACGTGGGAAAGGCGATCAATGACGATCACTTTGACAATCAAGAGGGCATGAACTCACTTGGCACAGCATCATAATGACGAAGGTGTTGTGGTTCAGCAGCTGCTCCAACGCCTTGCCGTTGTCGGCCGCGACATGCCTCCGCCTGGGGATGCAAATCAGCCACCGTCATCCAACAGCAACCCGTCAATGCAAGTGCATGATCACGATTGTTGCAGATGGCACAAGACGGGATCAACGCCCATTCCCTCTTCCGCTTGCATGCCGCGTCACTGTGACACACCAGTACATAACGCACACATCTGCTCCCCAAATCAGCCATCGCCATCCAACATCAAGGCATCAACCCCATCAATGCAAACGCATGCAAAGCAACCACAATTGGTGCAGATGCACAGCACCAGACCTGATCATCGGTCATTCCCTCATTCCCGAGCATGCCGTGCCACTGCGAGACATAACGCACACTGCCTGCTTCCCCAAAGTAATATCCTTCCCCAATCAACCGCCTGCTTGTACAGTAAGCCCGGCCACGCATCACGCACGCTGCAGGCAACGCACTCAACCACCTGCACCCTACCAGGCCACTGGATGCCAAGGCCATTAACCGCGCCACTCCCTTTGGCTATCTACGTATCGTGTTGCAGTTCTGAGCTCATTATGACAGTAGGATCATGCGCGCACTGCAAGCAGCCCCCAAGCGCGCCTTCACCGGAGGAATGGTCGTGCAAAGCACCCAGGTCGGCACCTGTCTACCTCTGCTGGCTCTACCATGCTTGTACTCACCGCAGCCGCTTCATGAAGTCCTTGCAGCAGGCCAGCATGCGGCGCTTGAAGTGCGTCAGGGCATGGTACAGCGCCAGCCGGCCAGCGCACGCACCCCCCGCACGGAACGTCGTCTGGGTGGGTGCAATACATGGGAAACCGGGACAAACATATGAGCAATGAAGGGCACGATATCAGTGGTTAGCTGTGCTGAGAGTGTTCATTAGTGGCAATGGCTGCAGGTTGCAATGCCTTATACAGATGCAGGCCACAAGCAGGTGATGAGGCTAGTACAAGTGAGCATCAGGATTCCAAAGCTTGAAAGCAGAATACATGCACTTGAGCACCCACAAGCAGAGCTAGACCATGCACAACACCAGCAATGGCATTGCGCTCCAGTCTTGCGTGTGGCTATCGCCACCACACCTGCCCAGGCCACTTACCCGTTCTGGCTTTTCCCCGCCATCTACAGGGGTCCCCACAAACTCGATGTCATGCAGCGTGTGCGTCCTGCAAGCCAGTGGGTAGTGCGGCGGCACACACAGACAGTGAGGATCCACCGCAGCAAATCCACCCGAGGCAAACGAGGTGTGCCACACATTCCATTTGCTGCAGGTTGCCACAAATACCTTCAAGCACTGTGTTCCCTTAATCGGTGCCGCTGCCTTGCTGTCAGGCTGCTGACCACTGTACCGAAGTGGAACGTGTGCTGGTATGCCGTCCCGGTGCTTAGCAGATGAAGACGCTGGGCGGTCGACACGCACAGCTCCCTATCGCAGTATAGTTCTGCGCCATTTTATGTCGCCACTATGGACACCATGGCAAGGCTAAGGGCCTAATAGGGGTGTCGTGTGCGTGGAGCAGGCGTTTGTAACATCCGAGGTGGCCAGCAGGCAGCGGCTTACCTGGCGGCGTTGCATATGGTGCACTTCTCATCGGTCCTGCAAAACACCCAACAAAATGCACGCATCGTCTGCCACCTCGGCATCATACGGTACGCTTGGACACGTGAGCAAGGTTCAGACCTGCGCGAGTGCATATGGTAAAATTGCAAAATCAATGCACCACACGTATTTTAACAGGCGCCACCAGCACTGCAACACAATACTTGCATCCTGCCGCAGCTCGCTGCAAACAGCAATTCCGTCCATTGAAATGAAGACCGCTGACAAGCAGTGCATGTGCAGACAGCCACAGAGTTTGGGCCCTGCGCGTCCTTGCCCACGTAAAGGCCTTACATCTCATCACCCTCGACGAAGTGGTCGTCGGCGTCTGAGCGGCGGCGCTTCGCAGCAGGTGAGGGACCCCCGTCTAGCGACACGCCGTAGTGTGCCGCCAGCGTCTCTCCATCTGCCACACAACAAAAACAAAAACCAAAACACGGTGATGCGAACGTCGACAGGTAGCAGGGAGCAAGCGGCTTGGTGCACGGCTGCAACAATGATACATTACGTAACATCGGCCCGGCAGACACGTCGCCTCAGTCATTGCTCTGCGGGGCAGCAAGTACAAGTGAGCCAGCGTGATCGCCAACTGGCAAGCCCCACCTCATAAGTGAGCTTGTGGCACACCCAGACGGGCGAGCCCCTAGCCATGCAATTTATCACGTACCCATCACTCATAGACTACCGTACACACCAACCACACACGGCTCACGTACCGATGGTCATGCCTGGCATGCGCTTGACCACATCGTCGAGGCCGAGCTTCACCACCGCAGTCACCCAGTGCATCGACAGCACGCGCGACCTGCGATGGCACCACAGAGCAGGCAAGACCGTCAGAACTACTGGGCACAATGCCACACCGCCTAATGGGACGCGCCCCACCCACACTCCAATACCAATCCGTTTTGTCAGCCTTGGCTGGATGCGAGCTAGGCGCGTGCGCATTAGCATCACGTGCCATTAAAAGCGTGGCGGCATGCTGAGTACCGAATTCCACACGCGCCTGGGCCGTTGGTCTGACCGTTGCCGTACCACGTTCCCAACTGGCTGTCGTTGTCCCGCTAACCCCCTTACCACCCAACAATACCCCCCGCCGCCTGAGCATTGCGCCAGTGGAATCATAACAAGCAAACATGTGCAAGGCAATAACACAAGGCACGCAATGCAGCTTAACAGCGCACACACACCTGGCGTACTCCAGTTCACCCTCAAACCTCCTGCGGTCACATGGGGCATGCACAAAGACGAGAGAGGTTATCGTACGTCACGCATTGCACACACGCGGTACCGTGATAAGGATACACTGGGGTGCAGGCAGCACCAAAGCCGGCAGTAGCAACCAACAACAACGGATAATGATAGCACGCGGCACGGAGGCAGCGCCGCTCGGAAAGTGGGTGCTGTCGGTCGTACCTGATGGCTTTTTGGACCATCCCGCGCATGTCAGCCTGCTCCAACTCGTCGCCGTCGGTCCTGATGCGTAGGTACTCCTGGCACGTGTGCAGCTGCGCGTGACACAGCAACAGCCCAACAACTATATTCGAGGGCAAATCGTGGGAGAGTAGGCAGCGCGCCACCAAGCCCTTGTCAGCAGGTTGGGGGGCCAGGTGGGGGGTGCAGTGCACTGCAGCTTGAACGTCACACTCATACAATATGATGACCATTAGGAACATCATCAAGCAGAAAGCAGCACACGTCGTGCAGAGTGACCACGAACCGCTGCCTTTGCATCACTCACCACCCAGTATTGAAACAAGTCGGCCGGGTCGTCGGAGTGGATGTTGCCTGCGCTAGCGGGTGAGGTCAGCTTGCAGGAGCTGCCCGGGGCATTCGTATCATCGTTGCCGCCACGCGCCTCCTCCTCGACTCCTGTATCGTCTATGAAGTCTGACAGGTCGCTGCCGCTGCCATCATCGTCCTCCTCCTCCTCACCATCACGCGCGTGCTTGTGCTTGTGCTTGTGCTTGCGGCCGGCATGGTCGCCTTGCGCCCCGTCGTCCTCCTCACCGTCTTCAATGGCTGCGAGCTCTCGTGCACAGATCAGCAACAAGCTGGTGTAAGCTCACACGTAAGGCTGCATGGTGTGTGCATGGAGTGTGCAGCGCATATGCACCCAATGCCGGACATGCAAAAACAACATCTCCCTGTACCCAACCCAACTCTAGTTGTATACAGGTTGTATACTTGGGGGCGGCGTACGCCGACTGTGATGCCGCAGCGTGAAGTCGAAACATTGAAGGGATTGCATGGAAACATGGAGCTGCAATGGAATGCAGGGAAGTGGGGATGCAAGGGACGAAACCGCACCCTAATTGGGTGGCTACGCATGGCAGCATGCCGTGATGCCCCGCCGATGCTGCGTAAAAGCGTTTTAGGGTTTTGGCGGTACACATGCCCTCAATCGGGGCGGCATCCTTACCTCGCATGTCCCGTGCGCGCCTGGCGTGGTCCGGGTCGGAATGCTGCTGGTGGTCCTCATCCTCGTCGATCCACACTTCCTCCATCTCCGCGTCCTGCATGGAATAGTATGCAACCCCACCACACAACATGCAGACACACATGAAATGGGCGAATGAACAGATGTGCACCCCCTCCCTCACCCTTTCCCCCCCCCTGCCCCCCCCCACGCCTCCCTCTCACATCGGCATTGCCCATCGTAGTACGCATTGCAC
>BDDA01000101.1:66210-95444 GCA_001662385.1 Chlamydomonas asymmetrica
GGCTACTGCAATCAAGATCCACATCCAGGTCACGCGCTGCTGTGTGTTAGCGCTGCCACAGACGTAACCCTTCACTGTGCATGCATGCATGGCAGTATGAGAGGCACAGCGCTAGCGCTGCGATGGCACACAGCGCCTGAGCAGTGTTGAATACATGGCAACCACCATTGGGGCATGGCAGAAATGACTATCACGCTCAGCCACCCTTGTCAATCTGCATGCGCTGTGGATCAACCATGCTTATCCTGTAAATTATGTGCAGGCGCGCCGCACCTCTGCATTCATGTGCAGGTGGCGCTTGTGCGGCGCCAAGATGCGATTGTGTTTATGGCGGTGCGCTTTTGCGTCCTCATCGCTGCTGGCCTCGTCGGCATCCCACTCCACACGCGCCGCACCAGCACCGGCGCCGCCATCATCATCTGCACAGTGATTACGCCGTCATACACACAGGGGCTGAGCACAGGAGAGAAGTTGAGGACACATGGAGCGAGTGGCATGACACACCAGTCACCACTTTTGAGGCAACTGAGATACTGCCTACACATTCATTGTTTAGGGGTGCCGGTATGCAACAGCTTGGCACAAAGCGGTGACCCCAGGCACTGCCAACGCCAGGATCAGGTCCATGCCTGGGTGCGACCAGCATGGCTGACGTGTGGGTATCCACATGAACACTCGACTCTTTCTGCGCTGAGAGGTTGTCATGCATGGCGCAGGATGCATACACTGACACGTGTTTGGCAGGTGGGCGCTCTGCCTGCCTAAGAAGTGTCGAGTACGGCAGTGCTGATGAAGGCACACATGTGCATGACGATGGCACTGTGATGATGTCAGCAGGGCCCCCGCCTTACATAGTGCCAGGCGCGCTTTGTTACGGGCCTTGAGCTGCGCACGCAAGTCAGGCAGCGCAGATCCTGACATGCGCTGGCGTAGCGCGTACGCAGAGCCAGCGTTGTCTGCCGCAGGGCCACCTGCGGTGCCTGCTGCGCTGCCGTGCTGCTTCAGACGGTGCCGGCCTTTGGCCTGGCCAGCGCTGCTGGGTCCGGCCTTGCCTTGCCGCCGCGGCGGTGAGCGCTCAGCAGGCACTTCGTCACTGTCCAGCAGGTCAATGACCTCTTCAGCTGCACCGTCGTCCCCGCTGCTGCTTTCCTCCTCCTCCTCCTCCTCAATGCGACCCAGCGCCCTTTTCCGCGATGACTTATGCGCCTGCTGCCGCTGTTGCTGCTGAGACCGCAGCGGCGGGGTGTTGTACTGGGGCTTGCGTGTGCCACGCTGGCTGCCGACAGCTGCTGCTGACGTGTCACCCGCATCAGCATCCTCAAGATCCTCGGCGGCATCGGTTTCGGAGCGCGATCCTGGTGCTACGGCCTTGCCGCTGGACGCCCGCCGCAGCCGCCCACCCGCAGGCCTGGCGGCCTCCGCTACGACCGCGTCCTCCTCCTCCTGAACCTCTTCCGCTACACGCCGGCTGCCACGCTTTCGCGCCGGCTGCTTGCTGCGTGCTGTGGGCTTACGGCGGTCATTTTCGCAATCCGAGTCCTGCAGTTCGTCAGCAATGTCGGCTGCTGCAACGCCATCCTCCTCATCCTCCTGCAAAGCAACATGGGTTACGTATGGTGCAAAGGGAGCAGCAGGCGCCATCATCACGCACGGGTCTGCATGCGCTGCGGCTCGCCCCGCCTGACCTGGCGCAGTGGCTTGCATGGTTGGGGCTGTAGGTGGGTACTGCAGTGACCTGGCCTCATAATACACAGCGGTGGTGTGGACCATCCCCCGCAGCTGCTTTAACCAAGTCCCATGCAGAACGCGTGCCCACACCCTTGGCAACACAATTCAGGCCGTGGAAACAATGGCGTGAACGTCGGCGTATGTCAATGGGGGGGGATGCCCTGCACCGGCCCCCGCCCCCACGCACGCACCTCCCAAAACCCCCGCCTTGCGCTTCACTGATTGACTCACCAGGTCGGGGTCAGCATCATCGCTGCTGTCGCTGCCATCCTCCTCCTCGTCCTCGTCCTCGTCAGCGATGAAGTCGGACAAGTCGTTGTCCTTGCGGCTGCGTCCTGCTCGCGCGCTCGGCTGGCGCTGCCGCCGGCTGCCAGTTGCTGCAGCTGTGGCCCGCTTGCGTTTCGGCGTAGACCCCCGTCCAGAGATGGGAGATTTCTTACTCGGCCTGCGCTTGGCTGCCGGGCAGCTGTTGCGCGCGCTGCGGCGCTTTGGGCGGGCGCCTTCGTCCTCTCCTGAAGTGCTACACTCGGTTGTTTCACCATCGCTTCGCTGGGACTCTTCACCGTCACCCGCCTCACTGCCACTGAGACTGCTGGTTTCGCTGCTGCCCGAGTCCGCTGACGCGTCACTTTGCCTGCCGCGGGTGGAACGCTTGTTCGTAGCAGCGCGTGCCGAGCGGGAGGACTTTCGTGCAGCCACACCTGCTTGTGCTTGTGCTGCACGTCGTGTTGCGGCCTGCTTGCGGCTTGCGGCGCGGTCCGCACTGCGGGATGCACCAGCAGCAGCAGTGTTTCCGCGGGCTGCTTGCGTTTGGCGGCGTCGACCTATGGGCTGGTCATCGTCGTCTTCAGTGTCTGGCTGTTTCTTTGCGCTGCTGACCTGCAGCTTGGACCCTGACTCAATCTGTGCCTGGGTGCGGGCTGCCTGCCCCGCCCGCGGCGTCCCCCGTGCAGCACCAACATCAGCTGCAGCGCCTTCGCTGTTGTGCAGGCTGCCACGCTCTTCGGCGCTGTCATTATCACGAGTAATTTCGCAGTCCTGGAATCGCCCTGGCTGCCGCCTTGTGCGCTGCGAACGTCCAGATGGCGAAAGTGGCGTGGCGCCTTCTGCCGTGGCAGTGCCAGTGACATGTGCTTGACTGCGTGTCCTGGCTGATATATTTATGGCCCGCTGCTGATCCTGAGCAAGTTGCTCTCGTGCAGACTGGGGAGTTGCAGTGCCATAGAAGGACTGCCCCTGCTGCAGTCGAGGGCGTTTCGATTGCGACCCTGTGCCTGTGACAACCTCGGCAGGAGAGGCTGCACTGTAGTTGTTGCGATTTGGTCTTGCTGAGGCGGCTTCCCCTTCAAGGTGCCCGTTGCTGATATCGCGGCCTCTCCCCTGCCGTTTCATGCTTCACCGTGCTGCCGTGTCCGTTCTGAGCATGGCCGGCACAGACACTGCTTTAGTGGACGTGTCCTGCTGAAGTGCTGTCCGGAACTTCAACTGGTTAGCTCCTCCTGGACCTCTGCGTCGCACCGGAAGTTCGCTGCACGGTCAGGGCACGCACGAAACTTGCATTTGTGGTGCCAGCTTAGGTGCACCAGCCGGCTGTAGCTGTTGTAAGTCGCAGCAGCAAGGAAGAGCACAAGCTACAAGGTACGCTGCGGCTCTCTCTGCCGCGCAAGTCAGCACCTGCAGCACCGCGCTGACCAGCGCCGAACTTAGCATGCACAGCACGCACAAAGGTCAAAGTCCTCACCTATGGCCCAGCAGGTTACACACAATACTGCCGCGTGTGCTGCTCCCAGCTGCAGGAAGGCAAGTGTCTTCCACACTGAATATCAACCATCAAGTACCTCAAGCGTGCGTGTTGCGTGACAGCACTGCAGATAACAGCTTTCCTTGAGTCCGGATGTATAACTTCACTAAACTTGAATCCATATTGTAAGTGCCCTCGTTCCATGCTCAGTCTCACACTTGGGTACCCCATCAATGCATTCATTACCCTTATACATCGCGCCTTGCGGTCTTCCTGTCGGGTCAGTTACTCCAAGTAGGGGCTTGTAGGCTCTCCTTGTACACCTCCACTGCAGCGCGTCGATTGCAGTCGGTCAGTGCATTTTGCTTGCCCCCAGCCTGTTCCAACAGCAGGTGGTCGCGGACTGACGACACCTCGAGGCGCTGTTACCTGTGCGACTGAACATAGGCTACACATACCTAGCGCGGACGAAGTGCTCGCTCGCAATCTGGGCCAGCCGCTCACATCGCTAAGGGGCCTGCCCCACCAGCAGCAGCAAGTCACCTGGTGAGCCCTGGTGAGCAGCAGACAGACGACCTGAGCGTCCTCCCCGCTTCTGCATTGCACAGGCTCACTGTCTTGCTGTTATTGGCCTGCTGCTCCCATGGTTGCATGCTGGGGCCTGCATCCATCCTGTCAGCGAGTTGCGCCGCCCTCGCAGCAGGGCAGGAATGGATGCGCTCACACGTAGCGCGCTGGCTCGTACTTGATAGCATGGTTGTTGTGGCTTGCAAAGAACAGGCGTGTAAGCTGTCTTGAGCATGTTGCACCACCTGCATACGTGCTCTGCAGCTTGCACAACTGGCATCGTGCGATCCCCGTCCACGCTCAACCCCGCGGTGGAACGACCTGTGCTGCTGCTGTTTCCTCCAGTGTCAGCAAAACAGTTTTCAAACCTCACGAGGTTGAATCTCCTGCGCACTGTGTGCTGTTGTTTGCCGCAGGCAGGAGAAGACCACGGCTGGTGGTTTGGTAGCTGCAGCGCCCAGAACAGCCGCAGCTGGAGGACGCACCTCATAGTGCCTGCTTGCGATGGGGAAGCCCAAAGGCAAGAAGAAAGCACCGACTACCGCCATCCAAGCTCAGGTGGCACGCCAGGACGGCCAGGAGGCTGACACAGCTGCGGCATCAGACGAGTTCCAAGACGCAGTATCTGCCGACGGACCTGATGCCCAAACCCATCCTGTTGCTTCAAAGCCTGGAGCCGAGCCAACAACGTCAGCCCCCTCATTAGCAGGAGACAGCAGTGCCGGGCTTGGTGAGGGTGGCGACGTTAAGCAGAGGCTTGCTGTGGAGAAGGCCAGCTCAGAGTCCAGCTTGCCACCATTAGGCCCGTCTTGCGCTGAAGTCAAGAAGAACAACCTACGTGTGTTTGACCCTGCCAACCTTCTGGCGAAAATCGCTGAGGCGAATGCCCCCGATCTCTTTCGTGGGGCGACACCAGGAGCGTCGGAGGAGCAAAACACGGCAGCGGATGCGACTAAAAGAGACGAGGATGTGGATGATGCTACGTGCAAAGCGTCAGGCGTAGGAACTGACAAGAGCACAGAGCTACATGGTGTGCGCCAGCTGCAGACACGTAGGTCGACACGCAGCCAGCTGCAGGCCATACGGGGCGCTGCTGGAGCCAGTTGCGCGGGGCAAGGTGAAGCCAGCTCGTCCCTGCCTGCGCTGGCTGAGCCTGTGGCTGACAAAGCCGACGGCGATAAAGCTCAGGGCGAGCGACGCCTGAAGCGGCAAGCGTCAGAGGCGGACGCCTTGGGTGCAACCGATGCGCCCTCCAAGCTCAGCAAGGCCGGCACGCAGCCTGTGGGCACCACAGCAGAAGGGCTCCCTGCAGACACTAGGCTGCAGAAAGCGCCCCTGGCTGGTGCAGTGGAGGGAGGCAGTAGCAACGCCAGCGCCCCTGCCCCTCTCAACGCGGCAGCTGCGCCAGGCGCCTCGCCGCCACGCCCGTTTTCGCGGCTGCGCGCGGTGCCGTTGGCCAGCAAGTCCGCGTTTGCTGGACCCCCTGCCTCCCCACAGAAGTCTCCGCACAAGCAGCAGAAGCAACTTCAGGCTGGCGTGGACGACAGTGGAGCAGCAGGCAAGCACAGCGCGCTGGTGAAGGCCGAGCCAGGCACCGACAGTGAAGGAGCCAGGGCAGGTTCCCTAACATACAGCCCGGCCCCTCATGATTACAGCGATAACGAGGCTCTGAAGGCAGACATGCAGCATGGGGACTTGCCCGCAGGAGGCGGCGCGAGGGACGCCACAGCAGCGCTGCCGCGCCGCCAGGCAGCGCAGCGCACGATCCGACCCAAATCGCTGGCCGCACTCTCGCTGCCGCCCAAAGCCCAGCCCGTGCCCTCCACCGCTGCCCACGCCAGCACCAACGACGGCAGGGAAGCGCAGCTGCCGCCGCGCCCACCCACAGGCGCCGGCGCTGCATCGCGCCGTGGCAACCTTGGCACAGGAGGGCGTGCCGGCTCCGGCGCAGGCGCGGGCACCATGCAGCTGTTGGACGTTCCCCGGAAGGCGCTTGGCCTCGGTCCGGCGGGCGGCGAGCGCGGGGGCGGCGGCGGCGGCATGCGCAACAACAACTCCTCCGCGAGCCTCAACGTGCTGGCGGACATCGCCGCCGCCGCCGCGGGCGTGTCGTCCCCCCGCGGCGGCGGCGGCGGGCTAGCAGGCCTCGGGGACGGCCCGGGCCCCATCTCCACAGCTCCCGTGGTGGGCCCCAACCAGGCGCGCACCCAAAAGGAGAGCGAGCAGCTGCTGCGCCTGCACCTCCTGGAGCATTTCCGGCACAAGGGCACGAACTGGATCCCCGGGATCGGAACCAAGCCCTTCATCCGCCAGGGCAGCGGCAGCACGCCGGGCGCTAACGCTGCAGGCGCGCTGCCGCCGTCCCCCAGCGAACACGCGGGGGGCAGCCTGTGGGGCAGCGGCTTCAGCCCGCCAGCGAGCGGAGGCGTGAAGCGGCTGCAATCGCAGCCCGGCGCGAAATCGCAGGCGGCGGACGATTCGGGGGGCTATGGAGACGACGACAGGTTGGGCTTGCCCGCCGCCAAGCGGCGGAAGGGGCCTGGTGCAAAAGGGGGAGCAGCGCTGTCCAGCGGTGCAGCACAGCAGCAGCAGCAGCAGCAGCAGCAGCATGGTGGGAGGGACGAGGGCGGGCGGCCGGGACTCGGCGCGGGCGGCAAGCTGCAGCCGCCCGGCGCTCGCTTCCTCGGCGGCAAGCTTCTGCAGCAGTCGTTGGCGCATGCGCGGGGCCAGGACGCCGCCGCCGCTGCAGCCGCGGCCAACGCGCGGCGGGGGGGCGGATTCGGCGCGCTGGCGGCCGCCGCTGCCGCAGCGGACGGGAGCGGCAGCCACCGGCCTCGACGCACCATCAAGCGCCCGAAAGGCGATGACCATTATTATGACGATGATGGTCAAGACGAGGACCGGGACCGGGACAGCGAGGCTGACGATGCGGACGCCACACGCGACAACAGAAACGAGGAGGACGACGCGGGGGCCTCGGGCATGTCAGAAGGCGCCGGCAAGGGCTCCCGGGCAGCTGCTGCTAAGGCCGCAGCAGCCAAGCACTCGGCTGCAGCCAAGAGCATGGCGGCCGCAAGCATTCTCGACAGCCTGGCGGCCGCCGCGGAGGGTGTGGCGGCGGACGCGTCAGCGCCGCGCGCGCCCACGCCGCCCGCTGCAGCGCCGCCGCCGCCGCCCTCGGGGAAGCGTGGCAAGGGCGCCACCGCTGCGGAAAAGGCCGCTGAAAAGGCTGAGAAGGCCGCCGAAAAAGCAGAGAAGGCACCTGCGGAAAAGCCGGCCGGCGGCGGCGGCACCACACCCGCCAACGCCGTCGCAAACGGCCGCGTGAAGAACTTTGTGAGCAAGGCGGATATCAATCCGGAAAACTACCCGGTGGCGCGCTTCGAGCAGCTGTACGACCAGGACGGGACGCCGTGGCCATCCGCCAACGGGCCCCATTTCTACCACTATGGCATGAAAGTGCCTAAGGCCGGCCGGGGCGGCGGCAATTTCGTCACCGTGATGCTCTTCGACAAACCCAGCGGTAGGCACGTGGTGATCACTATGCTCACTTCATGTGCCTGTGTCTGGGCGGTTCGTTGACCATTGTACCTGCTGGCTTTCGTGTGCACGCCGCCTGCTGCATGAGGCCTCAGGGTGAAGATGCACCCAGTGTAAGCTTGGGAGCGCATGCCCCATTCGCAAATCCGTGGTATGCGTGGCAATCACAGGCATGGATGCATGCACCTGCGAGTGTACCTTGTTGCAAAATGTGGAATGCGGTCTTCTTAGGCGCTGGTGGCGGCGCTCGCACCGGTCTTGATCTGCCATGGTTTGTGATCGTGTGTACTGGTCTTTAATGGTATGTATTGGTCTGTAATGGTGCGTGTACTGCAGCTGAGCGGGAGTCCAAGGATGACGGCAAGGTCACCAAGGCCTGCCACGACTGCCAGGGCCAGCACATCTTCGCGCCCTGCGAGTGGTGCGGCTCGGTCTCCTTCTGCAGCAGCTGCCACGCGCTCAAGCACGGCCACCTCACGTACGCGGAGATGATCCGCAAGTGCCCGCACTGCCGCGGCGCGTGCAGCCTGAAGCGCTGCCTGATGGTGCGGCGCCTCCCGGCGGCCGCGCTGCGCCCGCGCTACTCTGAGCCGCAGACGGCGGCGTTCGCGGCGTTCGCGCTCTCGTACCTGGGGCCGGCGCTGCAGGAGTACTGGCGGCTCGAGGAGGGCGAGCTGGAGGCGAATGGCGACGTGGGCGTGTACGACAAGGACATGCACAAGCAGCGCGTGCACTGCAACCTGTGCGCGACAGGCATCGCCAACCTGCACAGGCGGGTCCGGTACTCGCCTGACACCATGAGGCTGGCCTGCAAGTACCATAGTTGCAGCGCACCGATTCCACACGTTCTAGCTGAATGAAGCTCCGAAACCAAACGCACCATTTGCAGAAGGGGCAATGTGAAGTGCTTGTAACAAATGAGCCATAAAACTGTGCTACGTCAGGCAGCAGCTACTACTGGACTAGACAACCAGCATTGACGCTCTCTCATCCGCGCAGGCGCCCTGCTCCGCTCGGCATACGGTAGCGACCCCTCACATGGCTGTCCCTTCCGCCCCCGCTGCTGCTCAACAGGCACTGCAACACGTGTTACTGGGACTTTTGCCTGTACTGCTGCGCGGGCACGCGTGCGGGCGGGTCGCTGTCGCGCTGCCTCAACCCGCGATGCAACGGCGTGCGGCCGCACCTCTTCCGCTTCCTGCCGCGCAAGTGGCTGTCGGTGCTGGAAGCTTCCAAGGAGGTGAGCGTGCCGGTGCTGCGCGTCAGGAAGTCAGGAACTCTGTACATGTGCATGTGTGTGTGTGCGGTGCGCGTACGGGGGTGTGCGTGTGTGCATGAGAGAGTGAGTCGTGCAATCATAGTGTGTCTGTGTGATGCTGCGCACGTGTGCAGGTGTACCGCGGCTTGGCAGCGCCTGCTCCAGGGACGCTCGTCCTGGATGGCAGCCTGCTGCTGCCTGCAACACGCCCTGCCACTGCCCAGGAGGCTGTGGCAGCAGCAGCTGCCACGGCAGCCGTCGTGGCCGCTGCCGTGGAGCATGTCGACCATGCGCAGCAGCAGCAGCAGGCCCAGCAGCAGGCGGCGGCAGCAGCAGGCAGCGGCGGTCTGGCAACAGCAGGCAGCAGTGAAGGAGCCGGGCATGGGCTCAGCACGGCAGTCAGCCTTCGCAGGAGCGGTCGGGCCGCCAGCACCACGGCAGGAGGCGCGTCGAGCTCGGCAGCATCTGCTGCTGCAGCTGCTGGTCCCACATCCTCATCTGCTGCAGGTCCCGAGGCTGGCGCGCCTGGCAGCAGCGCCGCCGGGCGGCGGCAGCAGCAGCCGTCCCAGCAGCAGCAGCAGCAGCAGGCGAGCTCAGTGCTGTGGTCGTCGGTAGCGCCCGACTACGATGCTGCGCAGGGAGGGCCACCGCCAACGCTACCACCAGGGTACGCATGTCAGCCACTGCGGCAGTGAATCTATCAAGCTCGGGACCTGCTGGGCCTTCGGCATCTTCCTTGGGCATTTGCATTGCCAGTTTAGCACTGCACACTGGTTTTGGCTGATGCAGTTGGTGTTTGGTGCCTTTGCCTGGCAGCATCCACGTGCCTTGAACTCGACCGGGGCAGCCCAGGAATCCAATTGTCCGTACCCGCAGTGAATAGCGCCAAGCCATGCACCAGGCGGGATGCCACCTGCCACGACCGCACACAACCCAGCGAGTGCAGCGATGTTCAGCCCGTCATGCACCTCAGGCAGCAGGCATGTTGGCCGGCACTCTTTCGTGAAAGAATGTAACCATCAGGCCATACCATTCTTGCTGATGTTACTCAATCCCGCTCTCTTTCCAGACGGGCCTAGTGCGACCAAGCCGGCAACTGCGAGTGCACACAAATGTTGAGGCGAGAGACACGCACGTGGGGCGTGTGTGTTGCCAGAAATGCCAACAGGCAGCCTGACTGTGCGTGTGGATGTGTGCGCAGGCATTTGCTTGCATGGAACCGCTGGGTGCTGCCTAAGGAGGACGTACGGCTGGCGTCACCCCACTGCAACGCGGATGGAACACAGAGGTGCGCGGCCGCTGCCCTCACCAACATGCCACTTGCATTCGCTAACCCCTACACAAGCATGACGCGCAACATCCGTCCCACATGCCACATGCACATCTGCCATGAAAGTGATGAAACAAAGGCACGAAGATGCCCACACACGTGCTCTGTTACTGACTCATGCTTCCGCTGCTTCCACTCACGGCTTACATGTTCTTTGTGCTATGTTGTAATGTTGGTTGGTTCCTGCAGGTACGTGTTCACGCCGCACAAGTCCGTGCTGGTGCGTGACCACGCGCAGTTCGGCCGCTACCACGCCATCTTCCAGGAGCGCTGGGCGGCGCGCGAGCCCGTCGTCGTGCGCGGCGTGGAGGGGCCCCATGCAAGCATATGGACGCCCGACGTGAGTGCACGCGCCGCTGAGCGCGTGACCGCCTTGCGTGCACGCCCCCCACTCACCTGTGTGTACAGGCCGGGGTTTGCTTGCGGGCGTCCCGGCGCATTTTTCTGCCACACAAAGTACCGGTACATTTTACCTGTCAGATCGTTCGAATGTTACAGATGTTGGGCGTGCGTTGACGTTTTTGGGTTTGAAATGTCATCACTTTTCCTGTACCAGGCTTGTAACGTTGCTTTCTGTTGTGTTCTGTTTGTTTGTGCCTTCGTGCTGTGTGTTGCGCGCGGCGCGCGTGGTCACAGGTGTTCCGCCAGGCGGTGTGTGAGGGTCTGGCGGAGGAGGCCAAGGCGGCGCACGACGACGTCGCCAACGGCCGCGTCACCTCCACCTCCGCACGCCACAGGGAGCGGCTGGCGGCGGTGCAGGTGAGAGCGAGCTCGCGTTTTTGTGCTCGTGCGGCCGGCTGCGTGGCTCCTGCTGTGCAGCTGGTGGCATGCGGGATGGCGACTGCGTGTGTGTCCATTGGGGAGGCCTGCTTGGGGGACCTGGCAAATGCTTCAAGCCAGCAAGCGCATGCCAAGCTGCCATGCTGGCATGTTGCTGGCGTCCGGTTTGTCAGGATTCAGTCGGGCGTGCGTGTGTTTGTATCCTGTGGGTCATGTTTGTTTACAACGGGGCCGTATTTCATACTGCCGTCGGCGTTTCACAAGGCGCACCGCATGCTGCGGAAGCTTACACCGGGCGTGCACGTATTCATGACGCATCATGACAATGAATGGATTGACGGCTGGACGGGGCGCATCGGTACACACTGTACACGTATCATCACCATGGCACACCGCCGCTGCATGCAGGAGCCGCTGAAGATCATTGACTGCGCCGCCAGCTGGGCAATCCTGGAGGCGGACCCAGCAGGCGGCAGCGGCAAGTCAAGCAAGGGCGGCACGGCGCTGTCAGACATCGATTTCTTCCAGTTGTACAAGAAGGTGCGCGAACGCGCTGCCGCGATGTGCGCTTGGCTTCAGGCGTGGATCTGGGATATTCACAAGGGGGCATTGTCTGCCACTGCTGGGCTTCGGTACGGCATGCGCTTGCAATGGATGCGACGGGCATGCATGCTCAAAATTGCAACGCCATGCGCCTGATGCTTGCAAGCATCAGGCGCATGCCAAGCGTGCCCGGCGTGTGGCGTGCGTCGTTTAACATGGCGTGGGCACTGCAGCAGGATCAGCCGGCGCTTGCACAGGGCCTGACATGTGTGCTGCTTCGGCACCTGGTGAATGCTGCTGGGGTGCTGCTTCTGCTGTGGCGTTGTGTTGCGCTGTGCGTGACAGGCGTGGCACCCGGTGTCGCAGCCGCGCATGCTGAAGCTCAAGGACTACCCCCCTGCGGGCGACATGCACGCCATCATGCCACGACACTACCAGGTGCGCCTGCTGCCGCGGTCCTCATTCCAGCCTATCAAGGGATAACAGTATAACACTGTATGATTGTAGCCTGATGCAACACTGCCTCTGTATTGTCGTGCTTGCGTCTGTTTATCTTTAGTCTGGATGAAAGTATTGTATGGTAACACGAAGACACAGTGGGTGATTAGGCTGGGGCGAGCAATCAATGAACCAGTGTTACAGCTGCAACACACGGTATCAGAGTGGAGATACGGCCTCACTCATCATTAGGCCCCGAAAACGCATTCCGGCCAGCTGCTCTCACAGTTGCTGTCAGGTGTGTGCGCAATGATGAAAGAAGGTGTGAGGGAGAGACAGAGGATTGAATCACGCAGACCAGTACAGCGATAGGCCTCAGATCCGGGATGTGGATGCGTCATTGCACTCGTAACCTGCCTGACTGCTGCCATGCGCTCCTTTCCCGTATGGACGTGTATGCTACCATTTCCCGGATGGATGGACTATGGTACCTGCTGTGGCATATGCTGATGTGCAGGACCTGCTAGACAGCCTCCCGCTGCCCTGGTACACCCACCCGGACGAGGCGCCGCTAAACATGGCCACCAACATGCCCGCGTTCGCGCGGCCCACAGACCTGGGGCCTAAAAGCTACATCGCGTTCGGCACCGTGGAGGTGAGCGTGCGGCGCCGACCACAGGCATTGGCGGGGGAATGCGTGACCGCAATCATGAAGAGTTCATCACGTCCTGCTGGCTGGTGCAGCCTTGTTTGCATGGAGCTTTGATCGCTCCAGCGCCTCGTCCCCTCTCCCCGATCCGGGCAACGCTTGCACCACAGCGCTTGACTATTGTTCAGGTGCACAGCGGATTTGAAACTTTGCAGGGATAGCCACAGCCTGCGCTTTCTTCCCACTGGCCGGGTGCATCTCACAGCATCTGTGTGTGCAAGGGATGCCGTGTGCGTTATGATTTTCGAGCTTGTGGTGCGCTTGGTGTCGTTGCGGACTGGCAGGAGGCTCCGCCAGGCATGGAGCGCGACAGCGTGACCAAGCTGCACCAGGACATGGCGGACGCCATCAACGTGCTCAACCATGCGCAGATGGCGCCAGGGTGGGTGGGGGCTGCACGGCCGCACACCACCAGTGGTGCCTAGCCCAATCACTGTGTTCACACATGGTCAATCTGTAGCGGTGGTCTGCAAATGCCCAACATACAGCTTGTTAATGCTTGCATTTACTCTGGGCCCGGTGGCTGATGCGCCCCAGTGCTGGCAGACCCTTTGGTCCATCGTCCTTGCTGGGTGTACACCGACGTTATCATTGCCCAAGGCCTGCACTCTGCAGTGCCCGGTGATGGAGCTGATGAGAGTCCGGTCCACACTGCACCATCTGCATGGCGTGAACACAGTGATTGTATAGTGCTGTGCGTGCTGTGCGTGCGTCCTGTGCCTACTGTGTGTGTACCGCAGGGAGGAGGCGAGCATCTCAATCCGGTGTGGTGATGAGATGTACAAGCCAGGGTCCAGGTAGGCAATCGGTTATGTCTATGTCGCTGATTTGCATTAACCCGGCCTCGCGCAATGCTATGCTATGGACAGGCATGTGGGCACTCAATGGGCACACGCCCAATCCCTCGAGCACCAGCTGCTGCCCTACACGTATGCGTCAACCAGCAAGGGTCACGCACCTCGGCGCTTGATTGCATGTGTGCAACCTTGTGTGTGTCGGCTGCAGCTACGACGGTGCGGGGGCGGTGTGGGACATCTTTGCGGCGGGGCCCGACTCGCAACGCCTCTCGGAGTTCCTCCTGGCTCACGCCGGTGACTTTGTCCACCATGGCCGGCCGCTCGTCGCGCCCAGCGCCGCCGCCGCCCCCGCCTCGGCAGCGGGCGGCAGCGGGGCCGGCGGCAAGGGCTCCAGGGGCGGCGCGTCGGGCTCGTCCGCGCAGCAGATTGCAGACGGTGGGGAGGGGGGCGATGGCGAAGCGCGTGTGGTGGTGCACCCAATCTTCGACCAGGTGCGTGCTTACATTGTGATACATGTCAATCGCAGCAAAGGTGTGTACATTGCGTACTTGCGTCACATCAAGGCGTTCCCCGACCGCCCTCCGCCTATGTCAGGCATGCGCATCGATGCGTGCACTGCCTTAGTCGGGAGAGGCTTGCATGAGGCGTGCGCCGCTGAGTGGTTGCACGGTCCGGGCCCGTTGTTGCGCCCTGCCGCACTTGTCTCACCCTGCCTGAGTTCTGCCTTAGCGTGCTGTGCATGGCTCAGTGGCTCACCGTTGCCATGATGCTTTGGTACAGCAGCTCAACGTAGCGCTACGAACCTGACGGCTCAACGTGCCGTTAAAGGTTAACCAATGCTGCATGTTGTTTGCAGGTGTTCTTCCTCACCCAGCACCACCATGACCTGCTGTGGAAGGAAAAACAGGTGAGGTGTGCCGGGCGTGTGTCAGCACGGAGGGTCGGGAGTGCGCGCGTGCTTGGGGCTTCCGGCATCGCTGTCGACGGCCCTGCACACCCTTGCACTCCACTTTGCTCGTGTACTGGGCAGACCAGCTCATGGCAATCGTGACAAGCTCCTGGCGGTACGCTGCTGTACCTGCAGACGTCACTGGCCGTGACGCACGCTGCATGGTGACCCAGCGCTCACCGTTTGCTGGCCCTGCTGAGAATCCTGTTGTGCCCTTGATCAGGTTGCGTCGTGGCGCATCGAGCAGCACCTCCACGAGGCGGTCATGGTGCCTGCAGGCTGCCCGCATCAGGTGCGCGGAGGGTAGTAGACTAGTCGTCCTGCTGCTGCGTGCTCCATATCACTATGCGGCCATACTCGCGGAGTCTGCTGCCTACGCTTCACTACCACATATGTATGGCTGTGTATTATGGAGCAGCGTAGATCGTGGGCAGCAAGCAGGCACCATGCGGGACTGCACAGGCACCGTCGCCTAGTAATCATGAGTAGTAATCAGCAGCTCTAAACCACCAGCAGACCCCAATGGGAGGCCGACGGCATAGTAGCAGCATGGCTGTAGGCAACATACCTGTATGTGATATCGAGACTCGGTACAGCACTCTCGGTTCTCAATCCTCAGCCTCCTTCAGAGGTGGCAAGACGAGCAAGGCGCGTGCTTGTTGCTGCTGAGACATGCAGGTGCGCAACCTGCGTTCGTGCATCAAGACCGCGGTGGACTTTGTGTCCCCCGAGGCGGTGCGGGAGGCGCTGGCCATCGCGGCACAGCTGCGCGCGGTGCCGCGAGACATCTCGGACCCCGCCTACCGCCCCGAGAACTCGGCGTACACAGAGCGGCTGCAGGTGGGTGTGTGGGTTCGCTGACTTGCTGCAGCAGTCGGCGGCCGCTCCCTCCATCCGGTTTCGGCGTGTGCCACAAGCAGCCGGGCGGAGTGTGTCGGCCCCAACAAGCTGTAAATGGCATTCACTTGCTGTCAGGCCGCCCATGGCGTGACTTGCTCATTATGTGTCGGCGAAGCTTTCCGCTCTGTCATTGTGGGTCTGTGCAGCACTGGATGATTGATTGCACTCCAGTAAAATCATGAGCGTGGTGCAGCTCGTGACTTGTCGGAGGTCTGGTGCTGAAGCCAGTGCTGACGTCTGTGCCCCTGCGGCTTATGGTTGCAGGCGTTGCTGATCTGCCTGGCTGCTACCGTGTCGTCGTGGCGCGTACTGCACCCTGAGGCGCTCCAGGAGGGGCCCGCGCTGGAGGGCTCCAGGGTGGGCTTCGGAAAGCCGCAGGAGCAGCCGCCCGCTGCCGCCGCCGCTGCGCCAGGGAGTGCGGCGCAATAGGTGTGTGTCTGCCAGGCGCTGCCGCTGGCAGACACATGTACAAGAAGTGCAAGAACTGCCAAGAAGCAATGAATTGAAGAACGCACACTTGGATGAACTTGCATATGGTGGTTGGTGTGCCGACTGGAGGGATGGCTGACCATGCGGGTGCTGTGCTGCTGCTGAATGAGGCCCTGGCGCGCCTGTTGGTCTTGGTCAGCCTGACTCAGCATTCTAATAAACGGCCTGCTTGCTTGTTTGCCTGGCAGTAGGGTGGTTTGGAGTTTACCACAGGATTAGGATTTTGGTCCGCAAACACCATATGTGATCCCCAATCAGGCTTTGCTCACGCCCGCGCGATGCTTTCCTCTTGTCTTACCACTACAATGACCAGATCAGCCTCCACTTGGGGTTGTCAGGAGGAAGTCCTTTCATTTCTCGGGCACGAGCTCCCACTGTCAAAACGTACCGAGCAGCCAGTCAGACAGGTTTGCGTGCATGTTGCTGTTGTGCTGCCCACCGAGCGTTCTGGTAGGGCGTGCGTTTAGGCATGGGCAGTGCCAGCCCCTGCTGCCGCTAGCACCCCCGTACTTTTTGTGTAGTTTCCCGGCAGGTGAATTCAACGGACCGCGTCTCACCGTAATTGTGAGTGATGCTGATGCTCAAGTTGTGATGCGCCCGTTTGCTGTTGAACATTTTTTCTGGATGATGTTGCATTCGACACGCTGGCGCCAGGGTTACCCGTCTTCGCCATGCATGCATGTACACTAAGAAGTGAGGGTCCCCATGCCCTTGATATATAGATGCGCGGCCACGGTATGTCAGCTGGGCCACCAGGCATGTTGATTTTGCAGCCCACCCGTGGCTGGAGCTTCCTACGGCTCCGCGCGCTCTGCCGGTCAAGCTTTTTTTGCACCACGTCCCGCTGTACAGGTTTATGCGAGGGTGTGCAAGCGCGCGTACGGCTTTCAATTGTCTTTGGACGCCCGCCTATTCTCCACTTTGAAATGTCAATCTCTACCTGCCCTGTGCGGTGGGTATCGCCGCAGCGGGTGCGTACACACCTTGTGATCATCAAAGTCGGTTGATACGCGACGTTGCCCGGTACCTACAGGTCATGTCACTCATGTGCAAGGGACTGCCTCGGGCTTGTATTGTCGCTTTTTGCTGCGCATGGGGCTAGCGGCGCCGCTGTCTGCCAAGGCACTTTTGGTTTATGGTGTGCAGTGCAGAAGTGTTCTGACCTGCCCCCCACGCCATGTTATTTTGCCCTACTGCTGTGAGCTACAGCCGTTGCTACAGCCTGCACTGTACTGCAGTGATGCACGTCCAGCCAGGCTGCATGCTGCAGTGATGCACGTCCAGCCAGGCTGCATGCTGCAGCAGGAGCTACTAGCGCACTTGCGTGGGAACAAGCGGCAGCCTGTATCGCCTGCACATCAGCTGGCATGAGAGCGCTCCACGGGCAGGCAGCCCTGCGAAGGGCGCACACATGCAGGGTGCAGCACCACTAGCTGGCATCTGGATGGATCAGCGCATGCAGCCCGCATGCGTCCCTGAGCCTGACGGCTGACAAATTGGTGCATGCAGGTGGTCCTGAACTTCTAATAGTGATGGGCAACTGAGCTCAACAGGCTAACATCATGTGGGCCTTGCATTCATCAACGCGGCCACGCTGATGCACATGGACACACTGACAGCAGTGAAAGATAATGCCTGGTTGCCTCTACATGCCTGACATGGAAGCAGCACTCCATGTCGACGGCTCGACGCTGTGCTGTGCCGCGAACACCACATGCAAGCACGTGCATGTGGCGCCGCCGCATTTGCCTGATCTGCAATTGTGCCTGCAGGGAATGATAACCCTCGACATGGCACAGCAGGCTCGGTGGGTGTGAGTGCACAAATGCATACGGTAATCGGTTGGTGAAATGCGGGTGTGCTGCAGAGGTACCTGCAGTTCCGCACCATGGTATGCCAGTACACGCCGCTGCAGAGTTGGGGTGGCAGTTGAAGGGTCAAATCCACCGCCACCAACACATTGCTTCACACCCTGGCACAGCTGGCAGCACAGCATAGCAGCGGTCCGCGATCACCCTCGCACCGACACGGGCACAGTGCACGCATGCCTGCATGCGCCCTCACGTGCTCGCATTGGCAACGCGCTAGCCGCTCAGCTGCACGTGTGTGAGAGTGCGCTGATCGGTGGGTATTTTGGCAGCTCTTGTGAAGTGGGTATTCATGCATCTGTAGCGACAGGCTGGCGTCGCTTCAACAGGCAACGTGGACTTGCCCAGGAGGATTGGACGGTGGAGAGCAAAGTATTAATGCCGGGTTCAATTCGATTGCTAACGCTGGAAGGGGCCTGGGCATCGTTTGTTGCGTTGAGTGCGGGTCGGCGGGCCAAAACAGGTTGTGAGTCCGTAGTCCAACGCCCAGCAGCCAGCTTGTGTTGCCCAGAGTGTGTGTGCCAGGAAGCGAACACACTTTTGCATCTGTGTTGTGCCCCAACTACCAACGACCTCT
This sequence comes from Chlamydomonas asymmetrica, assembly GCA_001662385.1. Lineage (NCBI taxonomy): Eukaryota > Viridiplantae > Chlorophyta > Chlorophyceae > Chlamydomonadales > Chlamydomonadaceae > Chlamydomonas > Chlamydomonas asymmetrica. The sequence goes on from BDDA01000101.1 coordinate 84,425, forward strand.
GCACGGTCAGCAATGGCAGCCCGACGTCAGCATCGCGAGCATGCGGGACACTCACCGTACACACGCTATGCCAGCCTCACTAAAGCGTCGCCTTGTGCGAATACTGTTCAGCCTGGTGAGTGCCTGGTGCTTGTCTGCTGACACTGCTGCTGATTACTGACAAGCCCTCTCGGCAAGTACCGCTGGATGAAGCGCTAGGCAGAGACTGCTCGGCAGAGGCTGCTCGGCAGAGACGGAGACTCTGTCCTTAGCCTGTTCAAATGCCTGGATGCCTGTTGGCAAAGTGAGCAAGACTGTTCGGCTGGTTATACAGTTCCGCAGCACCTGCACATCTCAGGTCCATCGCATATGTACTCAAGCTCTGCTCCTGCCAGTTCTCAAAGTGCAAAGCTTCAGAGGTACTGAGTGAGTGGCTACAACTGTTGCTTATTGGGGAGGGCACCTACCGGATACACGGCGGTATCTTCTCCAACAGATGCCTGCACGAAGTCACATGTTTTTTATAATTGCACCCCGCAAAGTCCACCAAGCTAGACCGTAAGCTGCTTAGACCTTCCATATTTCCTGCACGTTTTTATACCTTCTTCCTTGTGTTTCACTGGCTAGCCCCGACCCGACTCATCGATCATCAGCTTGCTGAATTACGGACAGGTCCACCAACCCCTGACTCCTTGCCTATCACGCTCTTCACTTTGCCATCTTCTTACCCTGAACTGTGTCACACCGTTCAGAGTCCTACCTTAGTTTTTCACGGTCCCAACGTCGTTCCAGCAAGGCAGGATTCCCTGGCTGACCCCAAGGCCTTCCCGCACAGCTTGCTCAATGCCGAGACAGGGGATGCACATGGCCAGCTACCTGGAACCAACACCACTGGCAATGCAGCACACTATCTGTGCCAAGCAGTTGCGTCACAGACGGCAAGGGCAGGCGCCGCTGACAATTCGCTGCTAAAGCCTAGCGTGTTTGCTGGTGAAGCCTTGCAAGGTGGTGATGACTTCGTGGTATTGTTGAGCGTGGTAAGGCCACAGTGCTGCTAAGGAGCTATTGAAAGGCACATTGAACGGGTCAAAGGAATATTCCTGTGCACGTACCCACCAAACGTACATGATGTTAAATTATGTCCTATCAACCCTGCCTTGAATTCAGGCTGCTGACTACTCTGGCAAGGACAGTGTTGTCAGCAGGAGGAGCAGCAGCAGTGAGACTTCACGGGCAGCGTCAGGACGCGTGGAGCATCAACTCAGCGGCGCTCCCAGCGCTGATACGAGTAGCGAATTGTCCACCACTGAAGTTTCAGACGATGATGAATACGAAGAGAGCTCCACCAGCACCACGTCTCAGCCTACTGCTGCAACCCCAGCGGAGCCACCCACTCCTGAGGTAGCGTCGCCAGACGCCGAGTTTCACCCAGCTTGCAACGTTTGCCCGGAAATTGCTGCGGTGAGGAAAATGCAACACATTTCACATGAACACCTTTCATGATGCGCATTGGTACAAACCAGAGCGTTTGTATCGCTGCCGGCTTGCCATGCGTACCGCGCTTAAACGGACACGGAGAGATCAAGGGTGGCCCTGACTTGTGTGAATGGCTTTGGTTTTTCCTGTGTGCATTTCAAAGTGCACGATAAGTCGATAACAGCACCGCTGGTGCTGACTGCTAAGCGCCAGCGAGTGGAACCTTTTCGAAACCACCACCAACAACCTTTTTTCCACCGCAGGCCGTCCACTCGTTTGCAACACGGCTGCAATTGCAACCATCAGAGGCCAAGACCAGTCTGATTGGAGAAGGGGCATACGCGTGTGTTTACAAAGTCTCGGTCCCGTCCGTTTCATGCGCGGCCCCCGCTGGTCCTGCAGTCCATACCAGCAGGCTGGCTTCTGGTCACAGCAGCAGCAGCAGCAGCAGTGACCTAACCTCGGGGTATGACAGCACACCACATGTGCAGGGCGCCTGCCTGGCCCCCCATGGCATCGATACCAGCGGAACCATCGCCAGCATCGTCAGCAGCTTGGCCAGCCCCAGCACCAGCAAGCGCAGCGACAGCCCCTGCTGCAGCCGCTGTGCGCGCCGGCTGCCCGCTGTGGTGGCAATCAAAATCGCACACAGCACTGCGCCGGCCGCGCACGAGATGCTGGCCCAGGAGGCGAGCATCTTACGTCAGCTCCGGAACCAGCCGCAGGTTGGCACAGCGAGCGGGGCGGGTGCTGGCGGCTTTGGCAGTGGCGACGGTAACGATGGCTCACATGGCAACGGCAACGCTGTGATTGGGCTTCTTGGGGAGATGACGTTGCCGTGGGGCGCGCCAGCGCTGGTGCTTGAATTCGCACCTTACGGCACTGCGGAGGACCTATTGGAGGTGTGTGATTTAGCGTGAACGCTGCATCAGATCATCTGTGAACGCTGCATCAGTAAACTGTGAACACTGTGTCAGTGAACTGTGAACGCTGCATCAGTACATCCTCGGGGCATGCAATTCGGCGGCGTGCAGTAGACATGCCCGATTCATGCATGTGCGTCGGGGTTGTACCGCGCTGTGCAACGTCTGCGCTGGCGCATGCAGCGCTGCAACGCATACAGGTTACTTGCAAGTTGCACAAATCTTGGCACGCCAATTTTTGATTTGCACATCAAATCAACGACTCTCCCGCAACGCCAACCACTACGGATTATCTGCTGCGCTGTGGTGGTATGGCCGCCGCACCCCAACTTGTACGTTGCATCGTTCTCCACTGACTGCTATTGCTGCTGCGCCTTTTTTATTTGTCGTGTCACTGCCTTGATTGCCACACGCCACATCAGGCCCTCAAAGCCTCCGCGCTCGCCTCAGACCCCAGCCTGTCGCCCAGTGACTTTGACGGACGCGGACACCGCCTGCTGGACGACGCCACTATGCGCGCCTACATAATGGACATCGTTGACGCCTTGGTGGTGCTGTCAGACAACCACGTCCTGCATGCAGACATTAAGCCGTCGAATTTCTTGGTGGACGCCGAGGGGCGGCTGCGGCTGGCGGATTTCGGCATCTCGCAGCGCTTTGATTCGGGCGCGGGGCCGCTGTACCGCCAGCGGTACGGGGCGGAGCCGCGCGGTACAAAGGCGTACATGCCGCCCGAGCTGCGTAACGCGCTCGAGGCGTACCGCAGGCGCGAGGCGGCGGCTGCCGCTGCACTGACACCGCAGCAGCAGCAGCCCGCGGCCTGCGTAGCACGAGGCCCCCCGGCAGGGGGAATCGGCCTGCACCATGCTTATCGGGTCGGCCCCCAAGCGGCTGCCAACGGCGCGGCAGCCTACGGGCCCGCTCGGGCGCAGCCAGTGGATCAGCAGCAGACGGCGTTGCAGTGCTTTGCTGACGGCGACGTGTTCAGCGCGGCGCTCGTCATCCTGTCGCTGGTGGCAGGCTGGTCCCCCGTCAGCATACTCAACAAGGTGCGGCGGCCCCTGGAGGCCCGCCCCGCCCCCCAGCCCGTGAAGCTGCCCGCCTGGCTGCCCCCGCACCTCGACGCGCTACTGGCCAGCATGCTGCAGGCGCGCACGGGGGCGCGCCCGGACCCACGGTCGCTGCGTGCGCATGCCTACTTTGCCGGTGCGGATTGGGAGGGCCCGCGGGGGCGGTCAGCGGCGGCGGCGGCGGCGTGCGCAGAAGCGGCGGAGCGGGTTGCGGCCCGCGCCCGCGGCGCCCACATCGACCCTGCGGTGTGATGTGCAGCAATTCAGCCCTACGGCTTGGAAGCTCGGTTGCTTGGGTGTTTGGACGTCTGTGATGGGGAGGGAGCATGGGGCGTTGCTGATTCGTCAGCCGCAGCCGCCGCTGGGCGTATCGTTGATCAGCATCGCTATCCGAAACACGCTTGTTAGGGAGGGCAGGGTGTGGTGTCGAGGAATGAGTTTGGAGTCATACCAACAAGGCCAAACGAGACCCCTCTGCGTCGACCCTGGTCGGTTCGTGGTTTACGTCGTGTGCGTGCACTGGGTGTCATGCTGGGATCGTGCGTGTGCGCGGTCTGTGTTCGGTGGGAGCATATGCACCTGCTTGCGGGGGCTGGCTGGCCCGTCGGACCCTTAGGAAGGTGCCTTGGCTGTCTTTGAGGGGGCCTGCTCACATTTCAACAGCGTCCCAGCTAGCTAGCTAGCTACATAGCTAGCGCGTACGGCGGGATAACAATCAGCAGCACCGGCCGATTTGGCAACGCTGGCCGATTTATGCAAATGTTTTTCCGCGACTACCCTTCATACGCTTGCACAGTCTCCGGGCGGCCTTGTTGGTACGCTTGCTTTGTTGGTGTCGGGCTGTTGATGGCGTGGTATGCTCCAATGGATGCCGGCGTGCCAATGCTTGCGGCACCCTCCCCTGCAGCCACAACGTTTGTTTGGCTGAAGCTGGTCACTGCATGTGATACGTCAAACCTGAGTATACTGGAGGTCGATACCACGACTATCAAATCTCGTCAGTGCCAAGCGTTCTTTCAGCTTGTACAAGCGTCTCATGCGGCATGTTGCAAGCTGCTCGCGTGTGCATGCGCGGTAGTGAGATGTGGCAACGTGGGCGTCCGGTGCATGCCTCATGCATATGTGCTCACACCCTCTTTGCGCACGCGCATGCGTGAGTCCCCATTCTCCACGCATGTGTGTACGGAGGCGTTGGGAACCTTGCACATCCCGTTCGTCCGCCCATTCGAAATCATACACCCAGCATTCCGCTGAAGGTACGTTTGTACGCATGGGGTCTACGGTTTTTGCACGGAAAGCTCTTAGGCTTGAGGGCAGCTAAGGATGCGTACGCATGAGCATATACCATATACATTGTGTGGTTGCTGCCTGGTGTGCTGTTATTGTGTTTAACAGCGGCACCGGCACATCACACTGTAGGCCGTGGTTTGGGTTGGAATCATGTGGCGGGCCACTTCACTCCTCAATCTCTCATTTATTGCATGGGCCGGGGCGCATTGCCAACGTGAGTGCCGTTGCCGGTTTGTGGCAGGATCTGGCATTACGAGATCCCCATTTTAGAAACCGTGATCCTTGTGCACAGGTGAACCAGGACGGAAATACCAATCCCCGTTCTGGGTCCAACGGATGGACGCCCGATGCATCTCTCGCATTCTTGCTGCATGCCTCTGGTCAACTGGGCACACATCAACTGCACACCTGCCTAGACTTCTCGGGTTTGTGTACCGGTATTGCGGATTCCTTCAACATTATTCGCTGAAGACACTCTACCCTAGCCGCCCCTTCCTGATGAAAATGGCAAACGTGAACGGCACACTGCTTTCCTGTGCGCGCGCGGCATTCACATTTTTCCTTGGCGCGAGTCAGTTTTAACCTGCAAGCCTGCAAGCAGCCGCGAGGGCAATCGTGAGCACCAGGGATGGATCTGTGATTGGCCTCTGTAGCACGACGTGTGCTTGTTACCTGCCCGACCCCTCTGTTTGTGCGGGCGCCGTGCGGTGCCGACCCGGCTGGCGCACCCAGCAAGGACCACGGCCGGTAAGCAGGCGATCCGTTGAGGGGCACCTCATAACACCAAACACACTGTTTTGCTGATGCTGGCGATGAGGAATGGGATGATGCTGTTTGAATTGATGATTTTACAGTCGCTGAGCGAGCGAGCGGCCAAGAGCTGCTGCCCAAACGCATACGAGCAGCAGCGTCACTCCGTCGCTGCTCGCCTCCCCCTGCTTGCCACCGTCAGCGTTGTATGAGCGTATGAGTGTACGACACAAGCAAAGCAAGCGGCGCATCTGTTGGCGCTGCGTTAACGCCCACGCATGACTCAAGTGAAGATATCCGCTGCACGACGTTGCGCATGCGTTGGCGCTTCTACCTGCCTTGCCTAGCGTGCCGCGTTATGCTGGAACGCAACGCAAAATGGTCGGCGAGAGTGCCTTCGGGTAGAACCGCACGGACACTGCCAATCAAGCAATCACCCACGCGTGTCACCAATCCTGTGCGGCACCCAAACTTCAGTTGCAGCGGGCGGTCGTGCCTCCTGTGGCGACCTGTAATGCATGCCTCGATCCCCACTCTGGCATGCAGGCTGAGAGATAGAGGCTGTGAGCACGAGCAATCGACACCGCAACACAAGTAACACGGCGCGAGACCTTGTCTTTGGCAGAGCCGGGATTACTGGTGTTTGTGAAACACCGCCACAGCATCGAGCTCAACCCCTGTGTGCAGGCGCATGCCGCATGCATGCTGAATAAGCACCATACGCTGGTGTGGGTGCACCATTGTCTGACTGTACGCCAGAAAGACATGTAAAACGTCAGCATTTTGGCCATGGTTCTCTCGGTAGCAGCTCATGTCCTGCTTGCAAGTGAGCGTCAGGACCCGCCAGGAAGCCACCTGGCATCACGGCACGAGGTGGCGGCCTGGCGGTGATGCCGCACTGGCCATAGCGTGGTTGCCCCACAAGGCAGCGGCCCCCAGTTGCATGCACGCACATGGACCCCAGCCACACAACGGCATGTACTGATGCACCTTTTGGCCAACCGCTCCGAACAGCTACCGGTATGTCCTTCAACACAGGAGCACTACCCTTAGTAAATGCGGATAGCACCGGCGCCCTCTCATTCTAACTCGCACGAGAGCGCGAAGCTCCCACCCTCGTGCTCGCTGCAGCGCCGAGACAGCTGCGTCGGCGGCGCTGCTGCGACAACAAGCACCAGCTCACAGGTGATGGCGCCGCCTAGCCTGTGAGGCAGCTGCACAACGACCTGCATGCAGCTCATGCATATGTGTTCGGGTGGCTTCGGTGCCCCATACCCAAGAAAGCATACGTGCATTAGCTACGACTGGACGAGGAGCGAGGCCATGCACACAGCCGATTAGTGGCGGGAGCTGCCACGCAACCTTTGCATGCACGATGGCGCACACCGGGGAGAACTTTCAACAGCTAGCCTGTTACAACGGCCAGCCGCCCACTCCTGCCGACAGTACGGTATGGTATGGCATGGTGGGTCCGAGGGCGTGCTTCATGTCACTCCTCGGTACTCACTGGCTGTTGTCACTTCTCCATCCACCCCCTGGCCCTCGCTCCTCAGTCTACTGCTGACGGCCCTCCCTCCCCTGCCCTGACACTCCTGCTCACTGCTGCTCTCGTGTTCACGCTGATTTTGCATGCTTCTTTCAAAGGTGGGTTCGCGCAAGTCCTACCGACCGAAGCGGTACCGATCACACGATGCCAACCATTGCACGAGTGTCAGTACGGCCCCAGCAGGGACCATGGACTGCAACTGTTACAGCCATTTATTCCATAAGAAAGTGCTCTGACATATGCGTTTTTGTAAGCAGTGCGCTCAACACAGCGCGCAACGCCGCACAAGCGTCACCACGTTTCAAGCAGTCACCGATGCAGCCACAGGCGCTCGTGCGTGAGCTTCAGCTGTTACAAACTATCACACGGTGACTGTCACAAAGGTCGGTGAACTGGCTGGGCTTGCAACATTGTATGCAGTTGGTTGTGACAAGGGTTTGGCTGAGGCGTTGTGCAGTGGGCCACACGCCTGCCTACCTGCTCTTGTGGCAAGGTGTCCAGCCACTGAGTAGAAGTCGGCGCATGCTGAAATTGACGTGCCGTCTGCCTTTCCATGGCTGCGTGCAGCCTGCTGCAATATGGAGTCCAGCAAAATCGACTTTATGTTGACCGACGGTGGTGATGGCGACGGGGACAGCTTCAGCGATGTCCTTCACGTGCTACCTCTAACGAACGTGAAGTATATGTTTGATTGCTTGGACCCCAGGAGCAAGCGCCTGTTCCGCTTGATATGCCGGCAGACGGAAGTACTGGCTAGAGCAGGACTCGTCACACAGCTTGCGTTAACACCGCTGACCGGCCGAAGACAGCCACTGAGCCCCCAGGCGGCAATACACAGCGCCAGCTTGTACAAGGGCCTGTATGAGCTCGACCTTGGGCCTGTGGAGTGCACCGCTCCCGCGGCAGATGTCATTGCTGCAATGCTCAGCACCTGCCCGAAGCTGTCCACTATCCGGCTGCAGGGCGCAAGCCGTGTGCAGCCCATGATCGCATGTGTGACGCCAGTTATGCCAGGCCTACGTCAGGGCTTCATGCATCAGCTTTCCGTCTTAACCATCCTGCACTATCCCATCGGCGCTGATGGTGCCCGCTTAACAGCTCTGCTCTCGTTGCTGCCCTCTCTGAGCCGGCTTCAGCTGGGAGGCTGCAGCCTTGGTGACACGGGAATTTCAGGGCTGTGCAGTGTGCTGCCAAAGCTGCATCGCACACTACGTGCGCTTGGCCTGGGCCGCAACGACGTCTCTGCATCCAGCGCAGCGCTGCTGGCATCCGTGCTGCCCGTTCTGTACAACCTGGACGAGCTGGAGCTCCAAGCAAACCCCTGCCTGGATTCCAACGCAGTCCAGCAGCTCCTGACAGTGACCGCCCCAGGGACTATGAACAGCGAACCTACGCCGACTGGGCAGCGCGCGGCGCTGCTGCACCGCGCTACTGGGCCAGGCCGCCACGGAGTGAACACTGGGCCAGTGGGCCTTGCCAACAGCGGTGGAGGTCTCAACCAGAGGCTTCAGCACCAGGCCGCGCTCTGCTCAGCGCTACCGAGGGCGCTTGTGTCCCTGGACCTTTGCCTTACACCGCTCGGCGACGCGGGCGTGGCGCTGCTGGCAGCGCGCTGCTTGCCTGTGCTGCGCGGCCTGCGCGCCCTCAACCTCAGCCGCTGCAGTATCAGGTGTGACGGGGCGAGCTCCCTGGCGACCGCTCTGCCGGCGCTGAGCTCACTTCAGCGCCTCATCATGCTCCGAAACCACATAGGTAAGCGGTGGTTTCGCTCAGCAGCACCTGCAGGCTGTGAACTTCTGTTACACCTGTCCATACAAGTATGTAACACAATGCCGGTGCCTGAGCGCAGTGATGTAGTGACTGGCAAACTTCGTGGCTGAAACCTTGCAGGAGATGCGGGGGCGCGTGTGCTGGCCAGGGCGGTCGCCAACGCTGCGTCGCTGCAGGAGGTTGCCCTGGGGAACGGCCTCAGCAACTTGGGCGTCAGCACCGTTGTGGATGATTTTGTCTTTGCAGCAACCACCTGCGCCGGTGCCTCAGGTTCCGCAGAACGGGGTGGCTTCGCAGGCCCTCAGCCGGAACCGGCGGCCATCGCGGCAGTGGCAGCAGCCGTGGTTGCAGCCTCCCGCGCTGGTAGCAGCAGCACTGCCAACTTGGGCGCCAGTGGAAGCAACGGCAGCGGCAGTGGTCAGGCCACGAGCAACCTCGCGGCAACGGCTGCGCTTGCGGCGTCGGCGCCCGCCGCGCTGCCGTCCGCCGCCGCGCTGCTGCAGCAGTACCACCAGCAGCGCCACCAGCAGCAGCAGCTGCTGCGCTCGCCGTCCCCGCCCCTGCGCGGCAGCCGCGGGCTGCCGCTGCGGCGCCTTCTGCTGGAGGCGCCAAGCTGCACGCAGCACAGCGTGGCGGCGCTGAAGGAGGTGTGGGCCGCGTGTGCAGGCCTGGGCGGCGCGGGCGTGACGCTGCACGTGAGCAATTACATCAACGTGCAGCCACACTGGCACAACGAGCAGTGGGGCATGGCATGCGAGTACTGATTTGTTTGTTTACGCTCGGCTGGCCGGCCAGCCAGAGGCCCAAGGCCGCCCTCGAAAGGGGTTCAGACAAGCCACGCATGCATGGGAGAGAGTATACTGACGGCGGATTGATGGTTCAGACGGTAATACAAGCATCAGGCGTTGAACACCTTGTCAGTGGCATGCCGCGCACGTATGTACCAGTTAAGAGCGTGCATACCGTTGGGGCGCCTTTGGCGGTAAATGGTTGCATGCTGCATAAGCAGGGGGGACAGCAACATGCGGTGAGCTTATGCCCGCGTAGCGATACGTGGATGCCTGTGCCCACCGCAAGCCAGCCACGCACATGGGATTGCTCAAGTACTGCGATTATGCAGCCTGGATGCCCACAGCCGAGCTTCAACCGTTGTTTTGTCTTGTATGAGTGAAACTCGGTTTATTGTGCATTTGCATCTCATCAACTGTACGTTGGCACACCTTCACTTGTACAAAAAGACCATTGGGCAACATTCCTGCTAGCGTCACCCGTTGAAAGCTGCACTTCAGCATACCGCACCGCACCGCGCTTGTACAGTACAGTACGTGCCAAAAGACTTTCTTGTTTTGCACCATCACTTGCACTCATCATCATCAACAGAGTGGTGGTTACGCGGTATGTTTTACGGGTTTTAGGTAATATGTGCGGAACAGTTGAGCTGCCGATTGGCAGCAGCATGTTTATTGATGTCTTTCAGCATGTTTTGTGTCACCGTGGCGTGTCTCGCCCCACCACGCTGGGGTGGTTCCCTTGCTTCGCAAAGCTGTCCGTCATTGAGGGTCGCGGCGTGGTGTTGTATCATCTGCACGGTTGGTGGGTTCCCTGCACCGGTGTGGCTGCCGAGTCATCAACGCTCAGGGCTAAGGTCGTGATCACTCGTGAACCGCAACATCTCTGCCACATCCTGACCTGTAGCCATATGACAGTTTGTGCATACCGTACTGCATGCGCGTGGTTTGTGTGTCTTGCATGCCTGGACTCCTGTAGCAGCGTCCTCACGGTCATTACAGCACGTACAGCATGTACATTACAGCAACACCTGAGCTGGTGGCGTTCACACCTCAACGCCATCAGCGTACACGCCTGATGTGTCCCCTACGTGCCTGCCGGCCTGAAGCGACCCACTTCGACTGTGTGACCAAGTGCATTCTGAGTGCATTCATCCGATTGCGCTGTTGTGTATTTTGTCCATGGATGATCCCGGATGTATCATAGTTGGATGCCCGTGTTGGTGGCGCTGTTGGCGGCGCGATGTGCAACTGCAATCGGTGGATGCAGAGCTGAGTCAGCTGACCGGCTGCACCGTGCTTTGAGCGCCCACACCATGCTTCCACCTTTTCCATGGCGGCTCATAGAATAGAGGTTGATTCATCAGCATGCGCACACGCCCCCCCCCCCCGAGCCGCCCCTCCTCCCCCACACCTTGCATCCATCAT
>BDDA01000101.1:96347-128555 GCA_001662385.1 Chlamydomonas asymmetrica
ACCCAAAACCCTCACCCCCCCCAAACAAACCAGCCTGCGTGCGCTGTGTTGATATCGTTCATGATACCGTACTACCGGTATGTTTGTATGACAAAGCCACCTGAGCACACGCTGCCACTCACCTACAGGGTTGAGCACGGCGCAATTCAGCTCCATGTGCTTGTCCGCGCATAGTGTTTTTTGTGGCTGGTACCTCATGGCTGGCAATGCGCTGACTGTAATGTGCAGAAATGCTAGGCTGGGCGGGGAAACCACCGCACTGCAGAACGGTACGAAAGCAGCGGCGCGGGTACAGGGTGTGCTCAAAACTGCCACGGCAGCATGAATAGATGCATACGCGTGTAGACCCAAAGCCAACTGCATGTGACACTTGCGGTTGGCGCCAGCTGGTGATGGGCTGACTGCACAGGGTGCGGACCGCCCGCAAATAACCGCTATGCACCCGCATGGCATTATGCGACTATCACATGCAAGCGGCGGGTTTGTATACACCGTCACAGATTCCCAGGACAGAGGTGTCTCGGCAAGCCTTCAGGCACTACACGCAATACAGGCAATACACGCAATACCGCCTTACACGGTTGCATCGCAGCTGTGGCCCTGACTGCAAGCACGTGCGCTTTACTATGAGTTTGCAGCCGGCTGCAGCGCAAGGCACCAAGCAGCACAGGAGGTACTCGACAGAGCTCGTCCTGCGACCGTTTGCGTCAGCCTGTCATCACCTGCAACATGCATGCTGTGCATGCGAGGCTGCCAGGCTGAGCTGCGCTGGTGCTGCCAGAGCTGTCAGTGGTGGTGATGGTGGTATTGCTGGTGCTGGTGCTGGTGCTGGTGCTGCGCGTGTTGCGAGTAGTGCTGATGAGTGGCCGCAGGGGCCTGGTGCGCCGTCGGCTGCTGCTGCTGCTGCTGCTGAGGGTGCTGCTGCTGCTGAGGGTGCAGCGCTGATTGGTGGCTGTTGGTGGCGCAGCGTGGCTCACAGTGTGTCAGCTGGTGCAGTGGTGATGGCTGCAGCGTCTCGCCGGGACGTTGGCTTGCAGGGTTAGGCCACGCGCCCTGCGCTTGCCGCTGGGGCAAGCTCTGAGACTGCTGCTGGTGGCCCGGCATGCCTCTCCCTAGTGGCACCTGCTGCTGGTACTGCTGCTGGTACTGCTGCTGCTGTGACCATGGATGATTCCGCTGCTGGTGTTGGTGATGGAGATGGTGCTGTGACCACGGTTGATTCTGTTGGTGCTGTTGGTCCTGGCTCTGAGACCACAGTTGATTCTGCTGCTGTTGTTGCTCCTGGTTCTGTGACCTCGGCCAATCCTGCTGCTGCTGCTGCTGCTGCTGCTGCTGTGTGGCCTGCATGTGCTGCTGGCTCCATGGCGTGGCCGCCTGCGGGCACGCTGGCGGTGCTTGTGGCCATGACCCTCCACCCTCGCCGCCAGCCACGCTCGCACCACGGTCCGCAACCGCATCATGCAATGGCCTGCAGGGCCAGCTGCCGCCCGGTGCGGTCTGAGGCTCCAACACTCCATCCCTGCCAAGGGCGCTATGCGTACTGTGAGTTGCACACGGCCCGGCGCTCCCATGGCTACTGGCGTGCTGATTGACTCTGGCGTTGTCCCCTGCACCCTGCCGTACCTGGGCCTGGCCCCGCCCCGCCTCCCCCCCTTCTGTTCCCTCCAACCGCTTGAGCAGCTCTGCTGCAGAGACGTAGAGGCCGTGGCCAAGCGGCACAGCACAGCTCCTGGCGCCGCTGCTGATGTCGCCAGCAGCACCAGCAGCAGCGCCACCGGCAGGACCCTTACTGGAAGCCATAGCGGCGGCGCCGGCGGCAGCGGCAGCGGCGCCCGCAGGCGCGGGGCGTACGGAGCTCATGGCGGCTTGGCAGGCGGAGATGATGGCCCCGAACGCGGGCGCTGTGGCGCGCAGCGGGCCGGGCGCTCCCACCACCAGCAGGTGGCTGCGTGCGCGTGTGAGGGCCACGTTGAGGCGGCAGGCGTCGCCGCAGTGCTGGGATCCGCCGGCGTTCCTGACGGTGGTGGCCAGCAGGATCACCTCCTTCTCAGCGCCCTGTCAGTGTGAGGCGTCAGCGGAAGGGCAGGGCAGCTCTTCACACTGGATGCCTTCTGGCATGAGGCCGACACTCGTAGGTGAGGACTGTTTTACGTGTTCCGTATGACATGCGTAGAGGCCAAATGAGCAACACACCGGGGAACAGCACAGCCAGGTCTTCACAGTGCGGGGCATAGATGAAGCGTTGAGGCGCAGCTGCTCAGGCCGGGGGTGGGCGCTGCCATGAGTAGCCTAAACAGGCTACACCGGGAGCGGTGGCCGACTCGTGTACACACCTGGAACGCGTCGATCGTGGCGACCTGCACTCCTCGCGCTTCGGACCCTGCAGCGCCCCCGCCACCACCCTCCCTGGCCTGCCTCTCCCCCTCGCTTCCAGCCAGCTCAGCAGCGTCATCCCCATCACCACCGGCCCGCTGTGGCTGTGGCTGCTGCTGTGGCTGCTGCTGCAGGGCTCGGTTGATGGCCGCCACCTGTGCTGTGAAGAAGCAAATGACGCCGATCTGGGATGCGTCCACGTCGGCGCGCAGCAGCGCCGTAACCACGCGCGCCACCAGGCTTGCCTGCCACAGCACAGCAGGGCAACACAACGACAAGCAAGCATGAACATGAGCTGATGTTCAGTTGCTGTGGTTTAATTACGCACGGCGCTTCCTGAGGACCTTACATGCCTCAGCACATCGCCTCCTGCATGCAGACTGAGAGGGTCTTCATGCGCATCCAATTCGAGCATGCAACGCGGTGTCTGTACACGCCCTTTCAGCTCGGCATTCGCATGCACCACACCCACCCTGCACAATGCCCTTGGGCATCATCGCCACATTATCAACTTACAGGGTCTGCTGTGCGACGCCAAGCCAGCATCACGCAGGTTCACTGCGTAAGCAACAGCCTCAAGTATGCACGTATTTGGCTATTTCCCGTTTTCCCTTAATCCAAGCAGCGCCTGCGCCGACGATCTCACCTCTGCCATGTTGTAGCTGCTGCGGGTGTACGGGTCCACCTGTGTCTGGCTGTGCATGAGCTCCACGAACGTCAGCGCAGGCAGGCAAGGCACGACGGCCGGCCGCTGCTCCAGCGACACGCCGTCCCTGAGGCGGCCGCCATAGAAGAGCGCGTTGGGGATGGCGGACAGCGCCGGGTGGCACCTGATAAACGCGAGAGGCACAGCGAGGAGCGTGGCATGACGCCTGTGTGTCACCAGGTGCATCGCGTTACGCATGGGGCGAAATGCTGCATGTCATGCGGCCTGCACGTACGCAACGCCCATGCTGCGTCATGGTGCCATGCGAATGCAACCGCATGGAGCACCACTGCGTGTGCGGCTGTGCGCACGCTGGGATGTATCATGCATGCCAGCATAGGCCATGCTGCCATAAAGGACTGTTTGGCTGTCATCGAGGTGGAGCTACAAGGCGTGCCGGAGTACATCTGGAAGTCCCACGTACCTGTATTGGTACCCCAGGAGGTGAGTGGCGTAGCCCATCTCTGCCAGGCGCACAAACATCGGCCGCAACAACCCCGCAGCGCCACTGCTACCCGCCGCCGCCGCCGCAGCAGCAGCAGCACCGTCCAGTCGCTGCTGCGGTTGCTGCTGTGGGTAGCTGGGCAGTGGCTGGCCGGTACGGGTGGTTGCGGGCGTGAGCTGCGCCGGCGAGGCTATGACGGGCGGAAGCTGCAGCGGGTCGCCGGCAGCGATCAGGTAGCTGCGGGCAGCGCAACAGCATGCGGCACACGATCGTACCCATATACGCATTGCTGTGCATAATAATATTGTCACAACACAGAAGACAACAGCGTACAAGCAGTTGGGAGCACACCTGCCTTTCGGCATGAACCTTACTCAGAGCAGTTGCGGCACTGGGTCGCCTACTTTGTCACACGAGCATTACCATACCTTGGTTATCGCACACGTCTCAACATCCACAGCACTGCCTCATGGATCCCCCTCAACTGTGAAGCGCCCAATTTGATGCCCAGGTGCAGCAATCTGAACACCCGTGCGCACCTGGCCTTGGCACGCAGCAGCGGCAGCAAGCTCAGCGGCTCGGTCATCTGCGAACACTCGTCCAGCACCACAAACGTGAAGCCCAGCCCACCGCCGCCGCCACCGCCACTGGCAATGCCGCCGTCGTCCCCCCAGGGCTGCATGAGCGTGCACGCGGTGGCGCCCACCACCGCCACTCGCTTGAGCGCGGCGCGGCGCTGGCGCTCCACGCCTGCTGACAGCGCCGCCATCTCAGCCCTGAAGCAGCAGCGCGCAGCGCGCAGCACGCAGCGATGAGGGATGCGAGTGGTGATCACTTGAAGGAAGGAACACACACTGAAGGTCACAACGCCTCAGCGCAGGGTGGCGTGTGAGGGTGTGGGTAGGACGCAGCGCTGCAGCAGTGTGGTCTCGAGGGCTCTGGGCAACTTGCATGCTGAGCGATTTCGTCAAGGTTCCCAGATCAACCACGGTCTGTACTGCATTTGCAGGCGTGGGCAGTGCGCCGCAAGCAGGCGCAGCGTGCCACAAGCCGCAGCAGAACGGGCATAAGAGGGTGGCAAGTACACTCATGCACTCATGGGTGCAGGAAATGAAATCGTGACAGTGCCTCACTTGATGGTTGCTATGTCCTGCGGCGCAGTTGCTTCCGCCAGCATCTCCTTGAGCTGGCCCGCAGCGTCAGCGCTGCCGCCGCCACTGCGCTCCGCCGAATGAAGCGACCTGTGGGGCCAAGGCCAACACGCAGGTGCTGGCTCAGCGCGCCATGCAAGCTTGCATGCAGATGCCCACACCGCACAGCAGGGAAGCAGCTTCACGCTTCCTTAGGCCATAGGGCTGCCGAGCGTTGATGTTGAACGCCAGTATCAACAATCAGAAAGAACGCGGGATGTGCTTGTGGTGGCCAGGGCCTGCAACTGCAGCACCTCGTCAGCATCATTAAACCTCACTCCCACACCAGCCTTGCTGCACGGGCACTTCCATCATCCGCACAACCAACACACAAAGGAAGGAGTGCCACCGATGACCACCACCGATGAATGGAACACTGTATCCAAGCGAATCCATCCTTGATCGTGATCCTGAATCCATTCGGTCGGTGCAGGTAGAGACATTACGTTACCTGCACAGCAGCGACTTGGCCATTCGCTTGAGCGAGCCCACGCGGATGAAGTCCTTAAAGCCCGCATCCTGCGCATGCATGCAGAGTTAGCAGGCGCAAGAATGCGCACAATGGTTAGTCCCTTGATGTGCATGCATCAGTACAGGAGGGGTTTTATGTCAGTAAATGCATCTGTACAGGAAGGGGTGTACATGCATCCAAACAGTAGGGGGTGGGGAAGGGCATACAGTAGACCGCCAAGCCGTGTAGCGCCTTTCAGGTGAAGCATGCTGCAGGTCGCTCCTCCTGGCAGCCCCCTGCAGGTACAGTAGTGTGCTGGCAAGTGGCAGCCTGGTCATGCCCCAGAAGTGCAACGCCTGTGAAATGCCTGCTTGCCAGGTCCATAGCAATGCAGTGAGAGAGAGAGAGAGAGATTACATCACCCGGACCAGTATAGCCAGAGGCTCAGACCGGGATATGGCATCGAGAGTTGGTGGATTGACCAGTGATTTGTAGTGAGGAAGCGTGCAGGCGGGCGCCCCCTGTGAGTGCACACCCTGCACGCTGCCCGCTTCATCCCGTGGGTGGGCAGGTGTGCGCGCCCCCCTTCCCCCCCAACATGCTGAGCACGTGTTGCCATCACACACTGGTGCGCTACACATGCCCGCACTTTTGCAGGTGTTAACGCTAGTGAGGTACGGTTATTGGATTACGCAAGGCAATCGTCCTGTGACGTCCGGACGGTACGGGAGATGGGCCATTTGCCAAGGCAGGGTTAGGCGGTTGGTCATGCACGGCCTTTATGCACCCTCAGCCCCTCACTGAGAAGATAAAGCCTCGGCCTAGCTAGTAGCTACACAGCCGAGGAGCGAGTCAGCGTGGGCTTGCCTGCAGGCCCACCAACACGCGGTCCACCGCCACGTTGGTGTGGGACGCCACCAGGATGCGGGGGGGCTGCTGAGCCTCCTTGTGGTGACCCAGATGCTTGATGCCGCCACCGCCACCGCCACTTGGTTTCGGGGCCGTCACTTTCTCTGACAGCTCGACCAGCATGAGGATGAGGGCCACCAGCAAACTGCTCTTGCCTGCAGCGCGATCGCAGCGGCGCCAATGCCAACAACAGTTTACTGGGCTCAGGATGTGAAGAGGTTGATGGGCCAACATACCCTTACGTGACGCGTGGTCATCCCGCATTGCTGACTGCATGGCACAACTACACAAGCGACGAGCAGAGATTGCGACAGTCAGGGTGTGCAAGATCATGCATGTGGGTAACGACGCACGACTGGTGCTGAGGCCCTCACATAAGATTTGACCTAGCAATCTGTACCAGGCGGAATCCCCGTATGAGCTGGGGGATGACTCATCGTGCGCTCACCTGATCCGAAGGGTCCATGGATGAGGCATACGGGCGGCTGGCACGGAGGCACCTCGTAACCAGGAGGTCCACAGGCATCGCCCCCGCCACGCTCTGTTGAGCCAGGCTTGCCGCCACGATCGCTTTTCCCCGCCGGCTCGCTGCAGTCGCTGTTCTTGCTATCCCCGCCATCCCCGCCATCTTCGACGGAGGTGTCTGGGGTGGGCTCGTTGCGCATCCGCAGCGCTCGTTTGCAGCGGTGCTCTTCCGCCTGCGCTGCCGTGCCGGCGGCAGCGTCAGCGGCGGTCCTGGCCACCTTACGCTGCTGTCTGCTCCGCCGCTTGCCGGCGCGGGTCCCGCCAAGCCCCCTGTCGGCCAGCTTGCCAGACCCGGCCTCAACGTCAGTATCGGTGCCGGTGCCATCCTCATCGCTGGAGGATGCCAGCACCGCCCCGGCACGCTTGCGCCGTACGCCCTGCTGCTGCTGCTGCTGTTGCTGTGCGCGCGAGCATGTCCCGCTGCGAATTCGCACATCAAAATCATCCTCGTCCTCCTCCATGGCATCATCGTCTGGATGCTCATCATCATGGTCCAGGGGGTCATGCAGGGGTGCATCCCAGCTGTCGCTGTCCTCCAGGGGGGGTTCGTCGCCCTCCACCACCACACCATCCACCGCTGCTGTCAGGGCATCCGTGGCAGCTTCCTGCGCGAGGGTGCTGGTGTGCTGCCCGCCTGCCGCTATGCCGCAGCCGTCGGTGCCACTTTTGCGACTATCGCTGCCTGCAAACGCTGCTGTATTAGAATCATGGGGTAGCCCTGGATGCGATTGGGGTGGGGTGGGACCGGGGAGCAATGGCTGAGTGGCGGCGGCCTGCGGGAGGGGTGAGTGGTCCACACCTGCAGGCGTGCGGCCAGCGGGCTGCGGCTGCTCAAACCACGATGCTGCGTGCAACATCACCTGCAAGCATGCCATGATCCAGCAGCACACACAATCAACGCTGCAATGAAATGAAGCATTCAGCGCCTGCAGCACGCATCTTGAGAACCAGATGGCAAAACATGCTCGTCATGTTGATGGTATCTTCGCCTCAGTGGCACAAGCCTTCCTATGCTCTTTTCAAGCGAGGGCCGTCGAACGCATCACGGGTGACGAAATGAGCAGCACTAAGTTAATGAGCGCCACACAGCACGCAGGCATGTCGATGCATGTGCGGTCGTTTCAGGAGCAGCCCAGCCCAGCCCACACCTGTGCCTGGTCAGGGTTCAGGCGGAAGAGCCTGATGTAGGCGTTGGCGGTCTTGCGGGGGTCCAGCGGTGACGCCTGCTGCTGCCGCCGTTGCTGTGCGGCGGGCGGGCGGCCTGCAGAGGAGTAAAGCACAACCGCAAACAGGAGCGTGCCGTTGACCAGGATTCCTAGATTTCCTATAGTGGCTACCCTGCTCAGGCGTGGCCAGTTTGATTGAGCCGACATGCTCAGCACGGCAGCAACAGAAAGCATCACCAGTCTTGCGCCAAGTGCAGTGCTCTGTGATTGATCGGCTTAACATACGGTGGCCGCGCAGGCTATTCGGGCTTGGCTTGAAGCTCATGCGTGCTCTGTGCGCGCTATGACACCCACCTTTGATGGTTCGGGCCTTCTTGGCACGGAGTCCAGAAGCATCCGCCCCGGCATCAGCTGCTGTGTCTCCATCCATGCAGGCGACTCCTGGCCCCGCCTCCGCCACGCCGGCATGCTCGCCTGCCTTCACCTCCACGCCACCCCCACCACCCCCTGGCCTCGCACGTGCGGGGGCTTTCACGCCTTGCGGCAGCTCTCTCAGCACCGGCAGCGGCAGCGGCCGCTGTTGCGCTGGGTGCACCCGCAGCTGAGTGGTGGAGGCGGCTGCGTACGGCTGCATGCTGCCTCCTGGAGTGTTGGTGGCGGCCGGGGAGGTGATGAGGTGTGGCAGCAGCGGCAGCGCGTCGGGTGTGGTGTGGGCTTCCGCCAGCAGCATGAGCAGGCCAATGTCTGTGGAGATGTCGGGCCCCCTCATTGCATACACGCTCTGGGATCTGCTTGCAATGGTGGTGGATGCGGTGGGGGCACGAACAGCCATTGCACAGTTATGCACGTTCACACCCACAAATCTCATTCCTCATTGACTCATAATGTCATGTACCGTACCGGCAGGCGTACAGGGTAAGCAGGTTCAGTCAGGTGCACAGGGAAGTGGGGCGTATGAAGGCGGGGCGATTGCCAGAGCATGCTTGAGCAGCGTCGCGGCAGACTGGTCATTGATCGACCCCTTGCTCGCAGGAACGAATGAGGCTGCGACAAGGCCGTAAGCACCATTAGTATCCCGTCACCGCAGTGCCTGTCGCATTATAGGCCTGAATCGTAGCTTGGCATTGCAGAGTACGGTCGCAGCTGCGCACCTGCCCAAGGTGGGTGGAGTGCTGCCCAGGATCTCCACCTCAAACTTTCCATCACGGTCTGGGCCGTGCCACAGGCTACGCACCACGCAGCGCCACTGGCGGGCACTACTGCCACCACCGCTGCTGCTGCCGCCGCAGCCCGGGTTGGCAGAGCTGCTGGCGCTGTTGGGCAGCGTGACGAAGAGGTGCGGGTCGGAGCTCACAATCCAGAGGTCGTTCTTCCTGCAGACATGGCCACATAGCTCACAGTCGGTCAGTGCATTACGGACACAGTGCGTTGCGGCGAACGCACATTAATGCTCTGACAGCATGGCAGCATGCGCACAGGGTGGAGGTTTGCACGTGCAAGAGCAGGGGTTGCGCAACGTTCACGGCAGAAGCATGAAGCATGTATCATTGTATCAACGTTAACCTCCTCGTATCCATGTGTGCCAAAATGCAGCAGGCTGATCTGCTGCCGCTCAGCGTCACTGCGGAGTGGCGGAGGTTACCTAAAGTTCTTGCAGCGTGACTTGACGGCGGGGATCGTGAGGTGATACAGCGTGCGCGGCCCCCCGTCCCCATCGGCCTCAGCAGCGTCGCCGTCGTCGTCGCCGCCCTCATCATCGCTCGCAGAAGGCTTGCCACGCTTGCCGGCACGCTTCCCTGCACGGCATCAGGTGAGGGCATCACAGTGCCATACAGCCTGAGTGATGCACGCGTGCACGCAGGCGCACTCAGGCAATGGCATGACCGTCGCGGCATTAACCCACTTTCACCAGGACCCCCCTGAGGCTCTCCGACCTCATTACATGATACCGCATCCCTTTGTAACGTATTCCATTATCATGTAGTGTCAATTGGCCAGCATATTGCACTGCGCACACATATCAGTACGTCACGTTCAATGTTTTTGCACACAGCGCAGGCTCAACCGGCAAGTTGTCATTTGTTGTAATACCACCAACGGCACCATTGCACTGGCCGACACCATGCACATTCCAGCCCGGTGCGGTGCCCTCACCCTTGCCCCAGCGCTGGCCGTGCTTGCCGCCATAGCCACTCCCGCCCTTCTTGACAAACGGCTTGAACACGGTCAGCGTGCAGGTGCCGAAGTATGGTACACGCGCGGCGGCACTCGCAGCATCCAGCTGCTGTGCACGCCCTGCGGGTGTGAGCGGCCCGGCGGGAGGGGCACCGATGACACCGCCGCCGCCGCTGGCAGCGGGGGCACCCTGCTGCTGCTGCTGCTGCTGATGGCTGCGATTTTTGTGCTGGCCCTGGACGCTGCTGGAATGGTTCCGGAGGTCTTGCTCCCGCGGCAGCTGCTGGTTCCGGAGCTGGAGGAGGAGGTTGAAGAAGGGCTGCGCCGCGTCCGCTAGGCGCAGGTTGACTTCCTCCACCAGCGCACTAAGCATGCAGGCCTGTGCAGCCCACAGCAGCACCGCATGGGTAAAACCCAAATTCTGAGTGAAAACTAGAACGTTGTCATGTGCTGATATGCCCATAGGAAATCAGTGTGTGTATACAGATCGTGTGCGTGGGCCATGCCGCCCTACCGGGGTTTTCACACGGAGAAGCATCAAGGCAACCACCCCCAAGCTCGGTAGCCCAGGCTTGGGCCATTGAAAGCCGTGCCGTGAGCTGGCTGTAGCAGGCTGCTCAGGAGCATGGCCACTGGCCGCTGAGGCATCCCGACGACTTGCAAGGCTCTAATGGTCCCAGTGGTGGGCGTCGTGGTGGGCCCTGAGGTGGGCCCTGGGGTGGGTGAGCCCGGCCATCCCACCACAGCGCATCCAGCATGCGAATTGTATGTGTTTCACGCGCTCCAAGTGTATTGCCAAAGCGTCTTGCCAAAGTGTGTCGCCACCGCCAGGTATGAGCCTACCATAGGACCTGATCTGATGGCGCACCTACCTTGTACTGCCCTGGTGAGGAGAAGGACAGCGGGATTGCGACACGCCGCTGCAGCTCAGCCTGCGTGCACAGCACGGCAAGATGTGTGTGTATGGTGCTGTTGCAATGATGATGATGATGATTTTACAGTCTGCTAGCACAAGGCCAAGGACTGCCCTCAAAGAGGGGACCAACACCCAAAAAACAAACAACAAGCACTGACAGACACGCTAACAGACATTAACCACGGCTGGTCCTCAAATGCCACACTTTGGATACAAATTTAGCAACAAGCAACTGGTCCACATGATTCAGCACAGCCTTCATGTCGCGCCGCTGCGCACGGTCGCTAGTGAACATTTCACAGAACTGCCTTCTCAAGGTAGCGTAGTAGGCGCACTCCATCACCACATGAAACTCATCCTCAACCTGTCCGGTCGAGCATTTTGTGCAAACGCGATGCGAACGGATTCTGCGCTGAGAGTCGTGGAATGAGCGTGTTGAAAATCATATGAGGGTCAACTGCGTACAAAGCTGCTGCGGGCACAGGTGGCCCTATCGAGGTAACAAAGTAGCATGGAGTGCCTGTATGTCAACGTGTATTTGTTGTGTGCAGTGCGACTGTCGGCCGAACAACACATGTTCATCCCAGATGGGGACCAAGAGACTGAGGCGAGAGATGATCAATGGATGGTGGAAGACTCTAACCTGAGCAGGTTACCATGAATGGGAATGGCGCGCCCATCCCACTACGTGGCCCCTCTGCTATTTACTCACCTGAGGCACGGGAAGCGTCAATGCGTCGAGCGCCCCAGTGGCTGCACCACAGGCACTAGCGGCGATGCGGGCCCGTGGAGTGGGTGCAGGCAAAGGTGCCTCCGCCCGGTGCAGTGCTCCGTGAGACCCGTTGGTTGCTTCCGCTGCCGCACCTGTCCCTGTTGCAGCGTGCGGCCGAAAAGCCTTGGCAGCCACCTTCCATGCTGACGCTGCTGCCGTGTTTGGTACGAACGCCGAGCCTGGCGGTGCTGCTGCTGCCTGTGTGGCTGCTGCCGGCGCTGGACGTGCTGCTGCAGCTTGCACCCCTGGATCAGCAGCAGCAAGCTGCCACGTCGGGCGCTGCCCCGATGGTGCTACCAAGGAGGGCGCAGCCAGGTGCACTGCCGAGGTGGCAGCGGATGCGGGCGCGAATGGTGTGTTTCGGCCAGGCAGCTGCGCCAAGCCGGGGCGTGAACCCCATGGCGCCGGTGGCTGCTGCTGCTGCTGCTGTGGCGGCGGCGGCCCATTGCTCACTGCTGGATCAGCAGTCAGCCGAATGCTACGGGGGCTCATGCTCCGCGGCTGCGCCTGATCGGTCCACTGCTGCTCGTGGCAGTCCATAGACGGGCGCGGCACCTGCAGAGCGTTGTCAGCACGATCAACGCCCTGCCACTGCTGCCACTCTGTCCAGCTGCAACCTGCTGCGGGCGGCTTGCTACCGGTATCTGAAACGCGCACACGCCCCTCCCCGCTTGCGGCAGCGCTATTCAGGATCGGCTGCAGCGCTTGCCTTTTGCTAGCGCCTGAACCGCACTCCACGCCTCCGAAACCATGGCTGACGTTGTTGTCAGCCGCTGCCGCCACCACAGCAGCAGCAGTGGCACCGGGCGGTGCCCCGGCATGCGTGGTCACAAGGGATGTGGTAGCCGCCACCTCTGCAGCAAGCACGACCTCCACGCCGGCCGGCAGTGCCACTGGAGAACCCTGTGCGGCCCACCTGTCCCAAACACGTGACGTTGTTGCTGCAGGTGCAGGGAACGTGGCACGAGCGCCAGCTGTCGCTGATCCTGCTGGCTGCACCTGCTGCTGCCGCCGCTCGTGCAGTTGTTGTCCCACAGGCATCGGCTTGCTGCCGTCAGGGCCGGCAGTGGTGCCGTTTGCGCTCCTGAGGCTCTCCAGCAGCTGTCGGGCTGCTTGGAGCGGCGCGTTCGCCGATCCCGGTGCAGACGCACCCTGTCCTTTCAGCGCGGCGTCGATTGGTTTCGGAGCTGTCGCTGCGCCTTGCACCGGCGGCGCCGCATTCCTGCGAGGGGCGGCCCAGCCGCTGCTGCCTCGGGGCGCCTGCCAGGAGGCTGTAGACTTGGTGCACGGTTGCGCCGGGCGGTGCTGGCGCGTGGGGGCGGCGGCCGCCAGCTGTCGATAGCGCTGCTGCGCATCCGCCTGCCTTTGGCAGTCTGGGTCGTCAAGCTCACAGGGAGGAGCGCTGTTGACGTGAGGGAGGCCTTGATGTGGGTCACCTTTGGGATAATGATCTGGGTCATCGCGATCTGGGTCATCGCGTTGACCGGCATCTGGGTCACGCTTGGGAGGCAGCTCGGGCGCCGCAGCTGCACACGGGTGCTGGTGCTGGATCTGGGGCTGGGGGCGTTGCGGCTGCTGGCGCATGTGTACCAATTCGGCACTGTCGGTGTGTGCAGGATGGCCGATGGCGTTGCAATCATCGTCCCACAACGCGCAAATTGCATCGACTGCGATCAGGGACATACAGAAGGTGAGAATGACGGGGTGGTTCGCATGCAGCTTCTCGGTAACACACAGAACAATTGACAAACAAGCACATGCTCACGCATGTTGGTGCAGTGCTCGCTGTCATGCACAGTATTGTTGTCATATGCGCATTGAATGAGTAAATGACCCAAATGCCAAGGAGCGCACCTGTTCGAGCATCCGTTGCTGCCTTCGTGGTTGCCGCCCCCCTACCGTGAGCTAGTGGCTGGTGCAGCTTAGCCAAGGGCACGGGGGCTGCTACAGGTTGTTGCTGTTGCCGTTGCATGCTCCAGGCCGCAGCGTCCCACGCCGCACCTGGCGCCCACGCTGCCTGGACTGCTGTGGGTGGCTGCAGCGATTGAACCGAAAGCACACCTGAGACTGCAAACCGCTCAGAATCCTCCCACCCACCCTGAACATGGCCAGCAGCATCCACTGCTGCTTCATTCGCTCTGGTTGTGACCAAAGCTGGGGCACATGCGTGTGCAGGTCTGGTGCTGCTGGAAGCAGGTTGTGAATTGCTGGGCGTTCGTATCGGAGCCTTGACAGAGGTGACTGGAGCAAAGGCGAGTTTTGTGCCGTTCCGTGGAGCTGTGACTGCTTGCTGCTTAACCGTGTGGGCCGGTCTGTGAGGCCCTGGTCCTCCTGGTGCACCAGCGATGGTGCCGCTGACGATGCCCGAGGCCGCGGCTCCAAAGTGCACGCGGGCACCTGATGGCAGCTCCTCCGGTAAGCACCTGTCGTCCAGATTCACTAGGTAGCCTTCGAAGAGGTCCAACCCCTCAGCGTTAGGGTCTAAACCATCGTTGCTGAGGCGCCCGCTTGCAATCTGCGTACCATTCTCATCGAATAGGTACGCAGCCTTGTTTGGCTTAAGGACTACATAGCCATCTGAGTATGTCTTCTTCTTTCTTGTGAGCTGCTTGGTGAACAGGGCTCTGAAGCACTCAGGCTCCAGCGTCATCCTGCCTGCGCTGGCAGTGCTGTGGCCTTACAACGTCACCCCATGGAAGCCGACAGCCAGTGTATTTGAGGAAGCCACACAGGCCTATGATACTTCAATCGAGGCGAGCTTTTGCTGTGGTGAAGCACTGGCGTTTGGTGTCGAACAAGAAGCTTGCTGTGCTCAACAGCTAGCATAGCGTGGGAAGGCGTCGCACTGGTGCAGGGGGCAGAGAACAAATGTGAATCAATGGCCAAGGCTTGTATATCATCAAGTTGTGCATGGTGAGGGCTGATGCTGGGTAGATGCGGCACAGGCTTGTGGCAATCTCAGCTGCCGTTGATATGTTGGTATTCAGGGTGTTGCAGATCACGATTCTCACAGGCAGCACCCAATGATCAATTTCAACAAGGTCAAGCGCTAGTGCTAGTTACCAGCCTCTTCCCTGGCTTTCTCCTTGGTGAGCGAACCGCGCACGGTCAGCAGGGAGACCGTCTGCACAACCGCCTGACAACACCCTTAAAAAATGAGGCAGTGAGCACAACAGCTTCCCAGCCTCCTGTACGAAGCGTGCAACGCCCACGTCCTACGCATCCAACATGAACAGGAGTGGCATGGCAATCACCTCCCACCTCCTTCCACGTTTGAAATTCAAACTGGATGTTTACGCGCACGCTTTGCGCCTCAGGGTTTCTGGTCAGGGATCACATAAGCCAGGTGAAGCCAAGCTCGACATATACAAGCGTCGTGTGTCGCATTCAGCTTTTCCCCAGCTCAGTCTTTCTCCCAAGCGATTGAAGAAAATGTCCCACCACGGCACGAACCCCCAGAACTACGGCTGGACCTACCAGGGTTCCAACCAGACCAGCCGTGTGGAGTTCTACCAGAAGGATGGCGTGAAGATGGACTACTACCCCACCACAGGTGAGCATAGCACAGAGCCGCTGACCAGAGACGGTGACTGGCTGGTGTCGCTTCTGTATCCATCTGGCAGCAGCAGCGCGTCCAGTGCCAGATCTGCAAAAGGGTCCAGCGGGTTGCAAACCGATCAAACAGTACCGGCCGTTTTCTGCTTGAACTGCATCTCGCGCTGAGCCTTGCCGGCTTTCCCCAACTGCTTTTTCTGTATCTCGCTACCGGGCTTGGCCTGTGTCTTAAAGGTTACTCCCAAATCATTTCTTTGCAGGCACTGTCAAGACTTCAGTGGACCACCCTGCTCAGGGCAAGACCCAGGTGCGAAGATGTTTGCAATGTGCTGCGTGCATGCTGTGCGTGCTCCGGTTTGAAACTCTTCATTTAGCTGCTTCCACCTGCACTCTACCAGCTCAAGTTGACTTCAATGATCGCGCTTGGCTTGCTAGGCTTGGGTCTGGCTGACCGTTTCACGTGCCGCTCGCAGATGTTCCGCCGTGACCTGTCGGAGGGAGAGTTTGCACGCGTGTGCTCCAACCCCAGGTGCGGTTGTCTATGGAGGCTAGTAAATACAAGCACATCCCATTGTGCTTGAGTGCCAAGAGTGCGGTCCACGGTCTGGTTCTCTCAGCTCCGACCTGCTGTGAAATTTAAACCCTGGCACACCAGCAGTTCTTGCAGGCCCTGGCGGCCTGGCCCCAAAACTCTGGGCTGTGAGGCTCACCCACACGCTTGCTGGCTGTATTTTAAACCACTGCAGAGCTGTGTCTAGGGTTGTTTTAACGGGATCTCAACCGCTGCTGCGGTTCAGCCCGGGTTTCAACCTCCAGTTTGGCTGTCTTGTTGTGGTTTGTCTCGTTGACGTGCACAGACCTGACTTTTCATCTGCTGCTGGCTGCTTTCCTGCAGGGAGCACACCGGCAAGGGCTACCAGTACAAGAAGTAAACGCTTCCTGCGCATGGAGCAGGCTCTGCTGACACGTGGAAGGAGTTTCCACCATAGCCCCTCCCGCACATGCGGTGGCACATACCGATTGCCGCAGTTCACAGCCTTGGCTGAATAATGCTTTGGTGCCTTTGCTGTGTGTATGTGCTGCTGCATGCCTGCAGCCTGCTGTGTCATACGTTTAGTCCACCCAACCGCCGCACACACTAGCCAGGGCTGAGTGCTGTTGGCAGCATGCAGACATGCTGCCAAAGTGCCAAATGCCAGCCTCACTCCCTGTTGTTGTTGCTTTTTCTTACGGTTGCTTCACGCGCCCTTAGGTTCTCCCGGCCGAAAGCCTTGAGTTGTCATCCGCTCCCGGCCTGACATACTGTGATTTTGATTGTGATCGTGCTGCATCGCATCTCAGTGTGGATTGCAGAAGTCACGGTGTGCTGTTGCCTGATACTTACACCATTTACACATGGTAATCAGTTGCGGTCATAGGAAGCATGCGGTGAAGTGCCGCGGTCATACACCACCTGCACCATTGTATCATATTGCCACGTTGATCCAGAATCTGATTCGTGTACATCTGTAATTGTATGTTGAGGCCTCATCAGGGTGACCAAGAAACAACGCAAGCAAATGATTGTGCGCAGGCAGTCATATGCAATCACAAGCATGGTTGCATGGATAGCATGCCCTGGTTAGCACTTTACGCTGGGACCTCAGCATATGACCTGGTGTGCTTGACAAAAGCAGGGTTTGAAAGGGCAGCGCGGACAATGCAGGGATGCAAGCTGTTTTGAAGCGGCATGAAACAAGGCAAGTATTGTGTGAAGGGTGAACCCGACAGCGTGCCTCTACAGCAATGGGGAAGGGACCGCAAGAACTTGATGCATCCCTGATGCCCTCCCCACAAACCTCAGGAGTCTGGAGCAGGTAGGTTGAGGCCGTTGCCACGTGTTCATGCCAGGGACAAGGTGAGCGTTTTAAGCAGTTCATGACAGTTCAGTTAAGCAGTGCTCCACACCGCAGACAACGTGCACGAGCTTATGATCTGTGCATGGAGACACGCTCTGTTGAGGGGCATGAAGTCCCCCACGCAACACGCGGCAGCTCTCCAGGCTCCACCTAGAGAGCAGGCACTTGCACGGGCACAAGCGCTGTGTGCGTGCAAGCGGATGCGCAGCGCGCAGGCTGGAAGTGAGCGTGCGCTGGTGTTGTGCGTTGTGTGGACCAGTATACAGGAACCTAACAAAGCATGGGCGCAGTTGTCGGTGCAGGCATGCGGTTGGCATCAAGCAACGACGGGCAAGCTTCAATGCGCAATGTTTCAATGTTTGGTTCTGTATCGGGGAGGTCTCCATACACATGATTCCAGTGACAGTTGAGCGGCAGTGTAACAGCCCGCATACGGAAGGAAAAGTTGGTTGACAGGCAGTGAGCAGGCCCCAACCCAGGTGCACTAAAACGCAGCACGTACACGACTCTGCAAAAGGCTGATCGACCTACAAGGCATCCCTCTGCCCTCCTTGTAAGTGAAGCTCAGAGTGCGTTGCTCACAAGCCTCTCGGGTGCGAGCTTCGGGTTCAAGAGCCAGCAAGTCAGCCTTGACACCTGAAGTAAAGTCGGTCCGAGTGCACATGCGTGCACGAAATGCCGCCAGACGCTTAGCGTGGCGGCACGAGGTACGGCGCTAGCATAGCCCACGCCGGCAGGCGCGCGACCGTGCGCTCATGCCCTCCTCCCATGCCCGTCGAACATACGGTAGCATCAACTTGCATCTGACCTACGACGCACATGAAAGCTGCACCTCATCAAACCCTAGTGCCAGCGACTGCTATTGTTAGTAACCCGCTGTGACGGCGATACGGAATTGCAGCAGTACAAGTGGCTGGCACTAGTCGTCCGCACTACCTTGCCCTTTGCAGCTGAGTCAAGAGTGAGGGCAGTGTGCAGAACCGAAATCGCGATGCGCCGCGGCAATGACGCACACCAGACGTGGGCAGTGACGCCTGAACATCAGCGACGTTGCGCAGGCAGGGCTGTGGATCAGGTGCGGCGCTCTTGCTTTGAGCACCCAGGCGCTCTCCTCATCAGCACACGCGCTTTGACGCATCACATACGGTACTCACACAAACATGTGCACATACAGGACCACTATGGCTAACTCAAACGGAAACCATCGCTGAGAGTGTTATGGCCACAAGCACACAAAAGCTCCATTGGCGGTAACTGCATAAACGCAGGTGGACAAGCCGGTCATCCATGCCTGCTCGTAACCACTATGTTGCACACATTCAGGCAAAATGGGTCGCGCATGCACATGCTACATAAAGCACAGCATAGAGCATGCTTGCCCATTAACCCAATCGCACACCGCTACGGATCGCCTCCTCATCACCCAATGGCTTCCTTGCATGTTCAGCCGAAATGCCGTCGCCCTCTGTATTTCATGACTGCAAAAAGATGACACGGATAGTGTTAAGGTGCGAGAGGCAGGAAGAGGTGCTCATAAGCGCAGGGGCAGGCCCCAATGGGTGGCGCATCCTAGAAACAAAGGCAGGGAAGCGTTGCGAGAAAGCACTGTGGTCGCATTAGGGCCCGTGGTCCACGCCGCTGCCTAGCAGCACACGCGCTAGCTTGGACAACGCATGCACCGATGGGGAGATGCGGCGGTGACGAAGGGGGCGCAGTGGGGCCCACATACTGTTTAGCACAGATCGCGCCATCAGTTCCAACCTGCCAAGTCCCAACGATCACACACCGGTGCTGCCCAGGCACGCAAACGTGCACACGAGCATCAGTTCGCATGCAAAAGTGTACATAGCAGTCAGCAGGAGCTCGCCAGGCGGGAGAGCATCCTCTCATAAACCACACTTCCCATCAGGCATGAAGCACAACTTGCACAGCAGGTAGCGCCAGGCAAGATTCCCCCTCCCGACACCGCTCTGCGGATCCCACCAGCCGTGGGTCACCTATATTCCGGGATTGCCGCGGAACAGCAGGGATTTATTACGGTACGAACAAAACCCCTTGTAGCTCGTTACCCAAACGGCTTCCCAAAGTCCAGGGCATGTGGAAACAGTTCAGGGTTCAGGTTCTATCGGACGTGGTGCAATTCAAGGAAGGTACTGTGCTTCACCATGCAGCCTGGCGTACACAAACAGTTCAGTGCAAGAGTAATGCAAGCATGTAACGCCAGCGGACAGCAACAAGCACAACATCACACATTACTGTGCCTAAACCAAGACACGATTGCGTGGCACACGAGGGGCCCAGCATATACAGAGCCCCGGCAAGCAAGCAGCAGTAGTTTTTTCATTTTTGGGGGAGGCGCTGTATTGGGAGTGAGGAGCAAAGTGCTCGGTGCTTCAAGAGTCCCTCTGGGCCTGACCACAGGAGGCATCGTTTGGGAAGCGAACGTGCATGCGACCATTAACGCCGTACGCTGTACAGTGATGCAGCGGGTTGCAGCCAAAGCAACCGCATGCAGGCCAACAGCAACAGGCGGGGGCGCACAGCAGGCGACAGGCATGGGCTGAATGCCTGATGCAGTGATAGGGATCAGCAGGAGTGCATCATGAAGTGCGACCATCAACGGACATGCCAGCAGTGCCTTCATGATGCAGTCTCTTGCAGCCCCGTCACAGTCTTGGTCGCTCCTACGTGTACGCAGTGTGTTGCTTGTTCCCGTAGGGCCACGCAGTGTGCTTCCCATGGGGACATGCAGTGTGCAGACGCGTGAGGATAGAAACTGCACCTGACGGTGGCCAGGCGTCGGGGATGAACTGGTGACTGACGCAAAACGGACAGCGCAGTGTGTGTTGGTGAACACGGTGCGCAGCTGAGTTGGGCACAGCCGTTCGCAGTGGCGGTCTGCACAGGAATGAATTCTCAGTGCATCATGGACTGCATGCAGGGGCCATGCTGGAGGTGCATCAATGACAAAATGCTACAGCGAAGCGTCAATGCGAAACGACCATGGTCGTCCAAACCGACGACCGTCGTTAGTTTGGACTGAACAGATGGCACGTCGGGCAAAGCACACACACACACACACACACACATGAGGTTTGCTGCGTTAGCTAGCTACCAGGACAAGCATCGCGACCCTTCCAGACCCCGATCAGTTGTCGCCTACCAGGCTGTACATTGATATTTACTTGGATTAGATACAAAACCAAGCGCCACACATGCGCCTTCACTTCTTGATAAGCAAGCTATCTAGCCGGCAACGCCACTACAGTATCTACAGGCATCGTAAAACGTACCAGCCTGTGGACGCATCACGCACCCTAACCGATCCTAACCCCCTAGCCCCCCCCCAAAACCACCTGAAAGCACCTTCAACACCCCAGCCTGCTCTTCTTCTGGGAGCTGAAAGAACAGTCAGTGGCGGCTGCTCGCGGGGCTGATGCCCGCGCCACAGGCGGAAGCCCCTTCCTGCTGCACGCCGCCTGACCAGTAGCAGCCGCATTCACGCCGCCAGCGCTGGCTGCAGGCCACAGGGTGTATGCCCCGGCAGCATCAGCAGCAGGGGATCAAGGAGTATCGAACGAAGCCAAGGAGCGTGACTGGTCCCGGTGCGGGCTGCCATGCGTAGTGCAAATCCGTCGGCTGCGGCGGTGGTGGTGAGCGATGCCGGCAGGAGCGTGATGGCCCAGACGGCGGACTACTGCGTGGGTGCGCCTTGCGCCGCCAGCATGGTGTGGTATTGTGGCATGTGCGGAATGCTCTCGAGCGCCGGCGGCCTGCACCTGAGCAGCACCTGCATGCACATTGCGCAGGACGAGATGACGATTGATTATTGATTACGATAATACAGCTGGCACCATGGCGTGCGTACTGGTGCCTTTGAGCTTTGTACTCATTCAAGAGCCAATGCCAGGAGCAGCGGAACACTCAGCTCAAGACAAAGGCAAGCACCACGAGCTGGCCTGCGTCGTGAATTCGTGATGCACGGAATGCACGCGAGCTGTGCAAGCAACACCGCGTTCAACATGCACCACAGCCTGCTGACCACGCTTGTGTGGGTCAGCACGGAGCACACGGCAATGTTTGCCTCAACACCCAAGGACACTGACATATACGTACCAAGAAGATGCAGACGTTGCACATGCCTGTATGCCCTTACAAGCCGTGATGCATGCGTATAGTTTTGGTCTACCGTATGATGCAAAATCCAATGATGCAAAATCCAATGATGCAAAATCCAATGCGGTGTGGAGGTACGCTACGCCGCAAACTACCTCAGCCACGTTGTCTGTGGCTCAGGGAGTGCAGTTACTAGGATGCGGTAACATGCCAGTATGCCACGCGTAGTGCACCACCCCAGGCACCCAGTCACCCCCTCACCAGCTCACCTGCTCTCATAGCCGCTGCACCACGCGGCAGCACCCAACAGGTCAGTGGCTCCTTCCCGTGCCAGCAGCGGCCAGCACACCGCCCATGCCAAGCGCCATCACCGCAACGCCGCAACGCCAAAAGGCCCCGTCACAACAAGGCCGCAACGCCGCAGCCTCCGCTGCGGCCCTGCGCAGCTGCAGCCGTAGCGCGCCGGTCGCCACCGCCACGGCATGGCGCCAGCCCAGCACCGCAGCAATGGCGGCGGCGTCCCGAAGAACCCCCATCGGTCGGCCCCAATGCACCGAAGCGACCAGCTCTGAAGCGAACAGCGCACACGGCGGCTGGGACGACGGTGCCGTGGTGGCGCCGGCCCTGGTGCACTGCAGCACCGCGGCCAGCATCAGCGGCGTGACACCGCCTGGGGTGGCGGCTTCGTGCAGCGGATCGTCTGGGTGCTGCTGCTGCTGCTGCGTGTGTGGCGCAGGGCTGGCCGCTGGGGCCTTGGCGCCAGCGCTGCCGCCGCCGTCCTGCTGCCGCCACGATAGCTCCCATGAGAGGATCAGCTGAATGGTTGGCAGGTCTCCAGACAGCAGCGCCAGGTGCAGCGGCAGCAGCGGCTGCTCGTCTTCATTCGTGAACGGGCTCGCCGCCACGACCGCCGCACGCACGACGCGGGCCGAGGCGGCGACGAGGGCCGAGGCGCGGGCCGGCTGCTTGGGGCAGGGCGCGGTGGCGGCTGCCACAACGCCGGCGCAGCGCTCAGTGACGCTCAGCATGCGGCGCGTGAGGCGCGCGCAGCCGGCGCGGAGGCACGCCGCCAGCACGTGGGCGGAGAGCGACAGGTTGGCGGACGCCGCCGCCACCTGCGCCACCTGCCGGCCGAGCACGCGCTCCGCGGCAGCGTGCTCGGCCCCAGGCACGCCCCTGCACGGACGCTGCTGCTGCCCTGCAAAGCCGTCCGCGAGGGTCTTCTCCTGGTGCTCGCCTTCCTCCCTGCCGCGCCTGTCAAGAGGCATTTCCTGGGGGCTGTGAGGAACTGTGGCTGTGGCTGTCAGGTGTGATTTGTCGAACGAGGCCGCCAGGTCGTCTCCGGGCTCGGCCAGCAAGCGCAAGCACGACCCGAGATCCATGCAAAGCGCCTCCCGCTCAGAGTCGCACTCGGTGCACTGCTCGAACAGCTTCTGCACCTCACCGGCTGCATCGGCTGCCTCCTGCTGTGCCGCCTCTGCTGTAACGGACGAGGCGTCTGCGCAGCCCGATGCGCGCTTGCCGCAGGCAGGCGAGGCCAGCGGCGCGACCACCAAGACCGGCACCACACGTGACATGAACGGCTTGAACAGCTCCACGCTGCTGCGAACGGGGGCACGGCTCCACAGCTGCAGCAGCATCATGCCGCCGGCCTGCGGCGGCGCCACTACGATGCGTGCAGACATGACCAGTGGCGCGTCCATTGTCGCGTGGGGCAGCACGTCAGCTGCGAGGTGCAGGCTGGAGTCTAGGAGGTGGTAGGCCAGCAGGCCCGTCGTGTCCCTCACCACGAGCATATGCTGGAGCTCCTCGTTATTGCGCGGACCGCTCAGCAGAACCTGCAGCTCTACCCACCCATCACGGCGCATCGCTGCACGCGCCGCCTCAGCGGCTGAGTCGCTGTGGTCGACCAACGAAGCGGCGCCATCCAAAGTAGCTGCTGCCTCACCCAGCGTGTGTGCCGATTCGCCAGCAGGCTCTTGCGCAGGGCTTTGCGCTTCCTTGCTGTGCATGACGGGTGCAGCAACGAGGACGACGCGGGGCGAGACGCTGTGGATGACCAGCCGGTCCTCATCCAGGTCAGCCGAAGAGCTCAACAGGTCCACCACGGCGAGGCGCCGGTGCCCACCAGCGGCGCCAAGGCTCGTATCATCAGTCTCTGGGGTGAGGCCGAGGCTGCACGCGGACGACGTGCTGAGGCAGCTGCTGCTGCTGCCGACCATGTACGAGGACCCTGCAGAGGCGGGCTGCGCAAAGCCCGCACAGATGGAGTGCGAGGCAGTAGGTGACCTTTGAGTATGGTACGAGGGGCCCATGCCAGCGGGCGCTGCAAGGATGTCCACCTTGGAGCGCGAGTGGCCAGCGAAGTGGGAGCGTGGCTCGGCCACCACATGGAGCGCCCCGGGGCCGCCCTGGTGGCAGTGCTCGACGCTGCCACGCGGGGCACGGGGCATGCTGCAGGGCAGCATCTCGACGCGCCAGCACTCGCGGGCGGCGTCCCAAAACGCCGCCACGGTCGAGCTGCCGCCCTCAGACTGGCAGAAGTACGTGTTGAGCTGCACGCTGGCAAACCTGCTGGTGCCGCTGCCCTCCACAAAGGGCTCCGTGCGCCCCATTTCCACTGAAGGCGACTTCCTGTCCTGCTGATGCTGGGGCGGCGTGCTGCTGAGGCGAACCAGGATCTGAGGCTCCAGCGACGGGTTCAGCACATCCTGCTGCGTCAGCCAGTTTAGCACCCGCAGGGCGACGTCGCTGGGGCTCAAGGAAGGTTCCCCTTGGAGCCCATCAGCGTCCGTGCCCGTTTTGTGGAGGTCAAGGATGAGCTCTATGCAGCCGGACCGCACCGCAACGCCACACACCGACCAGCCGCTACCTGCGGGCATCACCGCCTGCAGCTCCGGCATCAGCGAAGTGGGCAGGTCGCTCACGTGGGCGTGCTCGATTTTCAGGCAGAGGGTGGTCCGCGTGGTGGCAGAACGGTAGCCCTGCCGCTTCAGCAAGCGCTGGCTGCGCAGCAGCAGGTCGTGAGTTGCGGGTGACCTGTCGGTGGTGATGCGGTTGACGTTGCAGGCTGCAAGGTCCCGATATGAGCCAACAGCAGGAAACGCTGGCTGGCATGTCTGCTGCACTGCGTCTTGCCGTTCGTGCTTGGTGCACGACGAGCTGCAAGCAGGCCCGTATGCAGATGCTGGCAAGGGCGCAGAGCCGCCAGTCGTCAAACCTTCAGGCTCTGCTTGCAACAGCAACAGGTCCTGCTCACGCTCCACGGCGGCGGTCGGTGTAGCGGAAACATGAACGCTTCTGCGCAAGCGCCAGCGCCTAGGCCAAGCCAGCGGAAGCACACCGTCCATAATCGCGCACAGCAGCACGAGCAGGATAGTGCCAACCACAGTATTGAACCTGTGGCGCTGAGTGAAGTTGCCGTCCTCATTAGCAGGCACCCACTCAGGGAAATGCCGGCGGATATAGTTTTCTTCTGCTATGAGCACCAACCCAGACGTTGCGTGTGCAAGCGTTTCGAGCGCAAAAAGCACACGAGCTGCGCGCCTGGGCAGCTGACCCGCCATAGGTGACTTCATAATTAAGGAGCCCTGCACAAGCGCAAGCAAAGATTGACACAAGTGAACTTCATGCACGGGCCATGAGACAGTTCATGCAAGCCCAGACGCGCCGTGGAGAACGCTCGGGCCTTACCATGGTGTTTGCCAGCCAACCTCCAGGAATGTTGGTCAGGGTGAAGCCTAGGCTGGGGGCCCCAGGTCCGCCTGTAAGCAAACAACGAAGTGGGCGGGAGCGCTATATGGGTCTCGCCAGGGTCATGCTGTGACTGTACAACAGTGCGCAGTTGGCGCACACAGTTGTGCTGCAAACTCTGTCTGTCCTTTCTTGCTGATATGCTAGGACACACTGAATCTATGCACGCCACCACGAGTCTCAGCAGCTTCGGGGACGCAGTCTAGACCGTGTCAGTGAACGAACGCTATGACCGTGTTTGCCCCTTTGCGATAAAGATAGGGCATATCAGACGGCCCTAGCGCAGAGGCTGACCTCATAACACAAGCAGCGGCAAGTACAAAAGCGCACCCACCTGAACTGCAGAGGCGTGAGAAGGCAAACCCAAGCGGCCAGCGTGACAAGAGTTGGAGCATAAACATATGA
This sequence comes from Chlamydomonas asymmetrica, assembly GCA_001662385.1. Lineage (NCBI taxonomy): Eukaryota > Viridiplantae > Chlorophyta > Chlorophyceae > Chlamydomonadales > Chlamydomonadaceae > Chlamydomonas > Chlamydomonas asymmetrica. The sequence goes on from BDDA01000101.1 coordinate 121,703, forward strand.
GCAGTGTGCAGCCAGATCAGCTGCGTGGAAGCCACCAAAACCGCCTTCAGGGACCGCGTGCGCCAGGGCTGGGCTTTTATTAGGCTCCACGTGACCAACACACTGGTGTACACGCACGGCCACAAAACGTGAAGCATGTCGAGCTCGAACAGGTGAGAAGCCCACCCAGGAGCATCCGCCTGTGAGCTGTCCGAAGCTCTTAGCTGGCAAGCAGGTTGCACACAGGCTCCCAACGTAACGACGGCGGAGAACCGCCATAGCTTATGCGCGGGCCACTTGCACACAAAGTAGAAGAGCTGCCCGAGGGCTGTGGAACTGCATGGGTAAGAGTCCCAGTCGCCGGTGTAAAGCCCCAGGTTGTTGGCAAACACGACGATAGGAGAGAAGGCTGGTCCTCCCTGATTGTTGCCACCCTGGTGGCATTTGTGTTGTCGCACCATCTTGAGGCTCTCAAAGAAATCCGCCACGAAGGCCAGAGCAACGCTGAGCGCAACCGCCCCGAGGCTGACGGCCGCAGCAGACGCCACGGCCCGCTGTTGGGCTTTTCCAGGCATCGTGAGGCCTGACACTTTCACACCAATTCTCTCAGGAGCCCAACATTAACCAGGGCTAGTCAATACACGCCGACTTTCAAAGTAACAGTTTGGAGCACCGGGCAAGTAAGTGTGCTTTGTTTCAGTTGTCCAAGTTTGGCCAGGCAACATTTGTGTGCACAATATTGCGCGCATTTGGTCCCGATATCCCGACCCGCACTGCACTCTACTACACTTCCGAGTCAGACTTTCCTAACTATGGAATGCTGTCATTGTGTTAAAGCCGATGCAAGCTGTCGCATAGCTCGTTGGCTTATCCACTTGCAGTTACTGTGAGGCACCTGACTTCCCCTTCGAGTCCTGACTGACACTCGACAGTGGACGATGTTGAGCCTTGAGCCAGTGTTGTCCTAGGACACTTAATGCAGTTAGAGCACAAGCGGCATGAATGGCCTTCAAGCCTCAACCACTTGCTTTGCAACTGGTGTCTCAACCGACTTCTGACGCTTTTTGCTCGGTGTGCCGACCTGTCAGGCCATGACCCTCGTTGCTGTCTCAGCTTATGCACATTCAACACACAAAAACACAAATCTATAGGAGTTATTATGTACTGAACGCTCTACCCGCCACTTGTACTGAGGCTCAGGCGAGCGGGACCAGCCAGTGCAGCAGCAGAAGCCGGCCGCAGAATATGGCCCGACCGCTCAGTCATTCGGTGCAGCTCAGTATTGCACACAGTATCGCCATATTACTCTGTGTGCGCTCAATACTGGCGTTCGCGGCTTGGAGTTGCTGTGGCTGTGTATGGATTGGCGCGATGTTAGTGCGTGCGCTTGACCTGGGAAGCGTAAGCAGCGAGCATAACCAGTATGGTGCTTGCTTCATTGAAGCCCTGACTAGTGCTCGTGCCCGCCACGCCTCCGACTCTCACGTGGCAGGCTGCCAGCTGCTGCTGCTGCTGCTGCTGCTGCTGCTGCTGCTGCCGCCGCCACTGTGACGCTGCTGCCGTGCTGACGGCACCTTGACTGATTTGACGCACAGAGGTTCCTGCCTCAATACTTGTTAGTGGTGAGGCACCGGCGGTCTGGTGCGTGCCGCACGCGTCTCCCTCGCGTTGTTCATCACCACCACAGAGCTGTTCATCACCACCACAGAGCTGTGGGTGGCGTGGTGGCACCGCAAAGCACCGCCAGGCGCCCCAGCGGCTTCCTGCAGGGCTAGCGCTGGACTCTTCGACGCTTGCAGCAGGCTGCACGCTCCCACAAAAGCCTGAGCAGCACACGGTCGCTTCAGCCTCAACACGCCCGCTGCCTCCAGGGCTGTCGCCAAGTGCAGAGGAGCTCCTTGCTGTTCCTTGGCGCCGGTGCTGCTGGTGCTGCTGGTGCTGCTGCTGGTGCTGTTGTCGTCTGCTGACGGTCTCCGCAGGCCGACTGCCCTCAGCTTGGTCGGCGTCATGGCTGCTGGCCGCTGCTGCTGCAGCCGCTTTGATGCGGCGCAGGCTGTGCGCGTCGTGCGGCATGTGCAGGGTAAAACCGTCGTAGTCTGGATACTCGGGCGACGCAACCATCCACACCAGCACGCCTGCCATCGGGCCATTACCACACCTTTCCGTGTCTCCTGCGTGCGTCGTTGGCGCCTGCTGATGCTGTGCACTGCGAGTGACGGCAGCAGCATATCCGCCTGCTGCATGCATCGTTTCACTCAGCTGTGAAGCATGTATCCGACAAGCGTTGAGTACGTGCTGCACCTGGCGAGGCCGCTCAGGCGTGTGCTTCATGCCAAACTCAGCGAGCACGAGCGGCTTGTTCATACTGTAGGCGTTGAAGCAGCACACACCAGCAGCACAAGCAAAACGCAAATGGCTCGTCATTGACAGCGACCGGCATGCATGCTGGTTGAGCAAACATCTTGCTTGGACACTGTACTGGTGGGTGCTTGTGGCGATTGCATGACTGTCGTTCCTGCCACCATGCTGCCACTCACCGCTGGCAGACCTGGACGTGCTGCTCAATCCAGCTGCCAGCAAATCCAGCAGCAGCAGTGGCGGCAGCAGCAGGAGCGTCGCCTGCCACAGGGCGGTCGCTGGCGCCGCTGCTGCTCTTCCCCCACAGATCAGGGTACAAGTGGATCGTGGCAAAATCAATGTTGGGATCTGCGGTAGACACCCAACAACGCACATGCAGTGCGAACTGAAGTTCGTGCAAGAGCCTGAAACTGAGGCTGCCCGACAGTGTCTGAGCTTGCAGGTGATGTTTGGGGGAATTGAGAATTGCTGTTTGTCAGCCGGCGCAGCCAGGGTAGCACAAAGGGGTGCCGCGGGCCGCGTGTTCCCCGGCGTGTCCAAGCCGCTGCCAGTTGCCGCGTGCAGTTGCGGCCATGGTCAGGGCAAGCCAATCCGGAATGCTTTCACCCATTCACGTGCATACGCGCACATATCAGTGCACATACCCACGGGAATTACACTGCATTGCCCCTCGGGCGCCTCTTTCTGACACGCCCGTGCGCAAACACACTGAACCGCTGACCCCAGCAGTCGGCCCCAATGAAGATCATCAGTCGCATGCACCAGCATCCGATGCAAGGACACGACAAAGCCGGGGCAGGCACTGCTTGCCTGAATAGTGTGCATAGAAGTCCTGCCCATGGCTGTTGGCTGTAACGTAGGGGTTGTGTGGCAGCAGCTCTGCATGCACGCAACGACATGAGAAGCTCAACACAGTGTACTGCACCTGGCACTGCAGCACATGCAGCAATAATTCCCTCAGACCCACTGGCCACAACGCCTGTGGGGGTGCTGTCCCTGAGCCACAACGTAAGCGGTGCGTCCCAGGCTTGCAGACCCAGTGTGAACAGAACCCAAGGCGATGTCGTAGTCTACCGCTCGGTGAGCAATCTGAACGGAGTCATGCAGGGCAATCAGACTTGCCTGGGGTACTCGGGCCAAAGAAACCCTCCTCGCCCACTGTCACCAGCTGACGAGGAGCCATGGCCTTGACTGCTGCGCTCATGCACCGCACCCAATCACCCAGCACATCCTTAGCCGTGGGTGCCGTTGCCGCGGCAGCAACCACACGGTCTGCCGCACTTGCTTGGCGGGCGCTGGCCAAGCAGGCCTTGTCAGGGGCCAAATGATCATCATGATCGATCCGAGGTTCGTTGATCAGCTCCCAGGCCATGATTGTGGGATCATCACAGTATGCCACTCCTGCAACCAGTATGTGTGCATGTGTAAGAACAGGGTTGGGGTATTTCATATTTGCTGCCAGTCTTGGGAGCAACTGGGTGCAACAACGCACAGTAGATGTTGGTCACAGACAACAAGCTTGTGGCAGTGGAATAGCATGCATGACACATGGATCGTGCCTTCTACCAGGCCCAACGCAACGGCTTCAGCAATGCGACATGCGCGATGTTATGGCTGCCGGTCCCCGTGTCACCAGCTTGCCAGGTGCAGGTGCAATGCTAGGCGGCGCACCTGTGATGGTGTTGCGACGCTTGATGATGGCATTGCAGTGCCTCAAAAACATGTCCTGGGTCAGGGTGAGGGCATAAAGTCCGGATTGCTGCGCGTTGTGGACGGGGCCATGCTTGCACCGCTAGCCTCAACACTTCAGGACCGGACTCGGGGGTGCAGGCCATTGCTGGTGATGTGGGTCGTGCACTCGTGCACATCCCCGCAACGCATGCAGTACAATGTGCGCAGCGCATCCCGTAATGCTGTGCAGTATGCAGTACAAACATCCAGTGCACGCCTAGCAACATTGCCATGGTGGCACTGCAAGGCAGGTCAACAACCATGCATGCATGGAAGTATGGAATCCTCTTAGCACAACTCCATACCGCAAGCCAGGCATCTCATGCTGCGTAACCTAGTGCACCTGCCACCCGCAAGTGCCTCCCATATGCTGGTGTGCATGCTCAAGGAGCCCCTTACCCTGCACATGGAGTCGGTAAAAAAGCTGCTGTTCGGTGGCAAGGGGGCCTCATCAGACCCGCCCCGTTCATGGCTCCACCTAGTTGTATGCCACATGCACCACGCATACATGCAGATACTCACACACTGGTATAGTGGTATGTGGTGTGCAGGAGCCAGTGGGTGCGTTTACTGCGCCTGCTAGTTTGCGCCTGCTTCAAGCTACGCCCAACTGGCCGAACACCTGAGTGCTTTTGGGCACAGGATGTGAACTCAAATAGCATGGGAGAGCTCAACAAGTTCCTCCATTCTGCTGCATGGGGGGAGTACAAGCCACGGTGCCAACAATGCATCTGCTAACAATTTCCATACAGCGGCATGACTGCACTGCATGGCTGTACGGATTTGCACCGGTTGATTCGTACGCACCTGACGTACTGTGCGATGCCTCCAAAGTCGTTCCAGTTGTTTGCTAGGCACAGGATGAGACGCACACCTCGAGCCCCGGCATACGCTACCACCCAGTCCAGGCCTTGCAGCACAGCCTCGTCATACACCCCTGCAGTGTACATGAGCGCATTCGGACAGGCATCATGGAGGTTGCATGCATTGCGGATCGGCATCCAGATCGCATGCATCCCAACCAGGCAGCAGACACACTTCGCTCTCATGTGGCAGCAGGTCACATGCAAGCATGTGGTATGTTTGTGCATGTGCAATGCCACAGCGCGGTGCCAGCACGCTGCGGTCGTGAGCTCCCACCTGGGGCTTTCTGCAGCGCCATCCACTGGTGCGGTCCGTCGTTAAAGGCCCATGTACGCAGGACGCTCAGGCCCAGCTCTGCTGCGCCATCGATTACCTCCTGCGCAAGGCGGCGCTGTGAGAGCCCCGCTGCTGCACGTGTCTGCACTTCGACGGCAGCGTAAGAGGCGCGGGAATCAGGGAGTTGCGGAAGGGAAGTTGCTTTTGAAGGCAGCAAGATGTCGGGTTATTTACAATCCATCATAGTCAAAACCAATAGCTGTTTTTTTGCAAGGTTACAATGCATGCAATCCGGTTGTGCGTGCATCTGGTAGGGCGATGACCGCGACATGAAAAGGCATTGCCCCCTGCACCCCCCTTTCTCCCCCGCGCCCCTGGCCTCCGCCCCTTGCCCCCTCCCAACGCCAGCCCAATCAACGACACACGGAGGAAGGTCACCCGCGGGCAGCACCAGCCAGTGAGGGGCCCCCCCTTAGGGTCTGAACCCCCAACTCCCACCATGAGGTAGTAGCAGTTGGCGCCAGCAAAGAGGAAGGGCACCTCGTGGCCATGAGCATCTCGCACAACAAGTTGCTGACCCTGCACCCTCACAAAGCGTTGCATGGTGAGCAGGTGTCACCCACTGCTGCTGCGGCCTCTGCCCGAACCGGAAGAAGGTACCTTGGAGATTACAAAGCAAATACACTGTAGTCTACAGCGTAGGCCAGAAGCTTAGCCCCCCACTAAAAGGTGGGTGGATGGACGTCTGAGTTCTGGGGCTGCTGGTCAATCCCCGATGCGTGCGGCGGAGGGGCAGCAGACTTGGGCTGGTTTGTGGTGATGTAGAGTGACAACCCTGTGATTTGAGGCAGGTGACAGGGTTTGGGGCGGCCCGACACTTGGAGCAGCTGCGTCAGGCGGGCAGGTTTGCTGGGGTACTTTGCAGCCTGGTGTATCAACAATTCAACACAACCGTTAGCAGCGTGGTCAAGCAGGCGATACGTACAATATGGCAAGGTGAGTGTGTGGAATTAAAAGAGACGGTCATGCTGGGGGATTGGCCTGTCAATCACAAGCTCAAGAACAAGCGGGACGTGCGCAGTGCGGCGCTTGCCCCGCTGCTGACTGTCCAAGGTTTGTCAGATCAACAGTCCAAGGCTGTTCCAAGGTGATCCTTGCACCGTAAGCACCTTATCACTGCAGAGAACGTCATATGCACTTCAAAGCCGTTCACTTTACTATGCAAGTGCCATTGTGTGCGTGGCTCACCATGCTCTGTCTGCCTTGACCGATAAGGCCCAAATGCGGTACACCAGACATCCCTTTCTGTGCATGCCTGGTTGCCTGCTTGTGTCTGACGTGCGTGCTGGCCTGATCAAAGTCATGCCATTTGAGTGAGTATGACCCTTTCTCCTTTTGTCCCTGTTCACGTCAGACTTTTCCTGGCCACGCCGAAAAGTACGTACTGGGTGAACAGCCCTCAGCGCGGCCTCCTGCTTTCGTCCATCAATGAAGGTTAAAGTGGCCACCCCACCCATGGAACTTGAACTGTAACGGAATTGTGCATTTGACTGCATGTACATCTCCAACGGCACCCTCCCCCCCCCGCCGCCCCCGCCACCCGCGCAACAACGCACGTGCATACCAAGCCTCAATGACGCGCATA
>BDDA01000101.1:129463-140622 GCA_001662385.1 Chlamydomonas asymmetrica
ATGCTGCATTCTGCACCAATATTTGCTTGTGCATGTCTCGGCATGGATATCATGCACTGCACGAGACTTATACATGTGTGTCACGCATACAAGCCAAGCCGACGCCCGCGTGCCGCGCTGCAGGCGCACACCGCAACAACAGCACCTAGTGCACGTGCAGCCACTCACGTTGCGGACAGCGCTGCCCACAGTATGCAACAAGCTCAGGGCCGTGCGCTGTCCGTGCATGCAGTTTTCAGGTGTTTCATTCTGGAATTGACCACATGGTTGGCTAGCTGGAATGGCCACGTGGCTGGCTGGTGGGCTCGGAGAGTCCTGTGCACATAGGAATTGCAAGGTCGTAAGGATCGCTGCAGACTTTATGTGCAAGGCGCGTTCCTGGTTCCCTTAACATCGTTCAATTTATAACCAGGAACTTGCTTGTGCCATACAACTGTGACCAGGGCTCTTGCTGGGTTGCTGGCGAACATGGCCGACCACGAAGCGGACGTCTCGTGCTGCCATACTAGGCATAGAGCTTCTGGATACTTTTAGTGTTGTAGAAGTGCTGAGCAGCCCAAGTTACCCAGTTGGGGTCGCCTTGCAGCCTGCAACTGGGTCAACGTGTCAATGGCGTTCCACAGCCAAGCTCCTTACGGGAGCTTCGGGAGGACCTTCAGTGGGCCTGTCTATGACCCTTATGACTATCCGGCAAGGGACCAGGCAGTCACTGGGGTCCCGGCGCCAAACTTTCCGCCTTTCAAGTTTGAGCCAAAACGTGCGCGCATCGACTGGCGCTTGCTCCATGGTGTGGACGTGAATTCAATAGTAAGCTCGTTGAATATGTAACAACCTGGTCTTGTTTGCTGCTTTGCACTGAGCCTCTATCTGTATGCTGTGCGCCTGGGTTGACTTCAACACGGAACGGCTGACTGTGAGCATGAAGGCAACCAGGGGCAAAGCGTGGCCCTGAGCTGCTGTGCTTGGGCAAATTGCTTCTACATATAATTGAAGCCGCAAACCAGGAATGGTATGGTTTGTGCAGGTCCGTGATGTGGACTTGGACACGTTGGAGAAGGTGGTCAACATCGTGGCATACGGCGATATTGAAGCTGAGGACACGAGGCACATGACCGAGCTGAACTTCATAAAAATATTTCGTCTCAGCCAGATGATGATCGAGTACCTACTCTATGTGCAGGATTGCCTGCAAAGCAGCAACTCCTGGATGCAGCAAGACAGGTTGGTGTCCGGCACAGCTAACGGGAGCAGTCAGTTGCATGAGTACTGGGGCACACCAGACGATTCTCAATCTCTTCACTGCCAGACTTCTGGGGTGGTTTTGTAACCTGGCAAGCTGACTAACCAACGTCACTTGGGCAGTCAGCGCGTTGTTGCTGCCACATCTGGAGGCAGCCTTGTGTGGAGTCCCCTAGCGCTCTTGCCACTGTACAATACTTCTGCAGGTCGAACCAGGAGAAGTATGTCCAGGCCGCTCGCCTACGCATACGCGAGCTTGAAACACACCTGAAAATGAACAAAAAAGAGGTACGCCTTTCACACCCAAGGGCATTCTGTTTTATGACCGTGCATTTACCAGCATAGTGCAGCTCTTGAATTACGCCTGGGGCAACATGTGTGCCACACGGTGGTTTGCTGACGGACTGCAACGTCCTGCTGCCGACCTGCTGCCGCGTGTGCAGCTGCGCCGGGCTAGAAAAACCGTAAAAACATACGAAATGCTGACTGTGATCAACGAGGGCGCCACGGCTAAGCGGAGGGAAGCAGATGCGGAGTCACCGGTGCGTGGTATGTTACTGGCTGTCTGGGCCCCCTTGCGTCATGCACACACCCCGATGTTGATGCACATCGGCGACAAATCGACAATGCACCCAAGCCCAAGGCATGAGGGGCAGCGTCAGAGCAATGAGCCCAGCATCATATCGAATGCGTTCAATATCCTGCAAGGGCTAGTCTGTCTGGGACATGCTCACACGCACTCCAACCCCTGCACACCGTCCGTGTTTGGGGGGCATGGCAGCACCTGCCTGTCGCGCTGCTTTTGCCACGTGATTTGGACTCATGATGCAGCACCACCTCGTGCATCCATCGCCCTTATGCACGCATCCACGGCACCTCTGCGCAGGTGACCAAGAAGCTGCAGGCGGTGGAGGAGGCGGCCGCGGCGGCTGCAGCGGCCACTGCTGCGCAGGTGGCGCAGGTGGCGCAGGCGGCGGCGCTGGACGCGGCGACGCGGCGTGAGCTGGCGCTGCTGGGCGAGCGCCTCAACCGCACCAACGCCGAGGCCGGCCAGCTCAAGGCGGAACGCGACGAGCTCATGGCTCAGCTACGCGAGCTGGACACCATTGTGAAGACCCGGGGTAAGCATAATGACAAGGTCCACGCATGATCAGGACGGAATTGACAGATGATGATTGGCATCGGCTGGTTCTGTCCTGTGTGTTTGGATAAAACGTGGCGGAATGCAGGTGCATCATGCATGGTTCAAGGCGTTGTGTGTGCGCTCATGTTGGCTTTGGTGCTTCAGCAGCAGCATGCTGGATTGCCGGCCCTTGCCATTTGGCGGAGGACGCAGGGCTCGCCTGTATGCCTTGTATAAGTTGTATCCTGATGCTGTGCAGGCCAAACCTGCCCGCAACGCGCAATAGCGGCGGTTGTTCGCCAGTCACCTTGTGCTTGTACTAACGCTTTGTTTCCCTGCGTTGCCTGCTCTTCGAATCCATCCCGCTGGCGCTGTCGTTGACACCGCTGGTGCAGCATCGGCAAGGTGGGGTCCTGCACAACCAACCTGATACTGGCTTATTGCCTTACCTTGGGCTGCAGAATAGGCCAGATGCTGCTCTTATTTGTGTCCTAATGAAGTGATGCAGTGCACCTGTCCTGATATGCGCTGGCGGATGTTCCTTGCCTAGTAATCAGCAAGTGAGCCGTGGCTGTGGCCTGTGTACCAATCTTAACCTCACACTCCCCGCTGACCTCCCAACGACCGCTGTGCTGCCCTTGCAGCGCCACGGATGCAGCGACCGTGCAGGCGCTGAACGATCAGCTCAGCAGGACCTTGGTGGAAGTCGGGTGAGTGCACTAGACCGAGACCACACATCCCACCGCCCGGTCAGCGTCCCATTTTGTGCCCACGTTTCCAGTCACCCTTTGCGCTTGACCATGCTGGCGCATGATGTGAGGAAGACTGGGTGTGCGTGTGTTGCTGACTTGCTGTTGCGCCGCAGCAAGCTGCGTGGTGAGAAGGATGATTTGGTGCGCGCGCTGGACCAGGCCACCGCCGACAAGCGCATGCTCACCATGGAGGTCGCCAGGTGCGGGGAGGCCTGGAGGCGGAGGGCCGCCAGGCATACCTGCTTGTCCATGAATGGCCTGATCAGCCAAATAATGTGAAGTCAATCAATCATGCATACCGGCGTGAGGTGGACCACTGCGTGTGTCACTGCGCGTGACACGTTTTCAACGTGCACAGAAGCCTTGAACACCCAGGCGCCTTGGACACTCAAAAGCCTTGAATGCTCAGGAGCCTGAACAGTGAACACTCACCTCCAGCTCACTGATGCCGCACCCCTTGCAAAGCTCTCTTTTCTGAGCACCCCGACAGCACCTATGAATGCTGGGCTGAGAGTCGCTGTGAAAAACGAGGCGCAACATCATTTGCCCGCCAGTCTTGTGTTGCACGCTGCCACCAACCACGACGCTTCAACCGCCGCAAACCTCACTTACGCAGGCGCAAGACGTCCGGCGACGGCTATGCCGACGGCAATGCCCCGGGCGGCTCCATCGGCGCGATGCTGCTGGCGTCGGAGACGGCGCGGGAGGCTGCGGAGCGGCAACTGGCTGACGCGCAGCGCGAGATCGGCGCGCTGCAGAAGGAGCTCATGAAGGCGCTCAAGCAGACCGCTGGGCTGGGAGGGTGAGCCATGCATGATGGTGGATCACCTCGTACCCACCGCATACGGATGCTATAATGCGCCCACATTAATACGGTCCTGCCACTCGATAGGTGCACTAGCAACAGCCACTGTGTAAGTACCATGTCACATGAGATCCAATTTGATTTTGAAGGTGGCAGGCTTGTATGGCGCCCCTGTCTTTTGTAATGGTGCTCGGTGAATGTCACCCCGCAACCACGCCTCTGCCTGGTGCCTTGTAAAGCATAATCCGGGATTCTCATGATGGATTGCGCAATGGCGGTCTGTGCCCTTGACCATGCAGGCCACTGCCGGGCGCGGAGGCGTCGTTGGGGGCGCCGGACGGGCTGATGCTGCAGCACCTGCAGGCGCGCCTGCGGGAGGCGGAGGTAGCACGCGCAGAGGCGGAGCGCGTGCTCTCCGATGCGCGCCGCCAGCACAGCCATGAGCTCGCAACGCTTACCAGTAAGCAGGTTTTGAGTGCGCACTGTGTGTTTTGCCGCCTGCTGTACTTTGGATGCGCATGCCGAGCGTCCCTATTGGCTTACTGCGCTGCGTTGCACATCAATGGAGGCCAGGGCACACCCACCATGCAGTACCCTGGCCTAGGGCTTGTTATGCTCGGCGCATCCTGCCGTGTGTGGCAAGCGCGCCAGGCTTCGCACGCCTGTTGTCACCGAGCGCTCTACATTTGCCGGTCATGCCTTGGCGCACATGTCATGAGCTCAGCCTATGCGTGCACCAATACCGCTGTGTGTCATTTGAGCAATGAGCCCAATGCTACGTGTGCACCACCACTGCCGCTGTGTAGGTCAGCTGGAGGCGGCCCAGCACCAGGCGGAGGCGCAGCGCCGGCTGGCGGAGCTACGTGGCGAGGGCCTGGCCAAGGCCGTGTCACAGCAACACCGCGGCGACCAAGACACCGATGACACGGCGGTGCTCAAGGTAAGAAAATAACCCCGTGAGGACTGCTCTCTGCGCCCGCACCCGCAGTCCCCCAGCCTGCGGCACGTCTCTTGGATGTGCTGAGAATTGGCTGGTGAGGTTGGCGGCCGCACAGAAATTGCATTAAGGCTGGCACTGAGGTTCACATTGGTCATGGCCAGTGGGCGGGACATGGCCAGCACCACAGACGATACCATGAACGATGGCCTTCAAGAAAACGTACAGGCAGACATCCAAAAGCATGCAAAGCATAAGTGCGATTATTTGACAGCAGGACTGCTCAGTAGGTTCCTGATAACGCTGCGTCACAATACCGCTGTTGCGGTGCAAGCTGAGGGGTGTCTGTTGGGGCGCTCGCTTGCGGTCCTACATGCTGACCTCCGTGAGGCCCCGTGGCGTGCCTGCAGATGCGGCTGGCGGATGAGCGCGCCGCCGCCGCCGCCATGCAGGCGGCCCTGGAGTCTGTCAGGGGGGAGCGTGCAACGCTGGCAGGTCAGGTGGACGCGCTGCAGCAGCGCCTGGCGGCATCCCCGCCCTTCGCAGGCCGAGGTGAGTGGAACAGAGGATGCCTGCATGGCAGCACATGCCATCAATCTCCGGGATGTCATGAGCATTTCTCCACATGAGAGCATGGCAGCATGGCGCAAGATGGCTGTGCATGGCGGCTGGTCGACTCGCAAACGGGGGCACATATTTGTGCTCTGGCAATCGCTGTGCAATTGGCACTGTTTGCGGCCTCCATGCATTTGAGCGCATACACGTTGCAGTCCTGTGTGCGTTTGCTGTACATGTGTGCCCGCGTGTGTATGCATGTGCGCACACTCCTGCAGATCAAGGCGGCATCACGCGTGACTGGCGGACCGAGGAGATGGAGAGGCTCAACGCAGAGGTAGATACATGCGTGCGTTTGTATTCCTGTGTGTTCATGGGCCAAGTTCGCACAGCTTACGCTGAACACCGTTATGAGATGTAGTGACCTTCCCACCTGCCTCGTTACACTGTACGTCATACAATTCTGCCTTGAACCTGTGGGGTGGACTGCTTGCTGCCAAATGCAATTCCTCACAGGTCGAGTCCCTCAACCGCCGCAACGCGGAGCTGGTCGCCGGCATCGCGGACCGTGACGCGCTCATCGGCCGTTTGCGCGGCCACATCGGGGAGCTGCAGGCGGCGCTGGACGCGACAGAGGCGGAGCGTGACGCGCGAGGCGCGGGCGGGGAGGATCTCGGGCGTGTGAAGCAGACGGTGAGCGCGCTGCCGGTGTGTTTTAAAGTATTTGGTTCCCGTGGGGCCATGCAGTATGGCGATGTGTGTCATCCATCGCCGTGGCCATGGCGGCAGCAAAGGCATTGTGGACGCCAAACAGCCGAGCGTTGCCTCTGGTTACCTTGGTCGGCAAATGACTGTACAGGAAACGGCTGGTGCATATGTTTGCATGCAGAGGCAGTTTGGAGGCAGTTCATACAGGCAGTATATAGAGCAAGCTGGCGGTAATCACTACCTGGAAACCTGCTTGTCTACATGAAGATTGCGCTGCCAGGCCGTTGTCGGATCTGGGTCCCCAGCCTGTTTGGCAACTTCAACATGCTGTTGGTCATGGCCACCCTCACCCTCATAATTGTGCTACGGCAGTCTAATGGCCATTTGGTCTGCATCCTTTGACGATGGGTTGTGTGCTGGTGTGCAACGCGGCTGTGTTTGTCTGTGGGCCGCAGGTGCAGGAGTTTGAGCGCCTGCACGGCCAGCAGGTGCACCCGGCGCTGCTCGCCGCGCACAACAAGAAGGACTCCTTCGCGTTTGACCTGCCCTCAGCAGGCGGCCGCGCCGCGGACCCCTCCCTAGCCCAGGCGCTGCCCTCGGTGCCGGAGGGGGGCCCGGCGCCGCCCCAGCGCATGACCGCGCAGCCGTCGCCCGGCCGTCCGTCAGGGCCTGAGACAGTGCCTCCAGGCTTCAACCCGTTCCCGCGACAGCCACGGCCCACGGTGCATGACATGCAGTGAGTCCCACACTCCCGCCACGACCAACCTGCCCCCCTCCCTTGCAGCATTTTTGCGACATGTTGGGCTCTCGATGCATAGGTGAGGAGCGAACAGGGTGTGTTGCTGCCACGAGGTGCTCCGGCGGTGTTGCAAAACAAGGAGAGTAGCAACAGTACACATCCGTGTTGGATACGTCTGTTGTTCCGGGTCCTTGACCGCGTTCGCCCTGGTCTCTGCATGCAGGGTCATCCGTCAGAACATGCTGAGCCGTGTGGCAGGCCAGACGCCGGAGCAGCTGGACATTATGCTGCAGGTGCGGGCAGGCAGGCAGCATTCAACTCATGCTCAGCGTTGGTACATCCGCATGCGCGTTGAAGCTTGGCCCAGGAGGCCAGGACACATTACGATTTTGCCCTTGCGACTGTGATGGAGCCTGAGGCATCAGTGTTGACAAAGCTGCTGGGGGACGTGCTGGATCTTATGGCTTTCGCCGCTTATCATGTTTCGTGCCCTGCATTACCCACATGCCACCAAGCGTTTTGGCGCATTCACCACACTGCTGCAACTGTACGGAGACTATTGCACACTGCACCGAGGTGATCTGCTGCGCTGTGATGTGATGTGCTGCGCTGCACTGTGTGGTGCTGTGCGAATGTGCTGTGGCCTCCAGGAGGAGCTGCGCGTGATCACGGAGAACCCGTATGAGTTTGAGGAGGACGACGAGGAGCAGCTGCGCGCGCTGCTGCCGCATGAGGCGCGCGTCAAGCAGGGCGGCGTGCTGTGCGTCCGCCCGCACGACCAGGCGGTAAGGGCCCTGCTGGACGCTGTGAACCATGCCCAGGGAAGCGCAATGCAGCACACCGGTCCCTATAGACAATTTTATTGACATAGGGCAGCATTGGCTAGCAATGATGGGCTCAGGTGAGGGATCTGATGGGCTCATGTGAGGGATCTTGTTTGCTGCGCATGTGGCCAGCAAGTGGTGCTGCACGTGTCTTGCGTGAGGGATGCTGTTGCAGCCTGCCTGCCCGAGCAGCGTATGCAGTTCACGGCATTGCGCATTGCGCTGCTGTGTGTGCATCGCTGCCTGCTTGCTGCCCCGCAGGACCTGGACCGCGCCAAGCGCTTGCTTACGGACCCGCTGCTGAGGGCGCTGGACGACGGAATCGCATCATACGGCCTGGACCCACGCATACAGGTGAGAAGCGACTGAAACGCCGGCAGTTTTGCCTTGGGCAGTTGCTAACCGGAAGCGGCCCCGACATGTACATACGGTGGTGGTTGTGTCAGCTGGAAGAGGAACGGCACAACACTGGGGCGGAAAATTGGTGCATCTGTTTGGTAGCCCAGTCTGAGAATGCTGTCGGCAGGCATCCCGTGCACCTTGTCCAAACCTGCCTCGCTTAAGATGCACTGCTATGCATTTGGTGCACACATGCTGTTGCAGGCAATGAGTGACAAGGAGTACGGTGCGGCAATGCTGGAGCTTGAGGACAGGCGCAGGTGGGGCACAGGAAGGGGAACGGGCTGCGCGCACTGAACTGTGGAACGCCTTGGGTGGGCTCGGCAACCACACACGAGCGCCATGCATGCTCGACATCTCGCTGCGCATGTCAACTGGCTCCAGCGTGCACGATGTACTAACGTCTTTCACTGGGGCATCTCAGATACCGGCAGGATACCGGTACCCATGTATTTAGCTGTCAAGCAGATTGCCATAAGCAGTGCTTGCCTCTCCATGCGTCAAGTTGGGTGCTGACATGTACTAATGTACCGATTCTAAGTGTACTGACGTGTATGGAGACGTGCAGGGAGCACCAGGCACGCTGGCCGGAGTCGCTCAAGAGCCGTGCGCAGTTCCTGCGTGACGCACTGCTGACGCACCTCGAGCTCGCAAAGCGCAAGCTGCAGGCGCAGCAGGCCGCCAGCGGCGCTGCGTCCGCCGCCAACCAGGCCTTCGCGGCCCAGCAAGCCGCCGGGCTCGCCACCGCCAACGCGCCCCAGCTGCCGGCCGACCTGCCGCAGCAGCAGTCGCAGCAGCAGGTGGCGCCCGCGCCTGCGCCGGTCAGCCAGCCGCCGCCACCATACACCCCGCCGTCTCCGGCGTCACCGACGGTGAGTGCGTCCACCGGGGCGCCCCGTGTCAGCGCTGCGCCGGTGTCAATTACCGCATCGCCGTCGTTCGGAGAGGCGCTGAGGCCGCCGCCGGCGCCGGCGCCGGGCGTGGCTCCTGTTCCAGAGTACCCACAGCAGCAGCAGCAGGCGCAGGCGGCGCCGCCGCCGCTGCAGCGCGCCCCGTCACGCACGGTCGCCAGCGCAAGCCTCGAGCAGATGCTGCCGCCGCCAGCGCTAGCCGTGCCACCGTCCGCTGCTGCGGCGGCCGCCGGTCTCGGCAGTCGCGCGGCGAGCCGTACTGGCAGTCTGAGCGGCGGGGGCCCCGCCATCGCTGCTGTTAGCAGCGTTTCGGCAGCGTCAGCGGGGCTGTCGGTCGTGCCGTCTGCCAGCGACGTGGCGGCATCGCCAATGAACCAGTCATTGCAGCGCCAAGCGCAGCTGTCCGGCGGGCCCCGCATGGCCAGCGGCTCCGCCAGCCTCAACCAGTCTCTTCGGGCGGCCGCCGCTCAGGCGCAGGCGCAGCAGGCGGCTGCTCAGGCCGCGATGCAGCCCATCCCGCCTTTGCCCGAAGCCAGCGTCTCCCGTGCGTCCCTCCTGGAGCCGTCCCGCACCTCCGCAGCCTCCTCCTTCACCAGTGCAGCGGGCGGCGGCCCCACCACACAAGTCACGATGGTCGCACCCGCTGGCACCTCCGCCGCACCCGTCACGCAAGTCGTACGCATCGGGTCCGCCGGCGCGGCCGGTGCATCCGCCATGGCGACAGGGGGAGCAGCCGGCAGCGGAATCCACCCACTTAACATGTCCGCCCGCAGCACCACACCGAAATATCCCGATCCGGATTCCTCACCGGAGGATGAGTCATCGGGGGCGATCGGGCAACCCCGGCGTCCGTCAGATACCGGCATCGGTGACGGTTTCGACGACGAAGACGAAGAGGATGATGGCGATCAGGTGGAGGAGATGGATCATGACGATGCGGTGATGGCCATGGGCAGCACGACGGCCAGCGCTGCGGTGTTTGGCCAGCCGGTGGGCCAGGGGGGGTTCTTCAAGCAGGACTTGATGAGCGTTGGCAGCGGGGGAAGCGGAGCGAGCGGCGGCAGCGTGGCGTTCAGCGCGCCCGGCGGCGGCAGCATGGGCATGGGCTCGCCGGCACAGTCCGCGCTGGCGCCGGCGCCGGTGCAGCAGGTCATGATCGGCCGGGCTTCGTCGGGCGGCGGCTCGGCGGCGGCAGCGGCGGCAAGCAGTCAGGTGTCCACCTCTCAAGGTGCGCTGCGCAGCACGCGCTGCATACTGCTGCACTGCATATCTGCACGGGCTCCACGCAGACAGGCAGGTGTGTTGCCCCGCGCGACGCCATCTGGGTGTTCACCAAGCGTACGACCGATCGCTCCGCGCACGATGGATTTGCCCTCGCCCCCCACACATATCACCCTGCACCGTAGTGCATATGGTACCGTAAAGGTACCGTAGTGCATGCTTACGGGCTTCGCAGAGTTTAGGCCTTAGGGCTCATCCTACGTACCTGTACGCACCTGCAAGTTGTTTCAGCTTTGGTTTTTGTTTCATGCTTGTGGATTTGCGCGCGCCTGCTTTGCAGCGCTTGCGGGTCCTCGCCGCTTCAGCCCCAAGCGCATAGACGAGGACGACGAGTACGCGCTGACGGAGGACGAGGAGGCGCAGCACGACGAGGGCATACAGGACAGCGATGACGACGGATCCTCCTTCAGCCCAGCAGGTGCGGGCGTGATGGTCTTTAGGGTGATGGGGGTTTGGACTTTGGAGTGGTCCTGTTGTCACTGTATGATCGCACTCAGGAAAGACTGCCACTCTGCTGGTGGAGCGTAGAGCGGGTGCAGCACTCTTTCTATATGGAGCTGAATCAGGTTGCCGTTATGTGCACCACCGTAACCTTGCTGACGTCGTGCACTGCTCGTGTTTTGGGTGACCGACCTACGCTGCATAGCTGTGAAGTATCTCTCCAGTTGCTCAGGTACATGACGAGGTAGATGACATGCAAACACAGGAAATAATTGCGGTATGCACGATCTTATGCTGTACCGCAGGCCCCCAGCCCAAGATCCTGATCCGCTCCACCTCACCCACCAAGTCCACGGGGCCGTCGCGCCTGGGGCGGCCCACGCCTGCGCAGCAGCGCTCAGTGACGCAGAGCACGTGAGGGGGAGGGGGGGGGGGGAGACCATGG
>BDDA01000101.1:141585-182234 GCA_001662385.1 Chlamydomonas asymmetrica
CGTAAAAATTAAGATTTACTGGCATGAGCATCACCCGCGTTGCGGCTGAGTGTTCTGCCTGCACCTCTCCGTCATCGCCTGCAGGGCTTGGGGTGGCATTGAGGAAGCGCCGCAGGCAGCGCCCGCTGCAGCCAGCCGCGGCGGCGGCGGCGGCGGCAGCGGGTCACAGCAGCAGCAGCGCTACAGCGGCGCTGGCGGGTCCAGCGGGCCCCTGGAGGAGGCGGAGATTGAATCCATACGGTCGTTCAACGACACAATGACAGGCGAGTAGTTAGCACTGCAGTCAGCACTCCCGTGCGTGGATCCAAATGTCTACCTGCTGATTTCTGGTACTGGTACTGCCTTATCCATATAATCACCAACGTGCCGATCTCGTGCTTGTATTTCCCAGTTGAGCAGTCGTTTAAGAATGCGCGTGCCTATAGGCTTGCTTCCATAGTGTGCTTCATGTTGGTGATGGCGAGTTGTGCACAACAATTCACAATGGTATGAGTTATTACGCAGGCTCGGTGCAGCAGCGCGCGCCTGGTGCCTGGGACAACAGCCCGGCCTCCACGCTACGCGGCGGCTCCATCACTGCGCCAGCCACCGCCGTGCAGGCGGTCGGTGCCGGCAAGGGTGGCGGCTGGAACGATTCGATTCGCTCGCTGCGCTCTGCTGGGGATGACGTCACCAGCATGCACGCAGGTGGGGCATCATCGCATGCACGCTTTCTTTTTGGCGGTGTGTGCATGCTGGGGAGCCTGCCATACGCGTGCGTTGTGGTGAATCCCAGCGTGCCGTCTCGTGATCACAGCGGACGCACCCTCTCCCTCTCTGACAGCCCTGCTCACATCCATCAGTAGGCTTGCACACTAATAGACATGTCGCATCACGTGCATGCAGCATAAATGTATGCATGCATGTATGCCAGCACCTGTGCGTTGCGGTGAAAGTACTGCAACAGCAACAACACAAGGCAACAACTCTTAGGCCATGCCATTTTGAACAAGAATACAACCCGATGAACATGTTATCAGATGGATGAACATCTGGATGAACATGTTGTCAGATTTAAAATGGGTGCATTTGGTATGACAAGAATAACGGAATGTGAATGGTTCTTGGTGCTGCAGGGGACCTGGACGAGTTGGAATCCATCGCGGAAAGCCCGCGCACCTCCACCCGCCCCCAGGCCTTCGGCGCACCCGCCCGCAGCCTGGGCGGCGTCGGCGCCACCAGCGGCCGCGGCGCGGTGAGCGGCAGCGGCATGGGTGCGCCTGCTGGGGGACGCGGAGGCGCCTCGGGCTCCTCTGCTGCAGGGAGGGGCATGCCGGCGCCCGGGCGGCAGCTGGGAAGGCGCGAGTCGTTCGACACTGACATCACGGACGTGGAGTGGGCGTAAACGTACTGACATCCCCGTGAACGTGTGTACTGTATTGTACTGCATGGCTGCATCCAGTTTAGGGATTGCTGCGCACTGTGGACCATATCATCTGCGATGGCTGTGCAAGCCGGCGCTCTTGCACTGCCGCCCACGAGAACCGCCAGCATCCGCACGTATGGCGGATGGTGTCGGGGCATGGGGCGATGCAACGCCTTACGATCTTGTCGGGAGCGCTGGCTCGCTAACTTGTATGTGCACGGGCGCGAACAACACATAGCTTTGATGGGGTGGGTGCCTGCACCATCCCCCTTGGACCCTCTCAGGAAGCAGCACGCGAAACTCCCGACACGGCACCGCGTCACACACTGCGTGGTACACTGACACAGCAACACAATCGACCTCCACCCCTGACATTGCAACCAAGCTGATTATCGCATGCATGTACACCTACCTACCCGAGCCTAAGCCGCGCACGCACACCCACGCCAACATCCTCCCCATGCATCGCCATATTCGTCGTTCTCCACATCCATCAAGGGCCTGATTGGCCAAGTGCTGTAAAGTCAATGAATCAATCGACTTCCTATCAGGCTTACTGCTTTGCGGGGCTGCGGATCCTGCGAGCCGCATACAGCCGCTTTGCATCAGGCAACCAGCAACCACGCCTGTGCAGCTCGGTGGACGGTGGTCAGACGGTGGTGCATCCCCCGCATGCTCCGTGAGTTGTGCGCATTGAAGCCGGCTGTGAATGTGAGGAGATTCCTGCTTGCCGCATGCCGGCATGCGGCATGACGCCTGCATCTCCCGGCCTCTGGTGATCCTGCTTTGGGTTCAGGTTGCTGTCGTAAGTCGTAACGCACGCACGCATGCACATGCATGAATGTAGTACGGTGTATTGATGTTGGTATGGATGTGGCATTCTCAATGCCTCCAACACCATCAGTGTGAAGTGGAGTGGTGGTGACACTTGCGCTCTGTGCAAATGAGCTCTGTGAACCCCATGAAGAGCGTGGAGGGCACCAGAGCTGACCTCAAACTATTTGCATGAGCGCAAGGCTGACGCCCATGAGTGTACAAGCTGCTGCTGGTCCAGGAACAGAAGTTTCCACCGTTTCCTGTCAGTGTGGGCCCAGACTGGCACACACTTCCATGGCAAGTTATCTTTGATGGGCATACCTCTCGAGAAGACTGTCATGTGGCATGTAGAGCCTATTTTTCTCCGGCCACAGAAGCTGTTGGGGGTCATGAACGTGAGTGCAGGGGCTTTGGCCACGGGCCTTGGCCTATATATGCTCTTGCTTGTGCCCGCTGTTGCACAGGGACCAAACCAGGCCTGCAATGCGGTAAAGACAAGCATGATGACTTCATGCGGCTTGTTATGGCACTACTGTGTAACCAAAACGGTTGCAGAAACGGAGTGCGATAAAGCGGTCACAAAAACGGAGTGCGCAAAACCGGTCGCAAAGCGCAGTGCGCTATACATACAGTGCATTGGCGCCGGCCGCTGTGCGAGGGCGTGACCCATGGTGCGACGCAGTGCCCCAAATATGCTGCGGTGAGGGTGCATCATGGACAGATGCTGGCCAGGTTGTCTGCAACACTCTTGTCTGCAACGCTGACGAGCCATAACCATTGCGGAGTGCGGACGACACCGCGCAGCTGTGGGTGTAGTGGGGCACCTATTAGCGGTTGCCATACATCCGTCAGGCGCCAGATTTTGCGCCCACTGGTTGTGCACAGTCTTGAGAAAAACAGGTCCACATGAACGCATTAAGCAGCCTGGGTCCTGTGCAGCTCTGGTCCGTGGTTTGGCACAGACATGCCGCAATGCCGCTTTACGCTTTTTTGTTGACGCACACAGAGTGCTGCAACTGCACCTCATATTACACCCACTACTGTCCCTCTCGTGGTCCCCCCCCCCTTCAGTGCTGACCGTGCAACTTCTGTTTCAGACCGCTTGATGTGACCCCGTGATGTGACCCTCCAAATTCCGCTTCGCCCTGAAACAAGTGGTATAAAGAACATTGATCCGGAGCTTTGTACCTCCCAATAAGCTGGACAGAGGCTTGTCCAGCGCTGTAGCCTCCGTATGCTTTGAACCTTTCCAATGGCGGCAATCCTGCACCGCAGCGTTCCCCAATCGGGCCTGTTGCTTGCGCCCGAACGCGTGCTTACTGGCCAGTCTCAGCCTTCGCTCTGCCCAGATTTATGGCCCTGCGCCCGACACATTTCCTCCACCAAAGCTTCTGGGTCTTCAAACCTGTTCCCACACGCCACTGCCTTCAGGCAAGAACGCTATGTTGTTTGCGCAGCCAAACGAGGGACAAAAACAGCTCAAGGAGGACAAGCACCTGACACGGGAACCAGAAAGGTGTTGAAGGTGGTGAGTTGCCTGCCAAACATGCATTTGCGTGTGTCACGTCACGCTTTGCTCGCACGCTTTGGCATCGTCAATGAACGTAGCCAGAGTCCTTACTCCTTGATGTAACCCTGTTGTTGATTGACCCAGCATGGGACACTGTGCATCAGGTATATAACTTGATATTGTCTTGGTCAGAGCATGGTATGTTGCAACTAGGCTAGGCGCACACTAGACTACCTGCTTGGAGCAACTCCTTCGGGTTGTGAACATCGGGTGGTGTTTATGTTTTGGACTCACACTCTACCTGCTGCAGAAGGAATCGGAGGAGGAGGCATTCATTCGTGCAGCCATAAACCAGGAACGGGAGGCCCGCGGTGAGGGCCCGATAAGTCCTGACCGCAACCTGCAGACGGCTGACTTCAAAGGCTTCCTCAAGGGCAAGTTTGTGGACGGTGCAATGTGGAAAGGCAGTGTTGTCATAGACCAGAAAGCATGGGCTAAGGGCCGAGACGAGTTTGTGAGGGATTGCCTCTCTTATCTCGGCCTTCTGGAGCCGGAGTGGTGGCAGCCCGGGCAGCAGGTGCCAAAAGGCAGGCCGTCAGCAAGGAGCACGCCGTCCGCCAAGAAACCCGAAGCAAATCATCACTTTCGTGAACACAATGCAGCCGACCTCAAGCGCAAGCGTGAAGCGGCAAAGGCAGCAGCACGTGCAATTTCGTCATGGATAGTAGTTGATGCTGATGACGCTGCTGGTGGGGTTGCTCCTGATGGTACCGCTGGCAGTCTCCATGCATGGGTGCCAGACCCATCAGCAGACTCCCCTGCCATGCCAACGAGCGGCGTGGCTGCGCAGGGGCTCGCCCAGTCCTCCCAGCAGCAGCAGCTGGATGGCAGCCATAACGCGGACGCACATGCAGCACTGCCAAATCCAACAGCACCCGTAAAAGGGGTGCCGCTGGTGCTGGCGCCGGAGGTGATGCCGATCATAGAGGAGCTAGCTGCACTTTATGTGCATGAAATGCCGCGTGCGCTGCTGAGCATGCGTGATGCCATGCACGACTACCTTGCAAGCTGCACCGCTACGGGCAGCGGCAGCGGCGGCAGCAGCGCCGCCGTCAGCGCCACGCTGGCGGCAGACATGGGGCCAGAGGCGGCTGCTGAGCACGCGCTGCTGCAACAGACCCAGCAGTTGCGTGCGGTGCTGCGGCGGCACGACCAGGCGACGCTCGGAGGCAGGCCCCTGGCGTACCATGTGTACGTGCTCATGTACAGCAGCCCTAGCCTGTTCTCGCTCGAACCACCCAAGGAGGGCGATGTCTGCAACGCCTGGGACGAGCTGCACACTGCCGCGCATGAGGTGGCTGCCCAGCTGCAGCAGGCGGATGCGGATTCGGATGCGGATGGGGATGCGGGCGTTTGTCCCATGCTAAGCGTGGTGGCTGAGGCGTTGCTGCATTGCGCTGAGGTGCTGGTGCTTTTGGGCCAGTGGAGTGCGGGCATCGCCGCGACGGCGCTACTTGCCAGGCGCAGCCTGACGCGGGACGTTCTGGTGCGGGACGAGCTCGAAAGGCTGAAGGGGAGGGTGGATGACGACGCTGCTGAGAGCTCCAGGGTGGATGCTGAGGCGGATGCCAGAGCGTTGTCTTCGTATCAAACACTGGAGGGTGAGTGGTGGTATGCGTGTTAACGCATTGGATTATGGATGCAACACAACATGCACGCAGCTGGCGGATGCTTCTGTCATTTAGAGACGGATGGACAATGCTCACGTCATGCTACATCAGGAGCGCCCGCATGCATGGCTCCAGGTATCCCATGCAGTGGTGCAGCATGGGGAGCGGGAGATCAGCAGGGGTTTGCCAACCTACCAATCTAATCTAGTTATCTAGGCATAGAGCATGCTCCAGGACCACCAGCCAGGGATCTTCATTGGAGTTCCATACACACCTGCACGGCCCCACGGAAATCACATGGTATGGCCCCATGGCCGTTCTTTCTGACCCACCTGCGCAAGCATAAGCTACAAACATCACACACGGCGGCGCCGCCCCGCAGTAACTGCAATACTGCATGCATGCTGCACACGCCACAAGGGAGCGGCGCCCAGCGCCAGGACACCCCTAAATACACAGTCTTGCAAAAATGCCATCAAGCCTGAACATGCGGTACTGCTTAAAACAGTAAACGGGTGTTTGTGCCTTTTTGGTGCCTTCACCTGTGCATGACAACTTCTGCCTTCACGTGTGCCTTAACGTGTGCATGACAACTTCTGCCTTCACGTGTGCACCTCCATGGCTCCCGCATTCCTGCCTGCCTATTGTTCAGGATGCGAAGAGCTGCTGCTCGGAGTGCTTTGGGGACTCTGGCACGACGTGCCGCGGTTCATGGACGTGCAGGATGGCAAAACCGCTCTCTACGCGCTGGCCTGCACCCGCCGCGACCGAAACAAGCTGTGCTGGTTGAACATGACCGCGCTCCTGAGCTGGCACGGCGAGGAATTGCCGGCGCCTTCGCAGCGGCCGGGACCGCGCAAGCTGTCCAATATGATTCCAAAGAAGGGGGAAGTGCTGGGCCTTGAAGACAGGATGATCTTGTACCCGAGCCCGCACATCGTGTCGCTGAGAAGCAAACGTGCCTACGCCTCGTATCGGATACAAGCTGCTACGCTCTCCGCTTTCTGGAAGGCGGTCATGGTGCGGAACCTGCGATGGAAGCATCGCGAAGCAGATGTGGTCGGTCACTGGCACCCCAGGGATTGGCTCAACAGGTTCGATCTGGTGAACGGCATCAGCTTGAGGGAAGTGTGGCGGCGGTACCGGGAGAGTGCACCGCCTCCACCGCCTTCGGACACCCCTGTTGTGTGAAGGCGATTGCTGCCGTGCACTCAGCGGGAAGAATCACATCGCTCCAGCACTGGCGCCGATGCTGGCATGATGCAGTTGCCGACGCTGCTGTAGTGGGCGTGTGTGCTTATGCGTCCTGCGATTGTGGTAGGTGCTTGCGTGTTTGCCTGGTTAGGACCTGCTGATGAGAAAGTAAGGCTGCGCCCTGCACAACATATCCTGCAGTGCGTGTCGGGAGCGATTTAGGACGCAGGTTATGAGGTCCCATGTGTCCCGCATGACTACTGACCTTGGCTGGTGGGCGCTAGCCTGGTAATTCGTTTTGCAGACATGGGGAAAGTTACCCCGCTGTTGCTGCACTTGTTGCGTATTGTATCACCTGTGTGTGGAGCATTTTATAGATTTGGCGTTGAGGAGTTATGCCAGACCGCTGCATGTCGGCAGGCAATGGCCACTAATGGCCCCCACCCACGCATAATGATGTCCGCATTCATTTACATTTGTATTTCATATCAGTATCTGGGCTGCGCAACTCAGCACGTGCAGGCCTAACATGCGCTTGAGGCTGGACCACTAACCCACAGACCAGCATGTGCTGCATCGCATGAGCTCGGGCGAGGGCTAGCCAGGTGCCTCGTACCATACATTATAGCATTCGAGTATGGGTATGCATCAATGCAATACTGAGAGAGCGATTGAGGTTTCTCAACGCTATTCACATCCTTAGCTAGCCTACATTCCTGAAAGCGCACATATAACGTATTGCCCTCAAATTGTCCTTCTACGTCCTGTCACTTCACTTGCCGTATGTAAATGTATGTTTACTTTTTTTTGCCCTGCACTCCCTCGTACGAGCGCGCCAGCTGAGCAGCCCGCTGCTGCCTGTGCACGCACGCTCTCATCTTCACTCGCTCCGTCTGGCCTGTCAGCGTGGCAAGCATGCCATGCAGCCTCCGACAGCCGCATGCGTGTAGGCCCGGCACTGTTAAGTATGGCACGATGCATTCTTTGCCACCGCACACACGTCATTGCCTGATATATGTCCAGCATCTATCTCACCCCCCGCCCGGTCTCTCCAATGCCTGTGTGGCTGCTGTGACCCATTCTCGAGAGCGGCTTTGGGCCTCTGGCTGGCTGGCCGAGTGTGAACAACAACAACAACGTTGTGAGCTGTGGAGCGGAAGGCCACATACACAGACGTTGGGCCGGGCTACAATCGCCCGCACCCCGCAGGCATGTCACGGGTGCCTGATGAACCCACTGGCCTCGTACAAGTACCCAGCAACCTCGCCTGCACGTGTGCATGACGTGCTGCATCTAGCCACAGTTTGTACCACAGGCATACGCACTGCACAGGGTGTTTGCACGAGTGATGCACGTGCGTGTGCGAGCGGTGCGTTCATGCTTGTTTGATGGGGCGAGCTCAAGCGACGCTTCTGTCGACATTGGCACGCGATCGACTGACGCGGCACGATGCGCCAAGCCATGCCGGGGTGTAATAAGCGGCGCACAAAGCCGTGTTGCGGCCGCGCATGCAGAGCTGTGTTACACGCCAACCTGTGTAATGCCTTCACTTTGTGTTGATTCATCATTCATCATTGAAGTAGGGGTACTAGGTGCAGAGCGACGTGTTGAACAGGCGTGTGAAGCATGGCATACGAGCTAAGCAGAGCCAAGCGGAGGGTCGCCATGCAATGGAAGTTGGGCGGCCGGAATGCAGGAACGCAGTGATTACGCTGCAGTACCTGCCTAACACAAACATCGCCGATACATCAGTCACACACTGACAATAAAGCTGACTTGAGCGTGCACATGGTATGTATGGGCGTATGGCCAAAGCAAACAAGTTCACACGTATGGAACATGTCAGTATTTCGCTGATGCACATGCAGGGTTTGTTTGCACCGTGTAGCCCACGATTAGGGCCTTTTCACATTACGGGGCACATGCAGGGGTAGGCCCATCATTCTGTCCACAGCTAGTCGTGCCACTGCGTAGCGTGTCGCTCGCGTTACTTGAAACTGTTGCCTGTCCTCGTGTGTGATCCTCAGATGGCTCACTGCCACCTACCGGACGCATACAGAGGCGCCCGGGTTTGCTGATCAGCACATGGGAGTGGGTGTGCAGCAATGCAGTGCTCACAGGCCTGATCAACCCTGATAGTCAACCCTCTACTTTACAACAAAACAAACATCACCAACAACGACATATGTGTGCGTCCGCTCCAGCCCTGCATCCCTCCATAATCTGCTCTACGACTTGTAGAGGCGCAGCACCTGCTGCCCCGCCTTGCGACACACAGGGCACTTGCCGCGCGTCGCGCGCGCGCACGTGCCGCACAGCATGTGGCCGCAGCCCGCGTAGGCGCACTCCAGGTCGCGCGCGTAGCAGATCTTGCACTGCCACTCCGTCCTCACCGCCTCAAGCTCCGCGGACGCGCTGCCGCCGCTCGATTGGACCTGCGTGATTAAAAGGGGGGCGGGGGGGGGGCGGCAAGTGAGTGTAGGGGGGGAGGTAATTAGGCAATTCAATGTACGCAAACAGGCCAAACAGAGCTGGATACGAGCTCAGCGGCGAGCTGGTTAGACACAGACTACATGTGGATAGTGATCTGTGAGGTGTAATACAGGTGTAAACGTGCGCCATGGGCGGAATAGCGAGAGGGGCCTCAGCGCCCCCGTGAAAACTGCCCCCTGAGGGGCCCATTGAGGCGGAGCATACGGGTGATGGGCTGTCAGATTATGGCGCACCCAGGCCCCACCCTCGCATCGTGAAGGCATTGCCTCACAAAACCTCGGCAGGGGATGTTCAAATCATACCCAATGACGCTGCGGCTCACACATCAGCGCTCACACCTTATGCAACCCAACAACACCCAGTCGCTGACATTGCTCAAACCCAACCACACACGAGCATAATACAATTACACAAACTGCGTGCGCAAACGCACATACACGGCTGATCTGCATCACACCCAGTCATCACGCTCACCTTGTTTAGCTCGGTGGTGAGCGCCGCCACCTGCGCCTGTAGCGTGCTCATCTTGCGCAGCACGTCGGCCTTATCAGGGTCCAGCGACAGTCCGGCAGCACCCAGCAGCTCACGCACAGCCGCCACCAGCTCCGCGGGCCGTACCGGCGCCGCTACCGCCCCCGCCGCCGACGGCCCCCCGTTATCCTCCTCCTCCTCATCCCCCTGCCCCTGCCCGGCTGCCGCCGGCCCGCGTGCTGCTGCAGAAGATGGGGAGGATGCGTGATCTGACGACGACGCGGCTTGCGAGGTGGTAGCGCTGTTACCCACTGACGGTGAGGCGGAGAGGGTTGCGGCAGCAGCAGCGGCGGCAGTGTGCTTGAAGCTGAAGACCTGCGTGCTGAGCAGCTGCGTCACCACGCCAGGCTCGGTCTCGACAGGCACGCGGTACACGGGCTGACCCGAGAACGGTGCGCACGCCGCCGCCACGCGCCCGTAGCACAGCCCGCTGCCGCCCTCCAACCCGCCCTCCACATCCGTGCCGCCGAAATCTGCGGCAGGATAGGCCCCGCAATCGCTGGGTAGGGACGCCGCTGCTGGTGCGCCGGCGCCGGCGGCCATGGGGCCGACGGAAGAGACGGGAGAAGCGGCGGTGGCAGCGCCAACGCGGCGCTCCGCGGCAAAGGCGGCGGCTGTGGCGGCGGGCAGCACGAGCGTGCGTTGATACGCCACCACGTCTCCCTCCGCATACCGCCTGAGCGGCCGCAGCTGTAGCAAGTCGGCGTCAGCGGGAAGCAACGGGCTGCCGGGTTGTCCTGCGGTACGCGCTGCCTCCATGGCCGGGTCCAGATTAGGGCCGAGACCAAGGCGAGGCAGCAGCACCGCCTGGGCGCGGGAGGCCAGCGCGGGTGACAGCGGCGGCGTCAGCAGGGGCTGTAGTGGCAGGACCACGGGGCTGCCCACCACTCGCGACACCAGACACGTCAGCACGAATGCAAGCGGTACCGCGGGCGGCGGCTCCGAGATGTAGATCGTACCGCCATGCTGCGCCGGCTCCTCAAACTCAGTCACCTCTGACTCATCCTGACTCATCCCTGCGGTACTGCTGCCGCTGGCGCTGACACCGTCATGCGAGACCGGTTTTGGAGCGCCGCCGTAAACGCTTGCCACCTGGCCCGTCAATCGGATGATGATTTCGGTTCTGAGCCTGCGCACAAAGCGCAGCCGGCCGGCAGCGGACCGCAGCTTTGCAGCCACTTGTGAGAGCTCCAGGGGCGACGTATGGGATTGTATTGCTGTACCGCTTGTACCGCTGGGTGTCCCGCCGACGGCGCCTGCGGTACCCAAGATGTGTGCGTGTGCGCGAAGTACCGCATGGGTGGCGGTTATGAAGGGCACTGATGTGATCAGCGACACAACATCCCTCAGCGGTACGCCCTGCAGTACAGCGCCATGGCACAGCAGTACAACACAGTTGGTGGGTAGGAACAGCACCGGTGTGGTTCATTGCATGAACCGCAAAAGCATGGTGGCCGTAGGCCTGGCTGATGAGCAGGGATTGGGGGCTACGGGGACGATTGCATCGTGCTGCATGCCAGCTGGATGACGCGTGCAAGCTTGCGACATTCCATCACAATGGTACAACTGCTTGGCTGCTGTGCGGGAGAGGGAAGCGTACCATGCATTTACCTGCAGCTCGGTGACATACTCCAGGGGCGCTGTAGCGTCCAACCGCTCCTCCGCAAGTTCGCCGAGCGACCCGCAACCCAGCCACTCCGCAACCACGTCACGGATGCTCGGATGCACCAGCGTCATGCGCGCGGGGTCCAACCGTCCCAGCAGCCGCCCGCTCACGCCACCGCCTCCGCCACGTGCGGCTGATGCGCGCAGGCCCGCAGCCCCGCTGCTGCCACCGCCGCTGCGCACGGCGGACTGCGCAGGCACCAGCCGCCCGTCCGCCGACAGCACAAACAGCCGGGAGGCGTTGTTGCCGACGAACCGGGCGGCAGCGCCGCCGCCGGGGCTGGCCGATGCCGCCGCCGCCGCCGTGGCCGCCACCGTGTACACATAGTCCAGCAGTCGGATGACCGCCAGGCGCTGATTTGGTCCAAGCGGCGTGGAGGCGGCGCCGCCGGCCGTGCCCGCCCCGTGCCTCGCTGCCAGGTCCGCCAGCGCGAGAAGGAGGTCGGCGGGGGAGGGCTCGTCCCGCGCCCCGAGCGTGCGCAGCAGCGCGGCGTGCGGCAGCAGCGGCGGCGGCATCTCGTACGCGAAGGGGGCGAGCGGGTCCGCGCCGGCGGCGGCGGCGGCGGCCGGCGCGTGCTGCTGCGCCGCCAGGCTGGGCGTGTAGCGCAGGCGCGCGTAGAGGCGGGCGGGCGGGACTAGCACGCTGGCGTTGGCGACCGGCAGGAATGCAATGTCGCGCAGCTGCGACGCCTGCGGTGCAAAGCAATTTTGACGTGCGGTGGATGCCAAGCTCAACAAGTGCATGGAAAGGCACAGGGTACTGCACCGTGAACGAATCCTGAGTGCACATGGTTCAGTGCTCTGGGAGCAGAGCACAGCTTTTCTCGCCGCCACCACCTAGCGGACTAATTGTACGAAGGCATCACATACCGTAACTACAGTACGCAAATCCATACACTGTGCTCATGACCCTCACAAGCACAGAAACACCAGACACGACGGATGCGGCGCACTGTCGGAGTGGGCTCCTAACCGCCGCACGCCCTTGTATTTGTGGCATGCAAGACTGCTATGTTTGTGTGCATGGGTTGGCCGTGCCTTACCTGCGACGCGCTCAGTCCCTCCTTGTCAAGGTGCTGCAGCACGGCGGTGAACGCGGCCTCTGCGGTCAGCGCGCCGGCCGCAGAGCCGCCGCCGCCGCCCGCCTGTGCCTGCGCCTGTACCTGCGGCCACGCGCTCAGCGCGGCCTCACCGCCGTCAGCGCCCACCTGCAACCCACACAGGCAGCGGTAAGTCAATGAGGACATATACGCACCGCACCAGCAGGGACGTCATCCGCCTTGATGCAACTCTCCTTTTCTCGCTGACGTGTCCAACACCCACTCTGGGGAGGTTATCGTTACTTGCAGGTCATACAACAGCACACACACACACACACACCGGTTGGATTAGCAACCCGCAACTTCGTCCCACAAAGAAACATCTTCCTTCAGGGGTCAGGCCATGCCCAAAAAGGGTCTTTCAGGAGCCAGGAGCCTGACCAAGGCAGGGCACAAGGCCGTGCATCACTCACGGTTTTGAGGTGAGCAAGCACGGCCGCAAACGGCGGCGGCGACTTGACGCGCAGGCCTGCCGCCGCCCCAGCAGAGGGTAGCGCCTTGTCTGACGCCACTCGCGGCATCACGCTCCAACACAGCGGCCAGTCCTGTCATGTGACACGCATGGGCAGGAGTGTGTGATGTATAGAGACCACCGCCAAGTGAGGATATTCCGGAAAGGGAGTGTTAGAGTGTAGTATGAAGCATTCCACCATGACATGTTAATGTGCGATCAGGCGATCAGCACCTCAACACTTCGTCCTGCATATAACGTACGCGATTATGCGGTCAAAATTCAACTCCCATTTGCACCCACCTTGGCGGCGCAGACCTCCGCGCAGCGAGCAACCACACGCCGTGCAGACGCGCTGCCCGGCACGCCTAGCTCTGCCGGCAGGAACGCGAGGCGTGCGAGGTCAGGCGCGATGGAGTGAGACGAAGAATTCAGCGGCTGTGGCGAGGACGCCTGCGCACCGCCCCCACCACCAGCTGCATTCTCTCCGAAACGCACCACCCGGGCGAGCGCCGCGGCGGCCGCCGCCGAGACGCCGCTGCCTGCCGGCGTCGCGGCAGGGCCGGCCGATGCGGCCGGGCCAGGTGCCGCCAGGAGCACGTGGGCGTTGGATGCCAGTGCAGAAAGGAGCGCGTCTGCTGCCTCCCACACCCTGCCCCCATCGCATGAGCACGGAATCGCAAAGGCATAATTTGGCACAAGATTCAAGCCCATTGTGTCCTAATGCGGAGGTATGGGCAAAGCCGCAAAGCCCACACTACACAAGTATACAGCAGTTGGTTGCCATCACGATTCAGGAGTTGACTACCAGGAGTGGACTACCCATTGCCGCTGACCACTGCAGATATGCCACACAAACCACAAACAGCATACGGTACCGATACTCCCATCACATCCCATACCTGGATCTCTCGGCCTCATCAGGATCCTGTTTCAGCTGGTTCCAGCTGGCAGCAGAGAATGTGCCTGAGGCAGCGGCGGCAGGTCCGGAACCAGCAGCGCCGCCACCGCCGGCAGGCAGCGCCATGCCCATCGCCATCGCGCGTGACTCAACGTGTCGGGCTGCCGCCAGGAAAGGCGCGGGCAGCAGCGTGCTCTGCAGGCCGCAGTCGCGGAGCACCTGCATGGCAGATGACGTGGGCACAGCGGGCAGGCGGGGCGCTGACCACCACACGCCAGACATGGCCCATTTCCCACTCTGGCAGTACGAGCCGCCAGGCCAGCCACCAGCCCAGAAGTTGTCGGCCATGGAGATGCCGGTGTTCTGGCATGCACTGAATGGCTTGGGCGGGCAGGGCAGCCTCGCCTAAAGAATTTTGCCAGCCAGCGAGGCACCCCTACACATCGGTTTGAGTCTCTCTTCAGCGCTCGTGTGTCAACACGCCTGTCCTTACGACACCTACCCCCCCCCCCTGCACATGCACCGGCGCTCTGTGATCATCACGAACTTGCACAATCAACCATAAACACAGGCATCAGCATTATCCTCCAACGCTGGCTCAACCACATCATGCTGGACTCAATCATTATGGCACGGCAATGCAGGGTGAGGGCTTGACGCCTGTGCCCAGGCGTCTTTACCGTACCTTCAGCCATGCCGGGTAGGCAAACTGGCCGTGCGGGTGGGCGGGCGAGCCTCTGAACGCCATCGCCCACAGCGCCACCTCAGGGTCATACAGCGCGGACGGCGGCGCGGTTGTGCCGTCAGAACGCAGCACGAAGGGCGCGGCGGACAGCGCGGCCACCAGCGCGGCGTCGCCACGCAGGCGTGGCCAGTGCACCTGCGCGAAACGGTAAAGCTCCGTCGCAGCGTGCCAAGCGTGATATACCGAGAGGCGCAGGCACCGCATGCGAACATGCTTCAGGAGCCGAGAAGGACCGACGCATGGTGCGGAAACTTCAGCTGTGCGCTGTGGTTGCCCTAAACGGAATGGCAAGCGACGCGCGCAATGCGATCATCCTTTGTCATTTTTCTGGGCGCGTGCATGCAACATGCACACATATGTGTGTACGTACTGAGTTGTCAGCACACACCACAGGTCTGTCAGCACACGCACCTGTATGTGAGTCAGCAGCAGTGCGGTTACGCCATCTGGCAGCAGCGGCAGCGACGGCACTGCCACGCGCGCCAGGAAGCCTGGCGCAGTCAGCGTGGCCACCCCTAGCAGCCCGTAGAGCGCGGATGCGTCTCCGCGCGGCTGCAGCAGCCGGGAAAGACGCTCAGAGGGCAGCGCTGCCGCAAGGCCTGCACAGGCATGATCAGGACGAGAGACAAAATACAGTACATCAATCGCCGCATCAACACGTCTTTGAGGCAATAACCTTGATTGAAGTTAGGCACTGCGTTGTGCAGCAGGAAGTCAGTTACCCTGTGCACTGCCACTCACGACCATCCATCATCACAAGTGACTGCGTGCGCACCTAGCCCTTACCTGGGACTGTTTCCAACACGTCGGTCGGGCAGGCAACCACCTCGTCATGCGATGCGCCACCGTCTCCGCCTCCCTCCAAGGGAACCAATACACAGCCTTGTACCGCATCGTCCATTGTACCGCCCAGAGGTGTGACCAGCGGCACGAGGGAGTCCAGCGGAGAGGTGTGGTGGGAGGTTGAAGGAGGTTGAGGTGGGTGCTTGAGGTGGCTGGGGTAGATAGGCAGGCGACGCAGGAACTTGATGTCCTCTTCAGGCAACGAGCTGCACAGCAGGGGAAAAGTCGACATACGGTAGCACGCTGTTGACAGGGCCATGAACGGCTTCTAATGTGCTACTGGTTGATGCTTTCACATCAATGCGGTAATGCAGAACAAACTTGGGCAAACTGTGAGAGCTGGTCAGGTCACAGTACGATTCCCAGTTCCCCGGCAGCTTGGCCACAACCACGCTCAGCAACGCAGAAGGGGCAAGCCAAATGCTGAGGGCTGGTCGGGCTACTCTACGATTCCCAGGCAGCCACATGAACAACCACTACTTTGCAAAAGCAGGCTTGGACTGGGTTTCCCGTGTCCTGTTTGTGTCCCCTACCTTGGAATGTGTGCACACAGCAGGCCGAAGAACGCCAGACGCAAGGCTTGGGGCCACGCCTGCACCGCCGTGAAGAACGCATCATGGCTGCTGCTGCCGGCCGCGCCGCCCATGGCACGGCCACCTGCCGCCTGTGCCTCGGCGGACGCGCGCATCTTGACCACCAGCAGCGCCAGCGCGGCTTGCGAGGTGGCGGGCTCTAATGGCGCGTCCACGTATGTGATGCCATCTGCAGTTCAACGGTATTGGAGCAGAGCTGAATACGGGAAGAGCACATGCCAAGACCAGCCTGCAGTACAATCATCACAGGCTGTGGCTGAATGGATTCCTCAACTGACTTCACATCACTGGGCCAATCATGCCATTCCTGGCTTTCCGAGAATGATTATGGCGTTGTGTGGGGAAGATGTTGTACCGATATGTGCTTGGCTTGAGCTTAGGTGGACATGCAGAAATTGGCTGTGTACCGCAAGATCCACAACCGCTTGTACAGCTGAACGATGGCACTTTGACGCTTCATGCCCATAGCACGCTCGTACCCAAACTATTCAAATAACCAGCTAACCGCACCTCCTGCAGCGGCAGCAGTCCCACGCGCCTGCCCACCCGCCGCCGCCTGCGGCGGCTGCGCCTGGACCAGCGGCGTGGACGACGCAAACAGCGACCCCAGTAGCCGCCCTGCGCCGCCGCCGCGCCGCCCGCTCGCGGCGTGAGCCCCGCCCAGCAGGAGGCCGGGTTGGGGCTGCGTCATGCGTGCGCGCGCCAGGGCCGCGGCGAAGCGTGGGTCGATAATGGGCATGCCTGCCGCTTCTAGCGCGGGTGCCAGCCATGACCAGGGCTCCGTGAGGTCCTGTTGGTGTACATGAAGGATCCACCATCAACACCGTCAGCAGGCGGTACGGTTTCGCCACTGCGCCCAAACCATACACGCAAGCCAGCCAAACGGAAAGTGCTTGGCTTATTGTCTTTGCATGCGTTCAACGTGCAGGCCATCACTGGATGGGCTTGCAAAACCTGCACTTGTGGGTAATTGTAAGTGGTATGCTTGGGCAACACATCAGGCGGTGAACAGGGATGCCACTAAGGGTTAGGCCGTTGCATTGTGTGAGTGTACAAGCGTACTCACCAGCTCTGCCATGGCCAGTGGGGGTGTGTCCGCGCTCAATTCTGGGCCTGCAGGATGTTGTACTGCCTGAACCTCATCCAGTACACCTCCTCCGCTGTTCGCTTCAGGCGGGTATCCAAGCAGGAGCCCGCTATCAGGCGCTGCTGGCCATTCCTTCGTACCGCCTTCCTCCTTAGCGGCAGCAGCCAGAAGGTGCTTACTCAGCGGCAACTCCAGGGCCAGGTGGCGCTGCAGTACAGGCAGTAACCGCCCGCCCAGCAGCGGTACGAGCGGCCAACCGCCGAGCGCATCCAGGTGCGCGGCTGAGGAGTACGCGTTGTACTGATTCTGCTGCTGTATTGCTAAGGCAGTACTGTGGGAGGTTGACGGGTTGGGGGGCACCTCCGCGGGTACCTGCCAGTCACGTGCCTGATCAAGCACCTCAGTCGCAAGGCCTAGCATTCCCTGGATCCACCATGGCGAGGGTGCATCAGGTGCAGTACCGTTATCCCATGGACACGCGCCTGCCCATGTGAGCAGTACGCTCGGGGAGGGCGGTACAACTGGGGACGCGTAGTTGTAGGCGAGCGGCTGCAACGACTGCTGCGAAGGGATGTTGGGCTGCGACGGCAGCGGCGCGTGCCACTCCCAGCCAGGCGGGAGGGCTTGACGCAGGTGCGTTGACAGGTCTGCGAGCGTGTAGGGCTTGAGGGCCAACGCGCTCCTGAGCGCAGCATGCATACACACACATACAGTCCATCCTTCTCATCCTTCTCATCCTTCCTCATGCATATGCACTCTGCATGGCCCCATGTGAACAAACGACTACAACACACATACACGCATACAAACCCCCATATGCATGGCATTCGGGTACAAACACAACGCGCACATGTCGGGCAAACTTGCAGGTATGCACTGGCAAGCACGCTGGCCGAGTGCATCACTTGATTCACGATCTTGCACAGCGGGCATTGGATTTATGATCCAACCAGATGATCATACCAGCATCGGGGCATAATGATTAAAGTAGTACACCTGTATGCTGGCCTTGCATGCTGGCGGCCCCCTAGTGACCATGACAGCGCGGCACCGGCAGCAGGCACTGACCTGAACTGCTTGTCACGCAGGTGCCTTGACAGCGCCACGCAGCAGTCGGGGTGTAGCAGCGACTCGGCCACGCGCGGCGGCAGCAGAGATGCCGGTGCGGGCGGGTGCGGCGGGGCCAGCAGCAGCGGTAGCGTGCCCAGCGGCACAATTGTACCTGCTCGACACACATCGCCGCAGGAAACAACTACAAATTATGCTGCAGTAATACAGCACGCGGTCATGCAGAATCCGTAGGGCTGGCCTGCAGCTGGTTATCCTGGCCAGATCTTTGCACCCAGTAGATAAACGCCTCCGCATCAGCCTTGGTTGGTCTGGCGACGCACATGAACATGTTGCAACCGCTCCCCTCACACACACATAAGCAGGTAGTCCTTGCTGACACTAGCCAAACTGGTGACAGCAACAGCCACCGCACCTGCAGCGGTAGGTACCGGCAGGCCCCTGCACTCCAGCAGCTTCGGCCCGCTGTACCGCAGTACCGCAGCCCCACTCGTACTGCTCCTCTCCGAGACCGTTCCACCTCCAGCGTCCATATCAGGCACGATCGCGCCCACCAGCCCCATGGCCTGCTGCCGGATGCGGTCGTAGATGTCAGGCCCCATCAGGCCCTCGGCGAACGCATCCAGCAGCCGAGCGGCATCGGAACCGCCGCCGGCACCAGCAGCGCCGGCTCCTAAACCAGCTGCGTTGGCGGGGCTGGAGGGCCCCGAGGCGGCCAACGCGCTGCGCTGCGCGTCCGCGACGTGGGCTGCCGCCTGCGCGACCTCCGCTTCCCGGATCTCTTGCTCAGAGAGCGCCGTGTCCTCCATGCAGAACGTGAGCAGCTCCGTCGCTTCCAAGGCGGAGAGGTTGGGCCACGAGGTGCCGTCACCGCTTCCGCCGCCGCCGGGCGCGCCGCCGTGCTGCTGGACAAAGGCGGCTGCTGCGCCGCCGCGGCGGCCGAGGCTCTTCAACAGTGGCCGCACGACGGCGGGGCTGATGGTTCGGAGCCCCAACACGCCCGCCTCCTCCAGGGAGGCCTTGGCCTGCACGCCAAGGCATGGACGCGACAATATCGCAATTAATACCCTATGAGGGGTAACCGGTATGCACTTATGCTGCTGGCAAACAACTGCCGTAAGCCAGTGAAGCTCAGACATGGCCGCCAGACCTCCAGGACCTCAGCTACATAGCTACATAGTTAAGCACGGATTGGAGGGCCTAATTCCTGCAGTGGTGGAACAAAATAAATGGGGTGGGCGCGTGCCGGAATGAGGTGAGTCACAGGGGGCAAGGCAGCGTACCTGCCACGGAACGTCGAACAGCGGCAGCTGCCGCATCATGAACCCGATGGCCGCGTTGCCCAGCCCCTGCAGTGTGGGCTGCAGGAAGCACCCCTCGGGCAGGTGCACGAAGCGCCCGGTGCGCAGCCGCCACAGCGGCAGGCGCGCCAGCGCCTGCAGCAGCGAGCGCGCCAAGGCACGCGCAACGGGGTCCGTCGCGACGGCCTGACCCGCCGCCTGCTGTTCAATAAGTGACGACGCGGCAGTGGCGGCAGTAGGGTCCTCGTTGGTGCTGGTGGTGCGAAGCGCAGGCAGCGCAGCCTGCAACACAATCGACAAGCAACAGGACATAGCAGGTGCAAGGCAACGACAACAAACAAGTGAAACAACCGCCTTCATTCATATGTGGACAAGTCATTAAGATCAGGTATGCCGCGATCGCCGGCAACACTAACGTGACAGAAACGCACGTTGGTGCAAGGTCAATTCATGACGCATAATGTTATCGAAGCGGCCGCAGGCGGTACGGTTCAGCGGCTGGACCCTGCATCATGTCTTCATGTGCCATTCCCATGTCCGGCAAGCCGCACACGGGGCCCATCGTCGTCACTCGTGCAATTGGTGGGATTCCGGTCCTGGCCGCTGCCTGGACCGGCAGGATGAAGGCGCTGTCAGAGATCGGCGACAAGTGCAGGCTCGCCATCAACAAGGACTTCCATTTGGAAATAAGAATCTTTCGGGCCGTCGATCCTTGTATACAAATGGGAATCTTTGTTGATGGCGAGCCTGCACTTGTCGCCGATCTTTGACAGCGCCTTCATCAATCATCACGTGAGTCGTACCTCAGCTGCCACAGACGAGGAGCCCCCGGTCACCACAGGGGCGAGGCGTGGCAGCAGGTCGTATAGGCCGTCCCTGGAGCCACGCCACTCAGGGCCCGCAAGCCAGTTCGCCACGTCCACGAACGCCATCACCAATCCCTCCAGCACGCGCTTGTTGTGGTCGGCACGCGCCTGCATGACTGCAGACAGCACCTGCTGCTGGCCTGCCTGCTGCTGTCCTGCCTGCTGCTGAGACTGCTGCTGCTGCAGCTGCTGAGGCGCGTGGCGCGGGGAGGCGATGCCGCTCTGCGAGGCTGGCTGGCCCCCGCTGCTGCTACCGCCTGGTGCCATTGCATCCACTGCAGCGGCAGCGCCGCCTGCGCCGTCTGCAGCATACAGGCTGACGATCTGGGCGCCTGTGCGCGTCCGCATCAGCTGGAAGTGGCCGCTGACGAGGAACGCCAACGCTCCGAGACCGCTTCCTGGTGGCCCCGAAACTGTGGCCGCGGTACCCGCAACGCTTGTGTGTACTGCCGGACCCCCGATCGCGCCCAACCAAGACGGGCCGTACACGCCCGCCGTGCGCACAACGCCCCTCTTGCCGTCCTGTCCAAGGCAAACCGCCACCGCCGCCACCGCTTCGGGGCGTGTGGCGCCGCCGGAAGCTGAGGAGGAGGAGGACTGCGGCGTGCTCACGAACCCGCTGGCCTCCACGTCATGATGCACCGCCACGAGCCACGACTCCATGTACGCGTCCCGAGGGGGCGTGACACGCGCCGCTGCTGGCGCCGCCTCCGCCTTGGCCTCGGCCGCTGCGGTTGAGGTGGTGGCCAAAGGCAGATGCTGTTGGTGGTGGTGCTGCTGGGGCGCATGGCTTGGAGGGGCAGTGGGGTGTGCAGGCGGCATACTGGGCGCCACGAGGCTGGTCCACGCGCCGGCGAAATGCAGCTCCAGCGGTACGAGGTGCTTGGTCTCGGGAGGCTTAGGGCCACTGGACCTGTAGGTCATGAATGCGAAGATCCATGCACCCTCACTACAGAGTCCTCGCCCATGGCCATGTGGGAGTGGGGGGCACTTCCCACCTCACCAACAGTCTTCACAAGAGCAGCGTTTTTGGCATATTTCACTTTTGAACGCATGGTTTGCCGTGGTGCACCCCGGGCAGTGCGCTCACCTGCCCAGCGCGCTTGCAAGCAGGGCCTTGCCGAACGCTGCAGGCCCGTGGTGCGCAGCCTTGGACGCCTTGGACGTCGCCGCCGCCACCCACGTGTCCGGCCGGGCCCGAGACGGGTCCAGCTGAGCAACGTGCGCAGCCAGCAACAGCTCCAGCTGTACTGCCTTACTGCCTGACGAAGTACTGCTCGGCTTGGCCGCAGGCCCTGCTTGTACTGCTGGCATGTTCGGCGGCTGTGGTACGGGATGTACCACGTTGTACAGCTCTAAGGCTTGTAGGCTTGGCGGTTGGAACAGCAGGCCGCGCGGGCCGGCGCCGCCAGCGCAGAAGGCCCGAAGTGCCCTCTCAGCGGCTGTGAAACCAACTGCCTCGCCCCCCAGGGGTCCCGTACCGCCGACTCCCGTACCACTCGTGCCGCCACCGGGCCTGGCATGCGGGCTAGGCACCAACATGGAGAGCGGCAGGCGCAGGAGGGTAGCATCCACTGCAACCGCGCTTGCCACTTCGTAGCCCATCCTTCCTGCCCAGCCCCACACGCTGAACTGGTCCCTGAAGGTGCTGACGAGGTCTGAGCCTGCATGGCGGTACTGCTTGGCTCGCGGTACGGCGGTACGGGCCTCAGCGGGGCCTGACGCCAGGTGGCGGCCGGAGGGATCGAACATGAGCGTGAACGCGCCGGATATGGCCTGCGCGAATCAAGCAACAAGGCCAGCAATACCGGGAAGGGCCAGACTACGTTACCATACATCAGTGCATGTGATACGACATAACGAGACGCACGATTTCACATATGCACGTTCCTTTAAGCTCAAGCCACGATACGTCTAAGGCTCCAAGCTGATGTCGACGCAACATGACAGCGACTGGAGACATGCCTCAATGATGATGGTGCAATGCACGCAAGAAAACATGCGGCCACAGCTACAACCAGGCCTGCACCAGAAGGCACCGCGCGAGCACTGGCACATCTCGCAGGCAGTGGTGACGGTGCTTCGCGCACACCATGGCACCAAACACACAACTGCAGTCAATGTAAGCTGTCGGCAGCGCCCACCTGCACCACGTGCGTAACCGCAAAGGCCGACAGCAGGCCCAGGCCGCCAGCGGTGGGCTTGTCACGCACAAGCGGCGCCCCGCCGCGCCCCGACAGCAAGCCAACCAGCTCGCCCGGGGGCAGCACGACCCCCGGTAGCGCCACGCACAGCGCCGGACCTACGCGGGAAGCACAGTAGCTTTTAGATTGTTGATACACTTGGAGCGTTCTAACCGAGTCTGACACTGCCCTGTAGATGAGGCTTAGCAGTAAGACACGACAGCAACGGGCACAGCCCGCCTCGTGTGCACTTGGCAAAGCAGCGGAGAAAGTCAAGGATGAGAACCTTCCTTCACTTGAGCGACAGTGCAATGACACAGTCGCACAAGTTGAGGAAGGCTCTCAACTTTCAGTCAGGCATGGAGCACGCCATAATGCTGACCGGAAGATGTGCATGTGGCGCCAAGAAGCCGTGCTCGTAACCAATACACTTGTACGGTATGCACCTTGCATGGCTCCGAGACCAGGCGCCAGCAAGGACTCTGACGTGTACCGCCCGGTAACTGGTGTACTGCTGGCACCGCCGGAGGGGGCATGTGGTGCGGTACCAGCTGCAGCACCTGCTGCAGCCTGGGCGGCTTGCTGCTGCTGCTGCTGCATCTGATGGAGGGTCAGCGGCGGCTGGGGTGCGGGGTCTAATAGCACCATCACGCGGTGCGCCCCCAGCAGACCCGCAGTCTCCACCAGGTCTGACAAGAACGCCAGCACGGGATTGGCCGGGGCCTCCTGCGGAAATCACCATACACCAGTACCAAGTACGTCATTAGAAAACACTATACTGGTACCAAAAGTAAACTCCGGGACGCAGTTTTGAGGCTTTTACATCAGGAGCATGCCGGCCGATCGGCCCATGCGCTCCACAGATCGGGACCAGGAGGCTAGACGAGGCTCACCAACCTAGGCACTGCTGTGAGGCTGTGGTACAATGCTCGGTAGCAATCGTGCAACATACCGGTGCCGAAAATCGTGAGGCTGAAGCACTCCAGGAAGCACTCAGGACTCGGGCACTGAGGCACTCACCCCTCCCATCTTGGCCAGCAGGTCGTGCTGTGAGGGGCACGGCAGCGCAGCGCTCACACGCCCCTGAGACGCCTGCAGCACCGCACCGCGCGGCAAGCAGTACAAGCATGGCCACGTGATGACAGCCGTAAAGAGCACTGTGCGTCAACGCAGCTACAGTAATCACACAAAGACACAGGTGTTCGACACGCCTCAAGCATGTCATTGGTGTTCGTGACAAAACTTGATTTGCGTAGCGCAACCTAGCATCGGATGGTTAGTTGGTTTCACACCAGGGCACGATGACACAGCATGCCGCACGGTCCGCGTCAGTTGTCCACCACCACCAGTATGCAGCGCTGACGAGGACAAGGATGCAATGTCTGAGTCGTCAGTATCCAGTCCTACCTGCAGCGCTGACGAGGATGACGACGCCAGCGCCTGGCTGGCCAGCAGCTCGCGGTGCAGGCGCGCGCTGCGCACGCCCAGCGCCTCCGCGGTCGCCGGCGCCAGGCCAGGGTGCGCCAGCCGCATGTCCGCGCCCAGCTCAAGCCACGGCGCGTCGTTGATGAATAGCTCCGAGGCGGGCGCCAGCGCACCTGCGTGCACCAGGCAACAGAAAACAAATACTTGAAAAATACACAATTGCTCGCACACAGACATAGCGGCAGTGTGTGGTCTATAAGAAGCTCCAGATGCTGTTGTGTACACAACATACCAGTAACACATATCCTACGAAACACCCAGACACAGCAGTCTGACGGGTTTTAGCAACCAAGCAGCCCGCATAGGGGGCGCGCTCGAAACTGCGGGTCAGTGCAACCGATTAGTCGTGTACCGCTTGACTAGCACTTAAAAGGTACTGAGGTCGTCCTTGTCAAGCAAATCACATACACAGATGACCAAGCCGCATTGACTCACCGGAGGCGTCTGGCACAAGCAATGGACCGAACGCCGCAGCCTGCTTGCCCCCGCTGCTGTCGCTGCCCGTCGTGAGGGCTTCCGCGGCGCAATCCGCCAGCGTCAGGGCAAGCGCGAGCTGCGGCTCGTCCAGGGTGGGCATGTCCATGCCGCTGTCAATGCCTCCCGCAATCCCTGCAGCAGCTGCAACACTGGCGGCCAGCTGGCGCAACGCCCCCGCGTAGTGCATAGCTCCAAACCTACATGACACTCAACCACAGCACAGCCGCAGACAACGAGAGTCGCGATGTGCTCAAACAATGCGGTAGGCCAGCATGCCTTCCTGTCAATGCGGCTGACCACCCCCACCACATCGGGGGGGAAACACCCTTTCGGACACAAGACAGCAGCCCGCCACAAACGCGACACATGCAAGACGTAAGACGAGAGCACACACTACCACCAGTTCAAACACACGATCTCATCAGGACACAATCAAATGCACGGGGAGCACCTTCCTCCGGAGGGGGCAGCGTACCTTTGGGCAACGCCCATGACCTCCAGTATGTTGGCGTGGTCCCGTACAAACTCATCCGGTACAACCCACAGCCATGGCCGGAAGTCTTGCGGCACTGATGCGGCCGCCGCCGCATTGCCCTCACCACCACCGGCCGCCTCTGCGTGCGGCGCAGGTGCAGGCCGGGAGGAGAGGGCGCAGTACGCCGCCTGTACGAAGCCTGTACCGCACCACACCGCCGGCGCATCGTACCGCCTCTCCGCGAGCGCCATGGAGATCAGATCTTCGGCGCCGGCCTCGCCCGTACCGCTCATCCCCATCTCATCATTATCTGAGTCATCATTACCGCCATCATCAGGGTCATCGTCGTCAGCCTCAGACGCGTCATCCGAGTCCCCTTGGAACATGCGGGCCACCGGTAAAGATGCACGTGCTTGCGATGGACGGGAGCCCGCACGCTCGCGGCCACGGTCTCGCCGGTCTCGACGGGGCACACTGCCGCCCGCCAGTGCAGCTCCTAAAGCAGAGTACAGCAGGTGGGCCGCGTGGGCGAGGCGGCGGTAGAGCGCTGCCTGATCAGGCGACACCGACGGCGATGGCGGTACAGCCGTCGGGGCAGCTTCCAGAGATTCTGCTGGTGCCGGAGCAACAGGCCCAGCCACCACGTCCTCCGCATTACCATCCCCTGGTTGAGGCTGGTGCGAAGAGGTGCCCTGCAGCGGTTGCTGCGTCAGCGCTGGGTTTCGGAGCGGTTCCGGAGCATCGTGCTGCACGGGGTGCATCGCCGCGACCTGCAGCAGCTGCGCCACGAGGACACTCACCCGCGGTGGTGTGTGCCACCCCAATGCCCGGCTGATGGATGGTGCGGGCGGCGGCAGCTGCTGCTGCGGGCCGCGCTGCGCCTGTGCCCGCTCTGCAGCGGCGTTGTTGCCTGCTGCTGATCTCAGCGCCACAATGTATTCCCAGTCCAGGACATGCAGCGTGGCGCTGCACAGCCAGGCGTCTTTGGGCGGCCGCACCACCCGGGGCGCCGCCAGCACGGGCTGTTGAGCAGGCCAAGGCATGCCTACACGCGCCCAGGAGCAACACACACGTTGCGCCGTTCGCATCAGTATGGTCAAAAGGTGTCCAAAGCTGCTTGACACTGACATGTATGCACCTGCTGTGAAGCTAGCTTAAGACTAACAAGGGCAGCACTGCGCTTGGCGCCCCAAAAGCCGACAACTTGCTGCCAAGACGGACCAACCAACTCTGAAACCAAAAAGGAAGTGACATTCATGTAACAGCCCCACATACTAGAGAGTATAGTTCAATTTTCCTACTGCTCAAACCCCGTTAACCCACTCGCCCCAACCAATAAACAAACATCACGACCGCACCCGCTCACCTGGCTCAGGCGCCGTCGCCCTCACGGGGCACCACGCCAGCCCCGCCAAGCTCATCCACGACTCCTGATCGCCCGTCAACGCAGCCGCCGGGCGCCCACCCGCGCCCACCCCCACCGGCGCCGGCGGACCGTGCACGACGCCCCAGTGTTCCAGCGCTGCAAACAGCGCCGCGCCCCGCCGCCGTAGCGCCTCCACCTCCCCGTCTAATACCGGTCCCGCCACTAACGTGGTCCGGTCGGCACCGGTTGATCCTGATGCCGAGGCGGGTTTCGGAGCGGGTGCGGGCGTCGGGTGCGACTGGAGGTGCTGAGGTAAGGCGGAGAAGGCTTCTGAGAGCGCTCTGGCGGCCTCCACCATCGCGGGGAGGTCGGCCTGGGAGCGCATGCCCAGCTGCGTCAGCGCGTCCAGCAGCGCAGGCTCCTGCATGCAGGGAAGGGAAGCACAACACGCGATCATGCCATCAGGCCCCGTAGACCACCGCAGGCAGAGTTACATACTGCTCCACCCTGACACACCGCAAACCCCA
Organism: Chlamydomonas asymmetrica; assembly: GCA_001662385.1. Lineage (NCBI taxonomy): Eukaryota > Viridiplantae > Chlorophyta > Chlorophyceae > Chlamydomonadales > Chlamydomonadaceae > Chlamydomonas > Chlamydomonas asymmetrica. The sequence continues at coordinate 168,338 of BDDA01000101.1, forward strand.
GTTTCCCTGTCGCCAGGGCAGTGCCTTCAGCAGGTGATGGCCGCGCGGAGCTGTATACCAGTATGCGAGGACACGGACGCTTCCCTCGCAACCCGCCCACTGCACCTTTCACCCTAATCACCACCGACATACGCTACCGTGCGTAAAAGCGGGACACACGAGGGCTCATCGACTTGCACCCAGCGCGCCTAAGCGCACAGGCCACAGGGCGCTACCTCCGTGTGCATAACGACAGTGCCCTAATAGCCCTGGCCGATGAACGATTACGAGGTCATTACACCCCGCTAATGTAGCCAGTGTTCGTGTTATTGACTCATTTGTTTATTTGTTTAGAATTACCTGTGAGAAGGGCGCTGCGGGGAAGTGCTTGTCGCCGGGCAGCAGCTCCGCCAGCGACGCGCTGCGCGGGTCAAACAGCTGGGCCGGGGCCCTCAGCACTCCTCCAGGGGTGGGGATGAGCGGCCACACCCTGCAACGCACCAGAGAATGTGCGTACATGAAGCGGGCACGCTCGAGGCATGGTGGATCAGGCTCGAGGCTCATGACTGGTTCAGACTGCATGACTAGGAAGAGCGCAGGCCCAAGCACAACGCTTTTGAGTCCACTGGTTGGCCGCTGAGCCCTTGCAGGTATGCCAAGCAGAATAAGTAGCAAGCCCGCCCAAAACCTCAACTGGGTTTCCAGAGGACAGCAGCAGAAGCAGCAGAAGCAGCAGTGCAGCACGCACCTGAGATCCGCTTCCAGCCCCGGCTCAACGGCACGCAGCTGCTGCAGCGAACGCAGCACCGCCGCCATCAGCCCGCTGAGGGCGTTGACATCAAGCACGGCCGCCGCCTTGTTGGTCGTCGCCGCAGGGGCTGTCGATGAAGCCGGCTTGGCAGCTGGAGAGACCATCTCGGCGGCCCTCGCCTTCACCAGAGGCACTAGGTGATCCTGCGCGCACCACACGCCAACCAGACAGCGTCAATGATAGCAGTGCTTTGGCTAGACCACCACACAAATCCTGCTTGAGCGCTTGACATAAAGCGCCTTCCTGGGATTCAAAACAAGTAACCTGGTGACTCCATAACCTGGGGACAGGCATCATGAGCGAGCGCTGGCGGGCTTGCCTTGAAGAAAGTGGAGAGCGCCATACGTGGGACCTTGAGCGGCCCTTCCATCACACGCTCTTCCGCAGAAACCTCCACACGCAACACCACGCCCGCGGGATGCAGCAGCGGCGCAGCCACGCCGCGCGGCTTCAGCACGTACGCCGGGTTCTCCGCCAAGGACACAAACGCCGACGAGTCATGCCCGCCCGCATGCATGTCAGCGGATGCCGGCCCGGGCTTGGGTGTGAGGTGGGCAGCAGCATTTGCTGATGCGCTGGCGGCGCTGCCGGCAGGGGCGGTGCTGGGCGGGCCAGAAGGAGCGCCTGCAAAGGGCAGATGCTGGGAAGCTGCTGCCGCTGCGGTGTCAGGGACGGTGTGAAGCTCGTATAGCGGCAAGGCCCGCAGCACGTCGAGGAGCTGGGGCTCTGGGGTGGCACCACCTGCAATCAAGCAGTGCAAGCACGCATGTCGGCATGTGCAAAGATGGAAAATCCAACGAAAATACTACGTTTTACCGTTCCACAGGCACGCAAGAGATGTGGGTGAACCCGCCGTCGTCAGCAACGCATGCATGGCCTGCTCTAAAGGACCGGGAGCTCCCTCGTTCATCCTGCTCTGGAAACAAAAGCAAGCTTGCTCAAGCCCCGCAGACCCCCAAATGGGAGCGTAAGCCTCACCTGCAAACCACTTGGCTTGCAGCAGGTAGCCGCGCAGCTGTCGGCGCTCTGTGGCCGGCACGCCCGCCATCATCCTCGCCGCCGCCTCTGAGAGCGCCGCCGCCGCCGCCCCTGCTGCGCCGGCCTTGTGCAGCTGCCACTGCGCCCCTGGCCCGCTGGAACGAGAGAACGATCCAGCGCGCTGGCCCGGTAACTGCTGCTGCTGCTGTTCGTACTGCTTCTGCTGCAGTACGATTGCTGCTTGCAGTGCCCGCAGTACGCCCTCCAGGGAGGGTGGCTGAGCCAACCGCTCCAGAGCTGGGGGGCACGCCAAGGCCGTGGCAGCAGCTGCTGCTGATGACCCGCCGGTAGAAACACTGGCGGAAGCAGCAGCTGAGGGTGGCATTGCGGATGGCAGGTTCGCTTCACGCGGCTCTACGGCCGCGGCGGCAGCGGCGGCGGCCACACCGAGCGTGTGGGCATCTAGCAGGTGGCAGCCAGCGGCCGCCAGCGCAGCGCTCACTCCTTCGGTCCAATCTCCCTCACGCAGTACCTTCGCATTTCCATTACGTCCACCACATGCATAACCACAGTGAACGCAAGCCAATCAATCAATCAATCAACTATTCTACACCATTATGCGGTACAAACAAGGGCCGCTTGCACAGAGCGCAATCCATCATGCGCAAACCGAAGGCAAGGCAGTTGACACATGCGCACATATTGGGCATATTCGTGTGAGCACTGCACCTGCTGGTATCCACGTAAGCCATGAGCCTAAAGGGCAAAGCAAGCACCGACAACACGGAAACTATCAGGGTCTGTCAGCAGCTTCCTCACTGTGCGCGCTTGGCATCCTCTGCATTCATGCATTGCGCCCTTGCAAAAGGAATGGCAATGTGTGAGTGTTCCCTGAACATGCGTACCGATCGCAGTGCACCAACGTGCAGCCCCCCGCGCACCAAGCACCCGCAAACACGTGCAGCTTACCGACGAGCCACCACGCTGTATCGCAGCTAGCCTCCCCCCCTTGAGCGGAATCAACGGCCACCCGGCCAGTGTCTCATGCGGCTGGCCGTCACCGCCATGCCCGCCGGCATCGCCCCCTGGAGAAGGACTGGCCTTGCCGCTGCTGGCGCCTGTACTGGCATACGTATCCTTGCCAGAGCTCGTGTACGTGCTGAGCCACTGCCACAGGCAGTACAGCCAAGCGGGATCTACCGCAAAGCCACTGCCTGCAGTGGTGCCGCTGGCGCTGCTGACTGGTACTCCTTCCGATGTTGGCGGCGCAGAAGCTGCTGCGCCTGCGGCCGCTGGTGTGGTGGCAGATGCCGACGGTGCAGCAGGCGTCGCAGTTGAAGCAGGTTGAGCAGTAAAGGCTGATGCCGAGGGTGGCGATGTATTGGTGGACGTCGTGCGCCAGGGCACGACGTCCCTCCCATACCAGCCGGGTGGAAGGATTTGCGGCAGCACGTTGCGCGCCAGGTCCGCAGGGCTGAGCAGCCTCACGTTGATCAGGCCTGTTTGTCGTGCAGTCATGCACATTACAGATTGCAAGTTGCCGAAGAGCAATATTGACAACATCCCGAGCAGAGACGACACATTCTCCAAAATATGTTTGATGGGCATGCATACCGTGACGACGTTGTTCCCAGCGTGATGCGAATAAGCGGTCTGACCGCTGAGCTGAATGCAGGCCATGCACATGCAAACGCGCGCTTCTACTGTCCCTAACCTGCACCCTGCCCGCACCTGTCCTACACATGAAAGCATAAGTCTGCATAACACTCAATCATGATGCGTCACACAGCTCTTACCCAGCTCAGCGATTTGGGTCAGCAGTGTGCCCAGCCGCGGTGTCAGGCTCCTAGCACGCACTGACAGGTGCGGTACACCTGCCAGCAGCTGCTCCTCCAGGGGCGCCTGAAGCAAGCACACAACGCATGGCTATTGACATATCAGTACAGCACGCACGTGGGTTCCTCAACAACCCAACATGTACGCGCACATAGCATGATGATAAATTCCTTCACTGGTTCGTCCGCATACCCACTCGAATGATGCCACGGTGCATTACACAGTGCCCACACCGCACAGGCTGCATATCGGGCGGCCGTAGGTCACTAAGTCCGCCAAGCAGAGACGGGTCAAAGCAGCGCTAAGTTCTGGCGGTGTCCATCAGCACATCGCTCACCCTGAGGAGGTAGTAGGTTGGTACGCTGCTCTGTTGCGCAGGCGTATTGGATTGCAGGTACAACTGCCCCAGGGTGTTGTCGGCCAATGGCAGGAGCGGCAGGCCCTGTAGCTCCTTCAGTACCTGGGCAGCCTGCTGTACCTGTACTGCAGGTACTGCATTGCTGTCCTGACGTACTGCTTGCTGCTGCCCCCGCGCCGCCTGCCTACCAGATCCACCCGTAGGTGCTTGCTGCCCGGACTTTGCTTGCGGCAGTACATCCGACAGGCAGTACTCCAGTAGTACTGCTGCTGCAGACGGCACATCTCCTGCGAGCGTACTGCCTGCAGGGGCGGTACCTACAGCATCAGGGGCGACGGATCGGGCTGTGCTAGGACTGGACAATGTCCTCATTAGGCTCATGGCGGGCTCGCCGCCGTCCCGCAGGAGGTTGGAAACGTACCGCCGGGCGGTGGCTGCGGTACACCGTACTACTCCCGGGGTGGCTGCCAGCAGCGCCTCCTGCACGCGTTGGGGTATGTGAACTGCGATGGGCAGTCCAACCGCCAGCAGCAGTTGCTGTAGCTGCGGGCTGGCCGAGAACGCGTCCACATCAGGCAACAGCGCCTGAGAAAAGGGCAGCCACCGACCATTGCTTGTACCGCTGCTCATCACGGCACCTGGAGTGGTCATCTCTCCACCTGTTGTGGGTGATGCATGCGCTGCTGCTACTGCTGCTGATGAGGCAATTGAGGATGAGGGTGAAGGGAAGCCTGATGCTGTCGATGCGCCCGCCGAGAGATGTGGAGTCCAGGCGAGTGGTTGGTTGGCGGCTAGGCTGTACAGCGCACCGCTGAGTATTGCCCAGGGCTCAGGAAGCTCCAGGGGAGGAAACAAACTGCAGATGGTACGGCAGTACAACACATATGCCACACTCAAAGAACAGCTGAGCTGGATGGTACTTGGAGTTTCCAGCCATCCCTGACTAGCGTACGCATGTTCGTGCTCCCACAACCCCAATTGCATCAATATGCATCAAATCAAACAGCTTCCTCAACCCGATGCCCAGGTCGTCCCTGTGGGCTCTCGCTAGCATGCTGAGTTCAAGACGACGCAAAACAAGCCTTGAGGCTCTGCAACGTGACTTCCGTGACGATCATTCAACACACGCTTGCGACGCGTGGAGGACAAACATGCACCGGAGGCTTACATTGTGAAATCGGCAGCTTGCCGCTCACCTGTACAGCACCTCGCTAGGACCGTACTGCAGGGCGACGGTACGCAGCAGTACGAGGTACGCCGGCGCAATGCCGTCAGACAGCAGAGCTGCGTTCCATTTGGCACGGCGCGCCCCAGCGCCTGCCATGTCGCCTCCATGCCTGATTAACACACCGGGTGAGAACGCGAGCGGTTTTGGCCAACGTGCAAAGCAGCACAACGTACAAAGCATAATGTTGAAAGCAGCACAGAAGCACTATAGCCTTATAGCAATGTCGGATGGGTCAGTTGCAAACAACAGCAATAAGTCAACCATGGACCATCCAATGCAAACAGGTTTGCGCATGGCCGCATGCATTACTTGCGCACTGGGTTGGGCTTCGGGCCTCGCTATTGACTGCGTATCGCATTCTGCAGGTTTCCCAGGTGCACATCACTTCAGGCAGTGAAGCGTGCCTCTGGGTCACAAACCGTGCCTTGTCATGACGAACCATTTGACTTCACACCCAGTGGTCTGGCAGAGGCCCTTTCGGGGATGGATGTGTCATGGGTGTCTTGTGCGCACTGTGTGCAGTATGCATGCACCGTGTAATGTTACGGACTTACGGACCATCGCAACAGAAGCAACCCCGCTTGCTGGCGTTGCCACGCTGTGTTACCATCAGGTGGTTGAACTCGTCATCAAGAGTTCAACGACTTGATGGAAGCACAGCATGGCAAACGCTAGCAAGCGGCGTTGCTTCTGTTGCGATAGCCCAGCCACTCCTATGCTGAGTGGCCCCTCAAGCCAGGTGGCACGGGCGCTGATGGGGGTGGTGGAATCTGGGCCCATACGTCACGCACCATATGTCTCGGCGGTTGCTGGAGAGCTCGAAAAAGCCGTTGACATGTACCGGCAGGCCCGTGGGAATGGGAAGCGGCAGGAAGCAAAACGCCTGGCCGGCAACAGCAACAGGCCCAGCAGCAGCAACACTGCCGGCGCCGGCGCTGGCGCTTCCGTTGGTCAGGTTGCCCCCAGCGCCACCGGGCAAGCGTGCGGCCACGCCCACCCAGGGGACCATTTTGGTGCCGGTCTGTGACCAGGCACGCAGCGCGATGTCTCTCGCAGCGCCGCCCGCCAAGGCGTTGACGACCACCCATGACTCATCCTGTACCGCAGGCAGAACGACCGTACCGCCGCTGCCGGCGCCATCCAGCCCACCGGAGCCGGACACAGTCCGTCGCTGCCATTCCTCCACCGCGAGCTGCACTTGGCCGGACGACTGCAACAGAAGTAGCGCGTCCACCTCGCTGCCTGTCGCAATGACGCAGAACATAGCAGAAAAAGACACACCATAAATTCACAACCCACAGACAAGCGCTGGGATGTTTGTGAGTTGAACACAGCAAGTACATGAGGTAGTTGGACGCAGAGCCCATCGCATTCCTGCAAGCAAAGTGTGGAAGCGTACAGCAAGCGGTTCACGTCTGTCGCAATCAAACACATGCAAAGGGGCACCTGGCGATGTGGCGACGCCTGCGCCCGCCAGCTGCAGGCGCCTGAACACGCCTTGCAGGTCTGCAGGGCCGCCGGCGCCAGACGAGCCCACGCCACCCGCTGCACCGGTGCCGCTTTGTGAAGCGCCTGTGATGAACCTGGAGGGTCACACGCACAGGCAAGCATGGACGGTGTGACTTGCGGGGCCGATACGGCGTCATGCCAGCACAGCTTGAGCATGGGTGTGTGTTGCGGTGAGCAAGGTTTGCAATATCTATCACGGCCCTTAGCAGGCGCCAGACACATTATTCAAACCCACAAGTGTTACATTCGTTCAACATGTGTCCGTCGTACAAAAGGTGTGTGGCAGCAGCTGTCTGACAGGTTGGCCTCACCTGATGATGGGCAGCTGCAGCTGCGCCGGGCTGCGGGCCGCGCCGGGCGCACCGCCGGGCGCGCTGGCGCTGGCAGATGCACGCCACAGCAGCTCAGGCTCCGCAGACGACCCTGACCGCCGCACGTAGGCCTGCGTGGAGGAAGCAAGGCTCGTAATGGTGCACATCCTAAGATGATGGTGTGGGAAGCAAATCACCCCGGAGTTGAAGAGTTAAACCAGGGGAATCGCTTTTGCAAAAGCTTTCCGCTAACTTTACAGGTAGCTAAACACCATGTAGTTGCACCTCAGCAACACAAACATATCTCACGCCGCACTTTGACAAGTTAATGTTTATTACTGTCAGGTGGTGTTTGGACAGGCCTGAGCCTGCGAGCGCCCCACCTCCACTGTGGATACGTTGCGCAGGAAGGTGAGCGCCGCCGGCATGGCGCTGCGCAGCGCCGTCAGCAGGCCCAGCACGTCCGCGGGCGTGCAGGCGTGCGGCTTGATGTCCGACTGCGCTGCGCCCTCCCTTGAGCGCAGCGGGAAGCGGAACAGCGTGCCTGGACAGCGGAACACGTAATGCGTGCATGCCACAGCAAAGCAACAGGCGACATGGGTGCGCAGGCGCAGCCACTCTACAACCATCTGTCCGATTCAGGATTGCGCAAGCCAGGGCACCACGCATGAACTCTGGAGCATGCAGCATGTGAATGTGGGTTTAGCAGCTTCTCTGATCAGCCCTGCACAGGCTCAGGCTGCTCTTATGCATTCAGAGGATTAAATGACGTAGCTGTACCAAGTCGACGTTCCTTGTTGGCGGCATGCACACTATGGCACACACACAGCCATCAATAACGGATGTGCGTGCGTGGCTTGCTTGGAGCTCAAGTGCCGTGCACATGCACAGGAGCCGCCAGGCTCTCAGGCTCTGTAGCCAAACCCACCTTGGTAGGGCGTGCGCAGGCTGCACGTGAACGCGCCGCGCTGCTGTGTGAAGGGCGCGAAGGAGGCCGGGAACTGCCTCAGCAGCGCGGCGCCGCTGGGGCGCGTGATGCCGATGCGCAAGCCCGGCTGGGCGGGGTTGATGCCCGGGAGGTAGCGGGCGTGAGGGTCAAACATCACCAGGAACTCGCCGCTGCAGGGTGAAAACAAAAAAACGTAAACGATGTGTTTGGTGGCAGCGCGGCCAGCACAAACCGCACCACAGCAGCGCAACATACAGCGAATCAGCTTCACGCTTTGACCTTGCTTCGAAGCGGTCTACGCTCGCAACTGCAACTGTGAGTAAAGTGTGCCGTTTCCTGTGCCGGCAGCCCCAGCGCTGCCCAGAGCGCTACCGAGCTAGACAGCAATCAGCTGACGGCAATATGTACGTGCAACCAGAATGTGCACCCCCTCCCAGGGCTTAATTGTGTCAAGAACCAAGCATATACATGCACCGATGGCGCACCTGACAAAGCTGGGCAGATCGGTGAGATGGTACACGCTGTTGAAGCCCAAGCCAAATCGGCCGATGGCTGTGGGGCGTGACAACTTGGAGTCCTGGCCTGCAGGTCAGCAGACACGGTGCAAGGCATACCAAGTACGGCAATAGCAATGCGTGTGAGTCAGGCTTAGTAACGAGCTACTGGCCCTAAGGCAAGTTGCAATCCTGCAACGTCTCTTGACGTCCAGAGCATGACCATTCAAATCCATCACCACTGCCACTGCTGGAAATCTCAAAAGCTTAGTCCTGATCCACTACCATGATCATTTGAGTGCCCCTGCCATCAACACCTTACCAGTTGCCTTAGGCCAGACTGGTTCTCGTGCAGGCAAGGCTAAGCAAGCATAATGCTGCCAGCAACGACGAGCATAGTCATCGACACACAGGTGCCATGCAGCTTACCGATGCGGGCGATGTTTGCGAAGTCTGACGGCGAAAAGAGCGCATCGTTGTACGCCAGCAGCGCAGGGCCTTGCCACACTGCGCAGGCCATGTAGAGTTGAGCATGTAGTGAGGTGGGGGGGGCGGTCAACAGCAAGCGCAGCAGAATACAGTACGGGCCCATACTGTGTTGCTCGACTCGCTTGCGATTCACATGCGGCATCAAGTGGGGGAGCAAGCGCAGAAGATTGCAGCAAAGCGGCCAACCAACAGTACTGCAGGTCAAGGCAAGCGTGCTAGCGTGGGCATGCAAAGGAAACGCCACGCTGTGATGCTGGGCATTGCTAACATGGTTTGTTCAGATTGGTGTTGCATTTGGCAGGTCAATTCGGCTGAAGCTACAGCGATCGGCAATGGGCGCCCAGCGGGTGGGGGAACGTGGGCTGCTCAGACCAGTGTACGCGTGCATACGACGCACATGCCAGCGCCGGCCCCAGCAGCGTATCTGTGGGGTAGGTTGACTCATCCAGTAGCAGGCGCACACAGTGTGCGCCCGCATCGTCTGCATTCTGCAGCAGCTCCAACAGAACGCCTGCACCACACAAAGCAGCGCATTCGGCAGCAGTCTGCCTTGCAATGCCAGCCCATCAAGTGCACGCAGCGGCCATGCCATCCATGCAGCCGCCCTGACAATCCTGCACTTGCTTTCCCAGAGCTTTCACACGGCAACACTTCCACAACACACGGCAGGGTAAATCTCCTCGGGCTTCATTTACCTGGCACTCTGGCGATGTCAGAACCAATAACTAGTACTGCAGCGCTTGCCAACACTGAGCATGTAGCGCCGACCCCAATCCGGGCCAAGACGCTGTCCTGCTGTCTAATGTCGTCCATCCCGCCCACCCGCTCCCCCCATACACGGACCCACCTGGCCCCTCGGGGTAGTCCTGTATGATGTGCCGCAGGCGCGTCGTCAGCGCCTCGCTCTGGCCAAACACCTCCGCGGCGCCCGCCACCAGGCCCAGGCTTAGTGCGTCAGCGCTGGCCGCCAGCAGCAGCCGCCGCACGCTTGCCACGCCCACCGCCTCGCACACCGCGGAGGACAGCTTGGGGTGCGCCAGACGAAGGGTGCCCGGTAAGCCGCCTCCGCCGGCGCCCGCTGCAGCCTGCGTTTTGCCAGCGTGTGGTTTGTGGCAACATGGATGAAATCCGCTTACTGTAATCAGGGTAACGTTCAGGGTAACGCTGGGCTAAGCCTTTGTTATGCTCCTTAGGACACATGAGTGGGTGGATGCGACACACTGCTAATGCTGCTGCTCTTGCCCTCACCAGGGGATCCCTCACGAGGTATCACCCGCCAGGCATGCCACGATACAAACAAGCAAACACCAATACGGAGGGTAGCTTTCGCGTGTGAGAAACCCTGCTTCAAAGATACCGTGGTATTGTGCTCATACGTTCACGGCTTGTTTTGGTCCGACGCCTAGCGGTACGTTGAACCATGATTGCGTGAGCAGGTGTCTTCGGCGGAATAAGGAGTAGATAAAGGAGGTCAAGGGCCAGATGGTCACCAAGGTTAACTTGGGTGAAAAACGAGGTGACAATCTGGTCCTTGACCTCCTTGATCTCCCCCATAATCTCCCCGTTACACCCTTAATTAATTGATCTCCCCCATGAATCCACCTCAGATACCTGCTCACGGAATCACGTTTCGACCAGGGAGCAGTGACTGATGTCAAGGACAGCTGATCAGTCACTGGCTTGTCATTAGCTACCACATGTAAGCATGGATACCTTTGTCACAGAACATGCTTGATGACGCTTCCCCTCACCTCCTCTGCTAGCCACGGAGCGTCGTTGTGCGCCAGCTGCGCTGCAGGCAGCAGCACACCCCGCTCATCAGGCACGAGCACGGTCGCGCCAGGCGGGATCTGGAGGTCCGCCAGGGCCTGTGGGCAACCACAAGAATCAGAGACGTTGAAGTCAGCGTGTACACAAACACGCCATCACCGGCGATGGCACACATGTCAATCTTTCAAACCTCATGCGCATACCCGCGTCAACGGTTGTGCATGCATGGGGAGTAATGCAGCAGGAATTGATGAGATGTCCCATGCCACACGGCGACCCCCAATGCAAGCGGGGTGCGTGTGTGATTCCTGCCGAACAATATGCCCAGTACATGGCAAAGCAGCGCACCTGCACAACGGCGATGGCTTGGTCAAGCTGCCTGGGGGGCAGTGCCCGTCTTGCCGCCGTGGACTCATCTGCCCCGGCACCCACACCTTCGCCCTCCACAGCCCCTGCTACTGCGACATCCTGCCCAGCCGGTGTTGACATGGACGAAACCGAGGCCTCGCCGTCAGCGGTACTGCCCTGTACTGCATCCGCCATGTCCTTCAGCAGGGCGCAGTACTGCTGCGCAGAGAAATTCTGCGGCACGCCCAGCGCCGAGAGCAGCTGCCTGAAGGGCGCCAGCTCAGCGGGGATGACGTAAAGATATGGTGACAGATCCAGGGAGCCCTGCGTGCGAAACATTGCATGACAAACTTGAGCTCCGGGACACTTGTCACTGCATATGAGAAAGTGCAACAAGGGCATATTTCGTGCCCACAAGACGGCATGTTTCATGCCCCGCTTATGTGTCGGCACTGAATCACGACGTTCAACGCCATTGAAACACGACGTGTCTACCTACCTTGAACGCGACACGCGTGGGCGGTGCAAAGCCGTCTCCCACCCACACGCAGCGTGCGCCGAGCAGCAGCACCCGTGCGACCTCCCACTCCTGCACAGCAGCGGCAGCGACAGCAGTAGCAGCAGCAGCAGCAGCAGGAGAACCACAAGTGCAATCACATCAACCACAAATGGACCGGGGTACTGAAATTGTCAATCGCAAATGGACCAGGAATGTACTCGTTCAAGGGCTGTACTCGTTCAAGGGGTGTACTCGCTTGTAAGTGTGCGGTGCGAGCACACCCTGAAGGCACGTCTGGTCCGCCAGGGTGGTGCATACATCAAGGCACACCCTCGATACCTTAATCCTGTCGCACCCTGCAGCTGTGATGCCTACTGTCATCTTCCATATTCACCCAGCCATACGATAGCCCTGACAGCCACATATACCAGGTACCACCCACCCCCTTCTGCTTGCCTGGTCCCGATCTGGGGGGAGCATGGGCCGTGTGGCCAACACGCTCCTGATGTAACATAACATACACCAGGTTCCTGATCAAGACTTCCCCGGCAACATCCGAATATCGCAGTACGCAAGCGTGTCTGTACGGTGCAACATTGGCAAAGCACCGAGTGTGCAGCAATAACAGCACGTGGCACAGCATCCATACAGGTCTTCGGTGTACCACCACACACCTGCGCAGACAGCTCCGTGAGGGCGCGGTACAGCAGCGGGACGACGCCCGCCAGCACCTGAGCCACGTCATCATCGCCCTCAGCCGAATTGCTCGTGCCATCAGCGCCGGCAGTGGCGCCGCTGGCGGCCTCGTGTCCGCCCCTCACGCCCGCGGTGGTGATGGAGGGGGAGGAGGAGGAGGGCAATAGCTGGTGGCGCTGAGTCGTCCTGCTCGTCTGATGCTGGCCCAGGTGCGCATGCATTTCACCTGCAGCATACAGTGGAAATCGGGCAGCCTTGGAGCCTTGGGTCCTAGCAGAAACGCGGTACTGCCTGTGGTCGACTTTGCGCGACATGCAAGGCTGATTAAGTGTACGACCATGCAGCACACGCACAGGCAACTGGGGCACTCTCAACAGTGCCCTACAAAGAATACCAACCTGGAATATCCCAACACACCAAGCCGAACACGTGCATTCGCACACTGTGCGCAGATCCAGCTTGCTTTCTGGACCGCTGAAGTCCAGCTGTCCAGGAAGAAAGCTGGAACTGCACACAGTGCACAAATCTGCTGCAGATGTGCACTGAGCCCATGTGGCTCTTTGGCACGCCATGTGCCTGGGCTGTTGAGCCGATCTCGTCTTCTGGTCCCCACCTGGGGGGAGCATGGGCCTTTTGGCTGACACGCTGCTGATGTAACATAACATTAACACAACATAACAAATCTGCTGCAGCGGTTCTGATACTTGTGCGTTTTGCCCTCATCGTACCATCACCACTGCAATCACCTACCCAGCCTGGCAAGCTGCTGTGCCAGCACGCTGCCGCCCAGAGGGGCCGACCAGCCCAGCCCAGCCGCCAGTGCACTAGACCTGCAAGGACATACATGCACACATGCACACCAACATACATTCTGCTGCTAACCTGCCTGGCTTTGATTGTTCCCAAGGCACCCCAAGCGCCATTCCCCAACACGCGAACACGCACGAGCGGGCGGCAGCGCATCCACATCCGGCAGTGCTGCCAAAGCCACCTAGAAGATCAGCGCAGCCAGAGGGTGCTCAGATACCAGCAGTCTGCAGTACCGCCACAGTCACTCAAACGCGTCATTATGTGTGTATGGAGTCAGGCATTTCATCCGTTTGACGCCACGGTCGATCACAAAGCAACACGCTGTCAAGCACTACCCGGAGTCAAGCACGTATGCATGTGCTTGGACGTGCATGAATGGCCTGCTTGACTAAGCAACGTCAAAACCATCAAAACCAAGGGTCAGCAGGTATGTGTTAGGCATGCTCAAAGCATATATCTGTCCTACCGGCATTCTCCGGCCAGCAGGCGCAAGCTTGCGCTACACAGCCACGCATCTTGCACAGGGCGTACGAGGCGGGGCGGCGCCAGCACAGGCTGCTGCGCCTGCTCGGCCGCGCCGACGCCCGTGCTGCCGGTGGCGGCGCCACCAGTACTTTCACGGGAGCTGCTAGCAGGCGGTGCTGCTCCAGGTGGGGATGGCATGCCGTGGTGCGGCGGGCGCGGCAGCACGGGACACCACGAGATTTGCGCTAGGGACACCCAGAACCTGCGAACACAGCGTGCCGGTGTGCATTCGTGTGGGCAATGAGCCAGAGCAAGGGAGCATGGTCCTGCATTGCTTGCTTTGGTGTGCACCGCCGGCCCCCCCCCC
>BDDA01000101.1:183249-215426 GCA_001662385.1 Chlamydomonas asymmetrica
AGTGGATGCGCTGCACAACAGCCATGCTCCTGCAGCCTGCAGCCGCCCCGTCAGGCGAAAATGCAGGTCGCTCCAACACAAATGCATGATGCACGCTGTGGGCTACGGCTGCCCACCAACGGTTGTGGTGCACCACTCCACACAGCCTATCCGCCATCGGTCATCATCCGGCATCGCCGTAGTCCAGTACTGCAGTACTCCAATACTCACTTGTGCACCTCAACCTCTGCCTGTTGCCGCTGTTGCACATCCGCCTCGCTCTGCTGTCCGTTGCCGCCGCCGCCGCCGCCCACGCCTTGTCTGAACAGGTCAGTGACACGGGAGAACAGGCCGAGGCCCGGGAGGCCAAGGCCTTGCCGCCCTCCGGAACGCTCCGCACCGCGGTCGGCGCCGCCCGGCAGCTGTTGTGTACTGCCGGGCGCCTGGCCTCCCGCTGCCCCCACGGGTGCCATGAGGCGTCCCGCTTCAACCTCCAGGTATGTCAGCAGTGCCTGATCAGGACACATAAAGGCAAAGCACCATACACGGTCAGCACAACACGTGAACGGTAATGCCAGCATACAATGCTCTCACCATCTGTCATGTGATGGAGAACGGCCGCTACGGCCCCCTGAAATACACACACTACATGCAGTGGAAGCTTACAACGTAAACGCAGGAGCCTGATGCACGCAGGCCGCACGGCACCCAACTGGGAGCGCCAGGCGCCACGGAATCATCCTTAAATGCTCTGCATCAGAAAGGTTTGAAATGAGTAAGCAGGTCATTGCGGTGTATTAAGCTAACTTGCACGCACCTGGCCTCTGTAGAGAGCGCTGCTCTCCGGTTCCTGAACAGGCAAGAGCCCATCGCCGCCGCCTGCTGCACCCCGTGCGGCTGCCACCGAAGCGTAGGCGGCGGCAGCGGCCTGCTGCTCCTGCTGCGCCAGCGCCTCTATGAAGCGCGCTGCGGCAAGCAGCGCGTCTGGCGAGGCGGCGGTGCGCAGGCCCAGCTGGTGAAGCATGGACAGCGCCACGTCGTCTCCACACACCGCACCTGCTTGCGCATGCGCGCGTGTAAGAGCGCGGTACAAGCAGCACAGCATGTTTAGGTGAGGGACGGACTGACCGCCACACGGCCATGACTGGCTGGTAGATTGGATGCGGTATCAAACATCTGATGGCCCTGTGTGCTTGATGAGACAAAAGTGTGTTGCATGCAGTACTGAGACTGGGCGTTAGGTTGGAGGGGGTCCTCAAGCCCTTGCATGCACCCTACGGTCCAGTCCCGCTTTGATGACACGGTCACACAAATTCTATCTGCGGTACAAACATATGTCTTCAAATCATGCACCCACAGACTGTTCACGCACACAGCACGCACACAGCACGCACACGCACACTCCCGCCATAGTGACGCCACGGTGACGCACCTGCTGGGAAGCTGGTGGTGGGCTCCAGGAGGGCCGCCAGCTCAGGCACGCGGGGGTCGTACAAGTCGCCCGGCAGGCGCAGCTCACCCTGCGACGCAACACACCCGCAGCATGCTTAGCAGCGCAGCACGCGCCATGCAGTCAAACGGCTGTGACTTGCATGCCATGCCACACCTGAATCCTTCAGGTGCACGTTGAGACTCCGTGTATTCACACCTGGAGCATTCTAGACCAGGCCGATACATCCCGCTAGACGTGGACTGATAAAAGGCAACGCTCGCAGACGCAAGCGAAGCAGCGAAACACAGCGCCAACATGTTATTGCACTCCTGGACTGATGCTTGCACATACACACACACGCACCTTGCCGTCAGGCACGAACGCGACGCCCCGCAGCCACGGCGCGAAGCCCTTATCGGCCGCCATGATGCTGGGCAGCGCCCGGCACAGCGCCAGCAGGCACACGTCACGCAGGCGCGGCGACAGGAAGCCCAGCGCTGGCACAACGTGGCACCTGGGGGTGTGTATAAGAGGGACATGGGACGATAACAACTCAGGACGCGGAGCCAAGAATTTGCGCCTTTACGTGCATTAATCCCCCTAATCCCCACAGCGTACCTCTGAAAAAAAATCCCTCGGCAACCCTAACATCTGACATCTGTAAACGCCCCACTCTGTCAGGCGCTTGACTGCCAACACCAACACCGCCAGCACACAAAGAAACTCTGCGCCTCTGCCGCCCTAGCCCTGCACCCTCAAGAGGCGTTACCACGACTTCACCAAGCCCGTCCTGTCCATGACCAAGCCGGCTGATGCATGATGGATCGGCTTCACGACTACCACCACTTGGCCTGACCTCACTCGGCCTGACCTCAGCATGCATGAATGCACAATGCAATGCCTTACGCATGTGGCCGCAGAGTAGACACCATGCAGTCACGCACGCACCTGAACACGTCAGCGCTGCTCTGAAGCTTTGCCCCCAGCGCCTCCAGCGCCCGCGCCTCCGCTTGGCTCCCGCCGGACGCCATCACAAACGCGTCAGGCAGGCAGCCCAGCACGCCCTCATCCACGCCCAACGGCGCCACGAACACGCCTCCGCCTCCACCTCCGCCTTCCAAGAGTAACGCAGTGAAGGTGGGTTCACGCTCACTACGCAGGCGCTTTGTAAAGCCAATCGTACCAGGCTGACCTTGGGAAGATGCGTCGGTGCTAGAGCTGATCATGATAGTTGAGTCGGTAGGAGCGGTGGCAGCCGAAGCATCACCCCTACTGCTGGATCCCGTGTTGACTGCTACACCAGTCTGGGGTGGGGTTGCGCCTGGCGAAGTTCCGAGTTGATGTTGGTTGGCGGCTGCGACTTGATTGTCATCGCCATCGCCATCGTCCTCGTCCACTGGAGGCGAGGCCCGTTCAAATATCGGAAGCGCCGCGATGACATGCAGCACCGCTTTGGCGTCCGAGGGGGTGGTGATGGCGTGTGCACCTGAGGCAGCGGGAACTGAGGAGGAGGAGGAGGACGACTGCGCTGCGGCGGCGGCGTTGCGTAGCACGGCAGCTGCTGCGAGCGGGCCCATGGGCAGCAGCAGCGCCCGCAGGCGCTGCCGCTCGCGCCAGCCAAGCAGCTGCGCCACGCGGCCAGCGATGCCCGCTACACCCACGGAAGGTGCCGCCGCGGCAGCAGGCGCGCCCGGCGTCGTGTTGCTGCCGACAGCACCACCAGCGGGCGCCGACAGCACTGGAGGCAGCGCCGGCAGCGCCGTCGCCCGTGCCAGCGCTGCGGCGACGCCGGGACCATCGCAGGCGTGAGCGAACGGCGACACGAGCAGCGCGGCAGCGGCCGTGGCAGTGGCGGCTGCCTCATTTGGTCCTGATGTCGCTGAGCTGTCGGCATCTGCCACGGGCATGGTTTCGGAGCCTGCCACGACTCCGATGTCCACAACCAGCAGCCCTATCTTGGCCAACAGGGCGTTTGTGTCGGCATCCGAGCTAGGCAGCACGGCCGCTGACGCCTGCGCCAACATAACAATAACAGAATGGCGTTTGCGATACGGGTAAGCAAACACCTGCCATGACATAGCCACTCACATAGGTCAGCGTAGCATGGGACTTGGCAGGAGAAGCGTTGCATCACGCCACTATGCTAGGCAAGCAAGCCAAAGCTTGCCACATTGAGCCCAGGATGACCAAGCACATACTGGCCAAGTGGATGGCCCTTGCCACACATTGACCAACACGCACAAAGGGCATTGACTGATCAAGACAGGAAGGCTTGCCTGGAGCCATTGCAGCTGTGCCAGCCGCCCGCCCGCCAACGGCAGCAGCGGCAGTCCCACGAACGGCGCCAGCACAGACGCGC
Organism: Chlamydomonas asymmetrica; assembly: GCA_001662385.1. Taxonomy (NCBI): domain Eukaryota; kingdom Viridiplantae; phylum Chlorophyta; class Chlorophyceae; order Chlamydomonadales; family Chlamydomonadaceae; genus Chlamydomonas; species Chlamydomonas asymmetrica. The sequence continues at coordinate 187,020 of BDDA01000101.1, forward strand.
TCGTGGATCCCGCCGCCCCTGTGCCACCCGCTGCCACTGCCTGCTGCCTGCCACCTTGCTGCTGCTGCTGCTGCTGTTGCTGTGCTGTCGATGCAAGCCTTCCCAGCCAGCGCCACAGCCTCCGAAACCACTCCTGGTCCAGGGGCAGCGCAGACGTGCCATGCTGTCGAGGCGGCGGTGGTGACGTCAATGCAGGCAACGGGGCTGGCAGCGAGACCAGCCCCGGGGGTGGGAGCGAGAGCCAGGCGCGCGGCAGCAGCTGCGGCAGCAGGTCGTGAGCCATGGAGGGGCCGTCCACTAGGCAGACGTTCAGCAGGCGGCTCCTGTGGACGGGGGTACGGCAAGACGACATAATGGACACGGGATAACGTTTTACGTAGGCAGTGCAAGGCCCTGCTGCACGATGCTGTGTGTGTCGATGCATCGTATCAATGCATGCAAAGCATGCTACGCTACATTTCAAGACATGGCACTCTTGCTGATCACAGCATGTGACGTCAACCGCACGCCGCACATGCCTGGCTGCATGCCACAAGCTGACACGCTAAGCAATGCATACTGTGGTAGTCGACTCGTGGGGCCGTGCACGCACCTTGCCAGCAGGCCTAGCTGGGCGACCACCGCGTTGCTCAGCCGGGCGCAGTCCACGAGGCACGGCCCTGCCCGGCAGCCAAGCCGCAGCCAACAGCAATGAGAGGGGCGCGACACGGCACAAAATGTAAAAGCACCCCCACACAATCTTGTGCGACCTCTGAGGCCTCTGGTCCAGGTGGAGCCGACCCGTTTGGTATGAACACAATTCACGCAATCCGCTCATCCACATTACAGAAGCTGTTGCAATCGCGATCCTGTACTTCAATAATTCATCAGATAGTTTCTTTATGATTCACTACACGCATACAGCTGATAGTCGGTCTCTCACCCAGGCCGCGTCCCGCTAGCAGCGCCCCCTCCTCGTCACCGCTCGTGAGGTATACGCGCCGGGCAGCGGCGCCGCCGCTGCTTGCCTGTGCCTGGTGCGGCGGCTGGTAAGGCCCCAGGCGCGACACAGCACCGCTTTGCAGCGGCAGCAGCGGCAGGCCCAGCAGGTAGTGCGCTGCGGCAGTGAAAAAAATCGTGACAGTCGAAGGTCAGGCAGGTGTGATGCAGCCGCCATGAGTCGATTGCCTCATTGCCAAAAACCCCATTTTGGGGTCGGCATGGGTCCAGGGTGGCTTTGGTGCTGTTGTTGCGCTTGAATGAACAAAGCAGCGAGCAGTCAAGTTATGGTCGGTCAAGCGTGCAGGACAGCGCCATGAGTCCAGAAGAGCGTCGCCAGCCATTATCTATCAACCGGGAAGCCCCAAGTGTAAACATTTCGGCCTGAAGCTGACACCAGCAGACGCTTACCTGCTGCCTGCACGACCTGCTGTTGGTGGCCTGCCAGCGAAGCGGCACCACGGCCGCTTTGCTGCAGCGCCTGTACCGCTGTACCACCTGCACCGCCTGTATCGCCTCCTCGGGCCTCCAGCAGCGCCGCCAAGCCCAAATCAAGCAGGCAGTACTCCAGCAGAGGCGGTGCATGGTGTACCGCATCCAATACACCCGACTGCGACACGTTCTGTGTAGGCTTCTCCCCAGGCGGCAGCTGTAGGAAGTGTCGAGCCACGGCTGGCGTCACGAGGGGGGGTGCGGGAGACATGTGAGCTCGCATCATTCCCGCCACACCTGCCGGCGTCGCCAGGAGTGGCACGCCGGCCGAGACCAGAGCTTCCGGTAACGGAGCTGATGTCAGGGTCGGTTGCGGAGCCGTTGCTAGAGCGGCATCGGTGGGAGTGCTGATGGCGGTGGTGGCGGTGGCGGCAGCGGCAGCCGCATCATGCTTGGAGCTGGAGGCGGCGCATGCATCATCCGGTAGCAAACCATCGGAGGGCTTCAGCCATCGCCCACCGTTCGCCCATGACCACGCCACCGGTTGGCCGGATACGATCCTGCATGCAGTGATGCATGCAGGGGGGTGTCACGGGGGGGTCCAGCTACGTCACAGATTCAAGCCCTTGGCAATATGGTTCCTTCCCAGATGTTAGGCACCAAATTTGGCACATGGTTTTGATGCAATCCAAAGAACATTCTGTTAAAAATTCAGGACTAACATCCGGGAAGGACATTTCGGTCCCTGGCGTGAGTCGCTTTTGCTAATCGTGCCAACATGGTCACCAAAACGCGTGCGCGTGGCCTAGACTCTTCACACAATAACTGTGTTGGTATTAGAAACACTTTACGAAAAATCACACGCAGCGAGCACTGAGTTTAGGTCACGTGGCAAGCCCGCTGGGGAAACACCGACTTGGCGGATAAAACACATCCCAGCAACTGGAGACGGACAGCATCCCCAGGAAGAGGCCAAAACGATCATATCAGGTCACTACACAAAGTGCACAACAGTCGTTGGGTGCTAGGTGAACTTGGGCTGCTTGACTCGTGCCCTGACTGACAGCACCCATGGCACGTTGCAGCTTAGCCAGAAGGCAGCAGCAAACCGGAATGAGGAGGCCTGAAGTAAGAGCATAAGCTGGTGTGAGCCTGGCTGGCCTGTGTGCAGTGAGTACACTTTCGTTGCCCTCAGCATTGCGGGTTGCACTTGGAGATGGCTGCTCATCTTGCAGGCAGAAGGTTACACACAGGTCACACAGTATTGCAGCTGATGGAAAGCATATGTGGTGCAAATGCCTCTTTGACATGTGCCTTTTGACAACGTCCTGACACTCGCTGCTGACAGCCAGCCCGAAACCAAGGCTGTTTACTTTATGCACCAGTGCTGTGCCGCCTGTGTCAAACCGTGCTCAACGATTTTCTCTGTTTGAAAGCCATCCAAGTACTCAGCGTTGCGCCGTGTTGCAATCGTGGTGCACGACAGGGTGGACAGCTCGCGAGAGCGCGGATAAAGCCAGCCAGTTCTCAGCATAAGCATATGCACTCAAGCTCACGTTTACAACCTTACGTGGCGTACAGAAGCAAACCAGCCTTACTCCTACGCTTGGTGCGAGTTTCAGGGCTGTGCATGCCCCCAACCTTGCACCCAATGTGGCCATGGTTCCAACAGCAACCAGCGCCTGCCTGGCAGCTTTGAAAGCTCCCAGGCACTATATGCTGCGTTTGGCAGTTGCCACCCTGCTCCTGGACAAGCCTTAAGACCGAAGTATGCATGCAGCGCTGATTGCCATTGTCAACACCACAGATTGAGCGTTTTGTGAAGTGTAGAGTCCAGGTCTTGGTGTGAAATGGTTTAAAACACTTCAAGCAGTATGTGTAGCTAATTCCTGGTGTTGGGAAGGCCTCCAAGCGGCCTTCACGCTCATAGCTCTCAGGGCAAAGAGAAGGTTTGCGAGGGACGCGAACGCGACGAAACTAAAAACACTGAAAATTTTGTTTGCTTCAAAGCGACGTTTTGTGATTTTCGGGGTCGCGGCGTTCTGTGACATAGCGCGGCCTGTGGATTTGCCCCTTGTGACACCCCTCTGGATGCATGCACGCCGCATGCACGTTCATGGAGGCGCACAGATGCCAGGGATTTGAATTTTGAAACAAAAAGCCTCTGTACTGCAGCCGCCGCTGCCACCGCGGGCATCACGTGCCTGCTGTATAAGCGCATGCCGCCCCCACCTGTAGGTCGTCACCGCCAACGACTGCCACGGCGCGGCCAGGCCCGGGCCGGGCCACAGGCCCCAGTAGCGCGCTAGGTCGCCGCTGCTGCCGCGGGGCGCGTGCCCTAGCGCCGCCGTGTTGTGTTGCGCCACCAACATGCTCCGGACGTCCAGCAGCAGGCGAGCGTAGGCCAGGGGCAGCACGCGGCTGAGGAGGACGGAGTTCCACTTCGCACGCTGGGCGCCGGCACCCGTCATGTCGCCTCCGTGCCTGCGCACCAAATCACCACAAGGCGCACCCAGCAAGATTGAGCTCCTGTAGCTGGTTCCGGAGCGGAGATACGCACAGCAAGCGATTCCGTGCAGCTGAAAACGGCGGTGCGGGAATGAACTGTGAAAGCAGTAAAACGCGGATCTACGTTCATTACAAGCTGACAAGGGTGCGTTATGTGTTCGGGTGCTGAGCAGCAAGCCTGACCGGTGGGAGTGACGACACGCCAGGGTTCAGGATGCGGCAATGCGCATTGGTACCAAAGGTCCCAGCGGTGCATGCAATAAGCGCCTACCATACGTCGCGGCGGTTGCTGGAGAGCTCAAAAAAGCCGTTGACGTGCACCGGCAGGCCGGTCAGCGCCGGCAGCGGTAGGAAGCAGAAGGCCTGGCCGGAATCCTCGCCAGCACCGTAATCACCGCCCCCGCCCCGCGCCGCCATCCGATACCCATGTTCCTCCATGCCCCCATCGCCATCCAAGGCACCTAGCAGGTCGCTGCCGGACTCGGCCTCGTCATTGGCAGTCGTGGTGGTGGGTGGGGTGGTGGGGGAGGGGGTGGGGGAGGTGGCGGGCCTGGGGGTGATGTCTGCTGCGACGGCGCCCCACGGCACGAGCGACGCGCCTAGCGACGCGCTGAGGGCAGTGGCGAGCTCCGCAGCTTCGACGCCGCCCAGCACCTGTGCCACCGCGTAGCGCCGCACGTGCCGCTGCTCAAGCCCCACCTGCTGCTGCTGTTGCTGCTGCTGCTGCATGAGGGATCCGGCCTCGGTTGTGTAGTCTCTGCATGCACACGTTTCCATTTATTTACATGAGTAGCGCAACATCTTACGGGGGTGCAAGGCAAGGCTTGGGAACGGGGGGTGCGGGCGAGCCAACCTACTCATAAGCAACCTCAATACTGTGGGGCTGTAATGAGCCCACCCCATGGCCTTCCTGGCAGAAAACACGCCTTCCTCCCACAAACCATGCACAATCAATTCGTGTACATCCATACACCCAACATGACAAATTGACAACCCACGACGCAACTGCAAAAGAGCCGCCTACAGGCTTGAACTTAGAACATGTGTAGCTGTCGCTTACATCGCTTCGATTTCAAACGTGAAGCTGTCCACCCACGGCTCCTTGCCCACGCTACCACCGCCGCCGCCACCCCCAGCGGGGTCTGCCGCTGCCCGCGTGCTGCTAAGGAACGCGGAGCTCATGCGGTCGAACGCTCCCCTATGCAGCGCAAGCCCGCCGGGCGCCTGGCCTAAAGCCGGTCCTGCTAGCGAGGCCGAAGGCGGTGTCAGCACGGCCACGCGGAACTGCATGCGAGGCGAGGCCTCGCCTGAGTGCCATTCGTACACCTGCGGACCCACAGCACAGCACAGCACAGCACAGCATAGCATAGCAGTGGTAAAGCCATGGTGGCCAAGCGACGGTTGAAAGTGCGCAAGCAAGTGCCTGCAAACACTGCTACGTTTGCTGCTGAGTTGATCGCAGTGCGCTGGCTTGGCTTGTGCAGGTCGGTGTGGCGGATTCAGCAAAGGGACCCACATCTGAAGACGTGGCCAGAGTAACATAAGCATGACACGTTTGTAAACCCCTTCTGCGCACATTCCCACCCGGCCAATCCAACCGCGCAGCAGAAGCCGGCAAGGCCATTCGGAGGGACACCGTCAATCCCAAAGGCACATGCACAGGAATCGCGATGAGAACGGAGGCGTCAGCCGGTGTGTTCACCTCGAGCGTATGCACGTGTTTGAGGAAGAGCAGCGATTTGAAGGCCTCGCGACGAAGGCCGCGCAGCAGCGACCGAACCTTGACGGGCGTGTAAACCTGAGCGCACGCAAGAGCATATTACGCCAGCGCAAGCGTCTCAGGGGTGAGGGCGATCGAAGCAGGCGGCCGCTAGCATGTGAGGCGCGGATACACCTTAAAAGACTGGCTGGTCTCATGCTCATCATGCATGTGGTGTGGCGTACAACGTGTGCCGTACAACGTGACACCAAGAGCATGCTGCTCGCCCGAGTTGCAAAGCCCTCCCATGGGGTAACCTTGGCACACATCAGCGAACCACTGCGTCGCACACACACTGACTTGGAAACTTTAAAGCTCTCTGCCACAGCGACCGCGCTGCAGCTGCAGCACTTGCCTGCTTCGAGATGTTGCTGGACTCCGCCTGCTGCGGGGTCCTCAGGGGGAGGCGAAACAGCGTCCCGGGCCAGCCCGCGCCACCGCCGGACACCTCCGCAGGCAGCGGCGCGGCGGCGAGGTCGGGGCAGCCGAACACGCCCGCGTAGGGCGCTAGCTGGTCCACAAACGCGCTGAGCGCAGAGGCCGTGGCCGGCGCCGCCGCAGCGGCCGCATGCAGCTCCACGAAATTGATTTTCTTGCCTGCGGTGTGGGGCCCAGGCATGCATGCGAGATGGACATGTGCGAGGCATGCAACTATGCAAGGCAAATGATGCCTGGCCAGCAGTTTGGTTTGTAGCGACTGCAGCAGCCCAGAGGACGAGTGACCAAGCCGCACAAAGAAAACATTTCCTTACGAATGACGGTGGCAGCTGCAGTGATAACCCGCATGACACGGATGCAGCACGGAGCATGCCACCCCCGCCTCATGCTCCCCCGCCTTTCCCTACCTCATTTCCCCTCGTTTCCCCCTCAAGGGGTCCTCAGTCCTTACCAGGGTTTGTGGACGAGACGTTGGGCAGGTACTTGCAGTGGGGGTCAAACACCACCAGGTGGGGCCCAGATACAAAGCTGGGCAAGTCCGTGAGGTGGTACACGCTGTTGAAGCCCACCCTGAAGACCACAACAACGCAGCACACGGTCGATGCAACTACGGTACGCAGGTTAGGCCAGGCAAGCACAACTGCACGGCGTGCTTGCAGCCATTGCACACTGCACGTCGATGCCTGCGCTTTACGTAGTGCGTATCCCGTAAAACGACACAACCATCCCCCGGGTAAACCCGACCGGCGGTGTAGTTCTACACTTTCCCAGAGAACACATTCTTATTGGGGGGAGCATGGGCTACCGTAGTCGGGCAACACGCGCCTGATGCACCACAACATGACATGCACACGTGTTTCTAGCCCCACCCAAGATCAGAGCCAGCCCGGAGCGCGCCGCTCACCCGAAGCGGCCTGTCTTGCCGGCCTGTCCTCGCTTCACGCTGTCGCCCACCCTGCTGATGGAGCGCATGTCGGCCTCGCTGAACACGCCGTCGTTGCCGACCAGCAGCGCGGGCCCCTGGAAGCCCGCCATGGTGGGGGCCAGCAGGCTGCCTGTAGAGCCAAGGGCGGGGAGGTGCTCGAGTCAATTGATCACTCAGTTGATCAGGAGCAGGGTAATCAGTCCGGGCAAGGAAGGGGAATGGGACCTTCCTGATCACATTATCAGAGATGCGCAGTGGTAATGCACAAAAGCGCCAACGAACGAGCGCCAGCGGCTGTGCCTGTGCGAACTGCGAACACCCAGAAGTGCTGTGCTTGACCTGCATCTGGTGATGCAGCATGCAGCTACACATTGCGCCAGGCACTCCCACACCACTGTATCCCCATGTGCCTCTTGTCGGTGCGGCTCCTGCCTCACGCACGCGGGGATGTGGCGCGCGACGTCATCATGCACATGTTGTGAGCTTGTGACACACATGCCTCGTTGGTACAGAGCCAAGCCACGCCAGTGTTGGTAGCGCTACTTGATGCTCTCATGCATGCCCCTCTTGTGAATCCTGCATGAACAAGCCCACACTCCCCCTGCTTCCCCTTTCGTACGGCACGCACGAATGGCATCCAGTGCAGCATTCCCACGTTGGTCCCATTCACCCTCACGTAATCCGCTGTGTCAACCTCGTCAGCCCAAACGCAACGCATGGCGCTCGGTGTGGCTGCCTGTGCCGGTCAGCATTCGGTGACCCAGATCAAAAGCGCCTCACCGGTGGCATGCTGCCGAAGGTCCAGGCAGAAGCGCACCACGCCTGCCCTGGCATCGTCCGCATTCTGCAGTGCGGTGAGGTGCGACATACGAACGCAGGTGCGACATACGAAAGCAGGTGGGTCAGTCAGCCCCTTCGGCAACGGCAAAACGCCCAGTGTGACGCGTGGAGCCTGCCCGCAACGTCTTTCCCAACTCGTGCACACACCCATGGGGGCGGACAACGAAGCGTGGTGCGCACATACATGCAGAGCGTGTTATGTACGTGTGAAACTGTGGGGGGTGTTGCTGATTGTGCACAGGCTTGCACATCTCGGCGTGTGTGCCAGGCCTGCGCCTGCAGATGGTGCCATGGTAGGACAAGAACGAGCAGGTTGGATAAACAGGAGCTACCGTGGGCACGTATGGGTTGCCAGCGTGTGCACCCAATGCCTGCAACACACTGCTGTTTTCGCTGGGGTATGTAGCCTCTAGCAGGTTGCCCAAATAGACATATGTATGCGTTGGGGAAGGGCAAGCCTAACCAGCGTTGAAGGCCAGGCTGTGCTGTGTCACCATAACATGTTAACCTAGTACTGATACACTCTTTCACTTGTCTCCTGCCATAGCACTCTCAGCGTGTGAGCATGATCGGGCACGCGTGAACCAACCCGAAACCCACATCGTGTTGACGTGCACGCGCTTGCTTGCTGCAGCTTAGCACCAGCTGCCATATCACTCCATATGTAACAAGAATTCCCAGTGCAGCTCTACAGTAACAAAGTGCTGTTTTGCCGGTTGGGCAACGACGCTGCGAGCACCGAACTTGGATTAACAAGAACCAACCTGGATAAGCTCCTTTAGGATGGACGTTCCCTCAGGATAGTTAATGAGCACTTCACGTATCCTTGCTGTAAGGTCCACACGCTGCCCAAAGTCCTCCCATGCTCCAAGCTGTGGAGCTGCACCTTCGTGTGAACCCACACCCTGGCCACCCCCAGCGGTGTCCATGACGCTGCCGGGCGCCAAGCACCGCTGCCGGCACTGCAACTGTCACCAAAAGCACCACTGCCTAGTATTGTCTACGTTGTGTCGGAGAGCGTTGTCCAATGTGGATCCAGAAAATATACGCTTGGGTGGACGTTGTGCTCCTGTCACGTCCCCACACCTGCGGAGAGAGACAACTACGGATTTGCCATGGCACGCATGAAGCCATGCAAGTGCACTGTCAGTGGCTTTGTGGGTGTTCTCGTGTCCTGTGATACTGTGAGAATGAGGTCATGCTTTCGCATGGCGTTAAGCAGGTCACCATGCAAAAATGCCACGCCGAGTCCTGGATGCCAACCAACAAACCGATGTGCACAACACACCCACCCCGATAAAGTGGGTCATTTACGCTGATCACAGTGTGCTACACTGTGTCCATCCTACACGTCCTGCTGTCAGTTTCCTTACAATCACTGACCACATAGCGACGCCATTCAGGGCTGCTGCAACGCCCTTGTAGTGGCCTAGGCGCGGCTTGTTGCAAGATGGGATTCTGGCTTGGGACCCTCGTCTTCTTCCTCGTCCAAATTGTCACCACTGCGGTGATAAACTTGACGGGAAAGCCAGGCAACAAGGGGTGAGCAGTTCTGTTTGAGTGTAGAAAGCAATGCCCTTGCCCTGCCAGAAAGGTCTACCTTGTTTGCCTGGGTTTGTTTCTACCGTTGATGCGCTTGGCTGGCGGGCCACTGCGTGTCAGCTCTGGAGGTCCGCTTTGTAGGCAACCCTCCAAACCCTTGCTTGCTGGCATTCGGTCTCTGCACCCGCAGGTTGCCTCACATCATGGCCTTTACTGCCATATTTCAGTGCTGGTTCATGTAAGTCCCAAGGAAACTTGCGCCTGTTGCCGCTGCGATTACAGTGCTGGCAGTCGCACACCACGTGACTTGCACTTGACCTCCTTGTCGGGTCGGCCGCAGCATAAGGCCACTTGTACACAGCACACTTATTGTGCCTGGTTCTGGTTGACTGAAGTATGTGTTTCTTGTCACCACTCGTACACACGCAGATGGGCAATCATATACATGGCACAGATGAACCCGCTGATCCACCCAGAGTACAAGACCTGAGCGGCTGGTTCACCGGGAACGCTTGGTCAGAGTATGGAGAGCAGTTACACTTAATGGCTATGGAAGGAGGCTTGCGGGGACAGCGCTGGTGCATGCGCGCTGTATGTGCGGTCAACTTGGCAGTGTGCGTTCAGTGCTGAGTAGCGCAGGTTGAGTTCGATCGCTGATGGGTTGGGTTCTGGAAGTTCCTGCCGGTTGCGCTGTTCTCAAGGTTCAGGTTGAGGTGGAGTCGGTGCGCAGTGCAAGCAAACAGTGGTGATTGCACACCCTTGAAGCGGCAAAGCGACGGGTGGTCACCCGATGAACTTGAGGCAGCGCGTTTCCGTGTGCGTTGTGTAGCACTTTTTGCAGCAGTACCTTGAGCCGCAGCGTGGACAGGTGTACCTGTGACATACACAGCAAGGCAGTTTGCCTGCCATATTATTCTCACTTTCAGAACTCAACAGTGGTGCTTGGACTGCTGTAATACACGCGCAACTCACATGGACATATTGCCACAAACTGAGCAGAACTTGCGGGCTGATTGTAGCTTTGGGGGTCCAGCTGCTGCTGTCAGGTAAGTGGGAACGCTTGGCGGAAGGCGGTCAAGCTCAGCCTGCAGCAGGGGCAGGGCATAGGCAAACATCCGGGTGAAGCTCTACAAAGAACGCAGCACTATCTCAACAACATGAGTTGCAGGGGCCCACCTCCTCCAATAGCCGCGTGAAGTTTTTGGGCCCTCGTCGGTCAGTCAATCCCCTGACTGCGCGCTTGCCGGGCGCCTTTTTCTTGCGGCCTCGCTTGCCATTGACAGCAATTTCCTCATCTGCAGACATATAATCTGTCAGATACCTGGCAGGTCCATTGTCAACACGCTGCGCTGAGTGCAAGGCTCGCTCGCACCTTCATCGTCGTCGCCAACCATGAACTCGTCATCATCGCTATCAACTCCAAACAAGTCGTTCTGCGCTTCGTTGTCATTTTCAAGTGCATCCAGCCGCGCCTGTGCTGCCTACACAGTTCAGCAAGCCCGTCATGCGCACATTCAAGCTGCTAGTCCGACGCTTACAAGCAGAGCTGGCAAGCAAAAGCCCGCAGCAAGGTTTCGCATATGTGAGAACAAGTTGCCCAGCTGTATACCTGTTGTCTTGTTGACTCGTCCACCACTGCCATGCGCTGCGACACCTTGCGGTCTCGCAGGCTGCGCCTGCCTGCGCCTGCACACGCAGCAGTGCAGAGCACGCCGCGTTGCAACTGTGCACACAGGTGACCCTCAGCGTATGCACACAACAGCAGTGCATGGGTGGCGTCAGCGTACCCGGACCCTTCTGTACGCCTGCCATGACAGCCCGAAAGTCCAAACCAGGAGAGGAACGACAGGCGAGCGGGCGGTGTATGCCAGTGCACTGTACACTCAACGAGTTAAAAATGTGTGTTAACTGTGCATTTGTGTTCGCCTGTCCTGCACCAGACACTGTACATCAAGATGTAGCAGACGTACCGTAAATGCCCACAACATCAGACACGAGTACACGACTGATAAGACCAGGACCTCGGAGCATGGAAGTCGAGTGTTTCGGGAAAACGCCGCATCGCTCCATGCATACAGAGAGGGCCTCTTACACCAGCGTGCGCATGTAGTCTGCTGGGGCGCCCTCGCATGCGGTGCAATTGCACACCAGTGGCCGTACTGCTGCACGCAGCAACTTGCGGTAGTGCACGGGACAGTGACCCGGGGAACGGGATGACGGTGCCAGGGAGCTATAACAGCTGCTTGCACTGAAGGGCGTAGACGGAGAGGTAGCTGCCGATGAGGTGAGATTTCCACAGCGCCACACAGCGCGACACGCCGGTACAATAATGCACAATTCCCCACACGAGCACTAACCACGCAGGTACAACCTGCGCCTTCGCTTAGGTGAGCAGCAATGGGCAGAGTCCGGCACGCGTCCAACAATCACAGTGACAACGCTGAGATGTGCAGCTTTGCATCACAACAACACAAGGGGGAAGCGCATGGATGGGCCAGCGTGGGCGCAATGCACCCCGTCTGACAACGGCAGCAACCGCCTCGAGCATGGCCACCAGCCAGTTGAGGGCAGCAAAGCACCAGGTTCCTGATGCACAGCACGATTACCGGAAGGTTGCCATGTGACCAGGGAGCCGCGACGGTAACAGCACGGAACCGAAAACCCTTGCCTAGGGCAGGAGGCAGGGGTGTGTGTGTGGCCAACGACTCCAAAGGCCGGCACGGTCAATACACCCTTCTTGGGCGCGTGTGTCACAATGCATGCGATGGCAAGCAAGCATGCAGTCGCCTGAAGCACTCAAAGAGCTGAAGAATATACACATGCAATTCCGTGCACGATGCAGGGGTTGTTTCGCGGTACCGACATGCCGCAAGTAGGGAAGGGTGGACACGGAGAGGTGGACTCTCGGAAGGCGTGTGCTGATCAGTTGTTAAGCTGTGGTTGAAATGCTTACGGAGTGGCCTCAAGTATGCCACTGAACCTACAAGCACGTGCTAAGCTCATCATGCTCGAGGAGAGTGCAGCAGAGTGATGGTAAGGTCTTCACTTCCGCAGCTCACTTCACAAAATGGGACGTGAAAACTGGGCTCTTACAACAGGGACTTCCTAGGTCCCTTCATGAAGCACGTTTGAGGTGTTGACTGATGATGTTGACCAAGGCACCCTGGGGAGGTGGTGACAGGGCGCATTGCGATGGTGACTGGTGGGGTAGGAGGGCAGGTACGCGTCCCCTGTCCTTGACGCTGCACGCCACGCCGTGCGTGACCTTCCTGCCCAATACATGTTCCTGTGACTGGATCAAACAGGAACACCTGTGTGCGTCTTGTGCGTTCTGGGTTCTCTGCCATGTTCGTATTGCGCATTGCGAACTGCATACAAGAAGGGGAACACAACGGAAACATGGTTCAGTATATTTAGTGGTATCTATGCCATTGAAACGCTCAGTTGCCTGTCTACATCTAAGCAGTCGTGCACTGCCAGTGCTGCTCTGTTTAGGCTCCTGCTACCGTGTTCGCCTTACTAACGAATGGTGCAAACGATTTGGCCGGCTAGGACACGCTATGTGTGCCAAAAGCAGGGCAGTATTAGACTTACTTGCGCGCAGGTATCAATATCTTCCATGCACCCGCTAGGTCTTGTTGTGTTTTTTTGGTGGACTGTGAAGTCCAGCCGAGTTCGTCACGTATCAGTGTCTGGCAAGAGAACGAACCCCTTGTCTGCCAACCAAAGCAGACAGTTGCATGCCGAGTTTCGTGTCAAAGACTCGATGTCATTTACATCACGTTCCTTGAAGCATGGCATGGATAGCTCATGCTTGCACGGCGACCTTCTCGGTGCCAGCAGGCGTCCGTGTCCCTGGTGTTGCATCCGATGTCTAGGCAGGTAGCAACCGCTTCAATCTTTTTCTTTATATCAATGTGAACACGGGTACCTGCTGCCCCATCAAAACAGAGGCTTGACCCAATTTTCATGTGTGTACTGCCCACTGTGCTCTTTCTTCACACTCTCCTTCTTCTTCGCAAGTGGCTTCACCCTAGGCTGTGCACCTATGCACCTGAATGAAACTGAGCGCAGCCTATCATGACAATACGCGCAATGCAGCAACGGCAGATAACGACCACAGTTCGTTCTTTACTGTCCTTGCAAACTCAACGGTTTTGCTCTGCTGGAGCTTGAACACAGTACAGACGGGAGGGAAACTGTAGACCATGCGAACAGCCTGCAAGCTGAGCAGGTAATCAAACAGCAGGGTTCGCGGCCACCGCTTGCGTCCTTGGATGCCCTGAGCGAAGGACCAGCTCTATCATGCACGGGACTCAGATGCTAGCAGGCGTCTGGACTTGTTAGGGCCTGGCAGAGTGAGCCGTTTCGGTGCTCCTGCTGGCCCCTTTTTGACCAGCGCGCACGCAGAACTGTGGCTTGCGTCAGGCCCAGTCAGTTGGGGCCTCTTCAACGCACAGGGGCAAAAGTCTCTACACCTGACACAACAAGCCTGCTTGATGTGCTTCACAATCCAGACCACTCACCGTAGGCAGATGTGGAGCAGGAAGCATGTTGGCAGTGTCGTTTCACTTTGGGAATAGTAGTGACTGCGTGTGATGGTCGCCCTGCTGTTGTTGTGCGTTGCACTTCAGGTACCCCGAGTCATAGTGAGAAAATGGTCAGGGAGAACACCAGCATGCCCCAGCACCACGGTACGGGCTGGCTGAGAAACTTGGTGTCTTGCCTGGGCATCGCTGACGCAGCTGCGCTGCCTGTCCGCGGTGCACTTCAGCCGTCTGGCCCTCATGTTCACACGTCCGAGCGCGCTTGCCACAGCGGGAATTCAGAGCCGGGCCATGGGCAGCAAGGGCAGCCTGCTGAGAAGCCAGAACGTGATGGCCGTGACCGTGATAGCAGTGCGGGTTCGGTGATGTCTCCACTGGACCACACCGAAAGGGCATCCGGTCATCCGCGGCGGGCCGAGGGCTGCACCCCTGGTGCGCGCCACAGTTGCTTCGAAAAGCTATCGGGAGGAGCCACAGGGGTGGAAGTGAAAGCCTCCCAGCTTGCAGCGCCTGCAGCAGCAAGCCGCGTGCACGGCGTACAAAACGTCGCCAACCACGCTGCGGCTCAACGCCCCGGGCCCTCGCCCTTGTTCTCTCTGTTCAACACGACAGACGAGTACCCCGGCGAGGGTAACATGTTGGGCTCCACGCTCCTTGGCACCACAGTACCGCTTGAGTCACCTGTCGGCGAAGCGCTTTTGCTTCCGGCATCTGCTTCTGGCGATGGGGAAGCCCACCACCGCTGCCCCGCTTGCGGTGCAGTGCTGGATACAGGCCGTGCAATGCACGTCTGTGACTTTGGCTCGTCCTTGTTGTGCTCCAGCACAGCACACAACGAGGAGCAGCTGCGTGACCCCTTCACACCTGACTTGCACATCCACGGCCCCTCGTCACAGCACGCTTCAGACATGGATGTCATTTCCACCAGCCGCCCAAGCAGCATCTTCCTGAACACAGCGCAGGACGCCTTGTGGCCTGGGGCTTGTCACACAGCGTATGAGGCAGGGATGTCAGCACAGGCCGTGCACGTGCTGACTGCGCGTGAACGGTCTGAACTGCTGGACTGCACCCCGAAAATCACACCGGCCCAGCAGCCGAGCCACACAGTCCTGCATTTGAACCCTCGGCAGCATCATAATTCTTTGACATTGGCAATGTCAGCAGGCAGCAGCGCGCCTGCCTCGACATCTCCGCTCGCGATGCAAGCGGAACTGCAGGCGCTTGACCAACACTGTTCAGGGGGTTTTGAACCTCCTGCGTCAACCAGCACTGATACTGCCTCAGCCCCACCCTTCCACAACCACTCTTCCCAGCAATCGGCAGGACCTACAGCGCTGCCCGCAGTCTCAACGATGCCTGTGCGCAGCACCGTTCCCCAACCTCAAGTCCCGGGTGTGATGAAGTTCACACTGCCGAGCTGGCGGGTCGGGGTGGGTGCCACTGCTGTCGGCACCGGGGGCATAGGTACCGCACACGGTTTCGGAGGCCTTGCCTCGTGGGGTTTGCTCGAGGAGGAGCCGACCTTGGCAGGCTTGATCGAAAGCGAGGCGGACACATCAGACCCCAGCCGGCAAGCCTTTCAGGTGGCACCTGCAGCGCGTGCTGCTTCTGGCGCCGGAGCTGCTGCGCCTCCGAAAGACGGCGGCGCCAGCAACGAGCAAGCGCCGGCGCCCCCGCCCATCCACCTGGACGTCCTGCCGCGGCTGGCCCCGCCTGGGCGGCGCACCGCGCCTGCCTGGCAGGGTGCCGCTGCGGTCGGCAGCAGGAGCTGCGAGCTGTGCATCACGCTGGCAAGCGCTGCATACCAAAGCGAGCGAGCGGGCGGCGACGACCGCGAGGACGACGCGCCCCGCGCGCCCGACATGCGCTTTGCGATCCGCCGCCTGGTGCCGCTCTCCCAGGTGCGCGTGCGCTGGATGTGCATGAGCAACGCAGGGCGCAGTGCATGCTCAGGAACGATGCGGCTGCCAAGCCGGGTTCATGGGGAATGCATGCACTGCACTATGGGCAAGCGTGGCGTGTCTACTTGATTACTTGGGTTGAAAACTGATTCTAGGCACGGGGTCATTCTAGGCACAGCATGTCTTGATGTATGTGAAGGTGGATACTACTCCATGTGCAGCCCTGACTGGTGAGGATGAACCGTATGTGTGACGTTGGTAAACGTCTCTGTGTGCCCAGTCGTTGACAACCAGTCGCTGGGGCCGCCCCTGTTGAACACTGCCGCGTGCAGGATCAGGGGCGCACACGCTTGCTGCGTGGCGTCTGGCAGGGCTTGCCCGTCGTGGTGAAGGTCTTCCTCGCGCCCCGGCCGCCGCCCGCCGCCTGGCGCACCGAGGAGGCGGACGAGCAGGCGGCGACGCTGCTGCAGCAGACCATGCGTGAGCTGCTGCTGCTGCCCTCGCCGCAGCCGCACGCCGCCGTCGACATGGCTGCTGCGACAGGGGCCTCAGGCACGGCGCTGGAGGCCGCAACTGCGGTTTCCACGGAGTCCTCTGTGACCGCGGTATCGCCTGCCGCGCCGCACGTGGCGAGCAAGGCGCGGCGGCACACCGCGACGGTCTACTCGGTCGACGTCTCGCGTGTCGTGCACGCGGCGCCGACGCCCGGCGGCGTAGCAAGCGCGGCGCTGCCGCTCTCGCTCCGGCCAGCCGGCTCTGCGGCTGCCCCCGCTGCTTTCTCTGGGTCTGGCAGGCCGCCCGCTGCCCAGGCATCGACCGCAGTGCTGGCCTCCGCCCCGCAAGTGTACTTTTCGTCAGTCATCTGGCCGCCTGCGCCGCCGCTGGCGACAGCTGTGGTACAACGGCCGCTGTCGTGCAACCTGGATGCTGCAGTGCCCGAGGCCCATCAGCCTCATGGCGCTGCTTGCGCTGGTCCAGCAGATCAACCTGTGCCCGAGCAACGCAACCGACGCGGGAGCATGGATGGGTTGGCAGCAGAATGCCCACCTGAGGACGCGCTACAGGTGTGTGAGTTGTGCGGGCGCTTGCGTGTGTGAGCACAGGCTGTGAAGGCACGTTGGGTTAGCGGCCCTTGTACTGCCGCCGTGTAATGGGGTTTGCTTAGCGTTTGTGCATCTTGTTTCTCCCGTCATCCCTTTTGGTCCCCCGTGTTGAGGTTGAGGTTGAGGCCTGCTGCTGACACAGTCCATCGCCTTGCGTATTTGTAATCCACAGGCGCTGCTCCACAGCCTCGACGCAAAGCCGGGTGACCTATTGGTGCACGTCGTGATGGAACATACGCGCGGCGGCTGCCTGGCGGACGCGCTCTCCGCTGGGCTCATCCCGCCCACTGCCGTGCCTCCTCAGCCCACTCCCGCCACTGCTGCGCCCGCGTTTGCCCACGGCATGCACCACATGCTCTGGCGCACCCGTGTGCCGCCACTGTCGCACCCGCACTCGTCCGTACCGTCCCCGCCAAAGCCCTTGACGACACAGGGCAGTGGGCAAGAGGGGGGCGGTGGTGGCCAGGCGGCGGCCGCAGCCGACGCTGGCGCGGGCCGCGCGGTTGGGCTTGGGGGCCGTGTGCCGGCTCCGCGCTTGTTGACGCAGGCGCCCACGCAGGCGGCCCCGTTCACACTGGCCTCACTCAGCTCTGAGGCTGCCATGGTGTTGGCGGAGCAGCAGCTGCAGGCGCTGCAGGCGCTCCAGCAGCAGCTGCTGCAGCAGAAGGCGGCGGCCGCGGCGCCCTCGCCGCCAAGCTGGCAGCTGCTGCGTATCGCTCGAGGTGTCGCGCTGGGCCTGGCGGCGCTCCATGCGGCCGGCCGCGTGCACGGCGGGCTCTCACCCGCAAACGTGTTGCTAGAGCCCGCACAAGTGCGGGACACCACACACCCCGGCAGCGCGGGCAAGGGCCGATCGGACGCGTTGACAGCGACCGCTCCGGTGGCCTCCTGGGAGCGTACCGCCAGCAGTGGAGGCAGTACAAGCGGCGGCGGTGCCTGCGGTACGGCCGGCATGTGCCGTAGCGGCAGCGCGACCAGCTGGGACGCCATGGCGAGCGGGGCCAGCGAGACGAGCATCGGCGGCGGCGGCGGCGGCAGCAGCAGCGGCGCCAGTGGGTACGGCAGCGGAGGCAGCAGCGGCAGCGGCAGGCGCCGGCGCCGGGGCGTGTGCGCCGGCTGCGGCGTCCGCGTCTCGCCCGCCCGCACGTGCGGGTGCCTCACAAGCAAGGTCGCGGATTGGGGCATGTGGGGCCTGGGCCCCGCGGTCGCTTCCGCCACGGCCGCCGCCTCAGCGGCAGCCGCCACCGCCGCCGCCGCTTCCCGCCTCCTCCACCTGCCCGGCTTCGCCACAGACGATGCTGCAGGGGGAAGCGGTGGAGACAGCACCTACGAATCCGGCGAAAGCAATTACGACCAGGTTGATCCCAGCTGCGATCTTGGGGCTGATGCGGGTGTTGATACGGACGACGATGCAGGCGACGGGCGGTGGTGGGCGCGGCAGCTGCTGGCGCGTAGTGGGCAGCACTGGCGCTACTCTGCCCCGGAGGTGCTGTCTGGCGCCATCTCCGCGCCCACGCCGGCGTGTGACACCTACGCGTTCGGCGCGCTGCTGCTGTACATGGCGACCGGCCGCCCGCCGCTGTCCGCGCCCGCCGGCACAAGCCCCGCCGCACACAACCCGGCCGCACTCGTGACCTCGCCGGCGCTGAGAGGCGGCGCCCTGCTGCTCCGGCAGCAAGCCGCTGGCAACGCGGTGGGGGGCGCCGCGAACCCGTTCGCGCCCGCTGCACATCACCCCTCCCTGCCATCCCAGTTCAACGCGAACGCCAACGCGGGGGTCGGCTATGGCGGGGGGAGCGGGTTGGGGCTGGGCACGAGCGACGGCATCACGGCCGGCGAGTGTGCTTCGCTGGCTTCGCGCGGGCAGCTGCGGCTGGAGTGGCCGGCGAGCCTGTGGCCCCCGCTGCGAGAGCTGGGCCTGCGCTGCACCGCCCCCAACCCAAAGGTACGTGCGGGTCGCGCCGGAGTTGGCTGTACTGTACTGGCTGAGTCACGCTCACGGTACTGGTCGATTCAAAAATGCGCCTAAACCCTAAAACCCTAAATCTAGAACGTTTTGTCCTGCATGTGGCGGTAGGGAGGAGTATGCTTGCAATTCGGCGTGCATGCGAATGTGGCTGTTTATCGGTGCCCGTATGTGCCCGGATGCGACCCGTGATGTGAGCAGGCTATGGACGACGTGTTAATGTGCCTAAGCGAGGTTGTGTGTGTTTCTTGATGGCGCAGGTGCGGCCCTCCATGGACCACATCGTGCAGCAGCTGACCAAGTGGTGCAAGGATGCGATGTTCTACCGCGGAGCGCTGCAAGCGCACCTCGCGCCAGGAGGCGCGCCAGCAGCCCCAGCGGCAGCCACGTCCTCCCTCGTACTGCACGCGACCCCGGCGTGGCCCGCCCAAGCCCCGGCGTCGTCCGTGCCCCAACGCCTGCAGCCCGGCCAGCAACGCAGCCTCAAGGTGCTCGTGCCGTGCGGCGAGGAGCATGGTAACGCAGGCCCTGAGCCGCCCCGGAGGGCCTCCTCTGCCGTGTCCTGGGCGTGGACGTCGGCATCGCCCGTCGCGTCCCCGCATGACGGCGTCCCGGCCACAGGTGGCGGTGGAGCCGCGTTGTCTCAGCCGGCAGGCCCCAGGCCGCACCTGCTG
Organism: Chlamydomonas asymmetrica; assembly: GCA_001662385.1. Classification (NCBI taxonomy): domain Eukaryota; kingdom Viridiplantae; phylum Chlorophyta; class Chlorophyceae; order Chlamydomonadales; family Chlamydomonadaceae; genus Chlamydomonas; species Chlamydomonas asymmetrica. The sequence continues at coordinate 206,633 of BDDA01000101.1, forward strand.
CAAAAGACGCCGTCCTCATAAGGCTGTATGGCCGGGAGGAAGTTACTGAGTTGCGGTGTCTGCTGGCGCGTATGGGGCTGCGCTGGTCTGCGCGACCTGCCCACCTACCATATGACACGGTGCTGTCAGTATAAGGAAACCGGAGATGGGCGGAATGCTTGCACCGTCCGCTGGCATGGCGTGTGCATGCTGAGAGCCGTAGTGCGTTGCCTGCGCTGCGGCTGCTGTAGTGAATATGCGACTGTAGTTATTGCATCTGGACAGCACGCACTTGAATAAGTGGTGTGCTAGCGCTTCAACACATGGCATGCGGCGTGCAGCGCTTGCCATGGTGGGTCATTATTGGTTATCTGTGTCTAGCAAGCTATCCACAGCTGTACGATGCGTGAGGGCATGCATCCTGTTGGAGGCCGGCAGTGCGTACGACAAATGCGTGGGGTTGTGCGTGCAGACTGCACTCAGCTCGCGGCCCTTTCCGCCATGGCCATGAGTGTTGTTCCTGTGACAGTGTGAGGTTTGGTGACGTGCATGACTATAAGCAGTCGATTTGCCGACATTATTTCGTTCCTAGCCATGACGGCGAATCTACTGCCAACATCTGTGTGCACATGCATGAAGATATGCAGATAGTGATCGTGCACACCTCGTATTGTGTTCGCAATCCGTTGTTCGGTGGTACTGAGTTCTTCAGCTTGCGGCTGCAACTCTGTCGATTCATGCTGGTTTAGCGGCCCAGCTGTTGTTAGTGCGCATGCGTTTGGGTCAGTTGCGGGGGATTGTATGATGCCTAATCAGCACAGCGATGTATGGAGGGGTGGAACGCTCTGGGGGATCACTAGCCGGCCAAAGATGGTGTCTTACATATGAAAATATGGCAGGCCCGGTAGTGACAGGTTTGGCTGGGGAAGAGGTGCGCTGCTACGCTGTTTCTTTCATTGATAACGCATGCCCAAAAACCCACGCACACTATGCGACACCTGCCCCATGTCTAATGCGCATTATTGCTGCACGTGCGAACCGTCCGCTAATACTGCATGTTCTGTTGCCACCGGCTGTGGATGCTGCCCCGGATGTGCTGGCAGCAGGCTGTGGGCAGCTGCAGGCGCTGTTGCCGCCACTAAGATGCGACGGCACGCGCATGTTTGCTGGGCCGCTTTCCGTTGGGGTGGGGTTTTAAAACGCACGAGGGTTGTTTTAGGAGGGCTTTGCTAGCTGCTTTGCTACGGTGGTTGTGATTGCGTGTGTGTGCGTGCACACGCGGAGTGTAGGTGTGGATTGGTAGTGTGGTTCGCGCAAGCATCACGACTGTGCCAGTGTCTGTTCGCTGTCATGAGCGTCCTGCCGTGTGGCAATCCAGCCAAGCACGGTGGCTGCACGTCGGCGTGTTGCTACAGCAGGGGGGGGTGGCGGTGCCGTATACCGGCAGTGTGCGACAGGACGGCCAACACGCCGATTTGACCCATGATGCTCCTGCTGCCGGGTGAACTCGGTTTGTGTCCGGTACCACTCCCTACAATAACCGTGGTGACTGTGATAGGGTACGGCTGCTAACGCCAGTGTGAAGGGTCCCAGGCACGAGAAGGATGCTTGAGGCTTGGGGACTCCTAGCTCTGCTCATAGCTCTGCTCCTAGATCTGCTCCTTTGTTCACTCAGCATTTTTCACTTCAAGGGCCTGACCGTGTTCTGTTGTGCCTTGACCTGATGCCTGCCAGCGATGGGATACCTGGGGGGGAGCCGATGTATATGCAGGACTAGCTCTTTCAAACTACCAAACGCATCACTTGCCCGCTACCAGCCTGCATCTGTGTCATGAACCTCTGGAACTTGGGCGGATGCGCCGTTGGAACACTGCTTGTAAGCTTGCACATTTCTTGTATTCATGGCATGTCTTTTTCGCTCAGCGCTGTATAATGCCGCATCCTTCCGTGGGCTCCCACCTGCTGTATGCGACTGTTCACGAGTTGGCTGTTTACTTGCCACATGGTCGTACGGTTGCCTAACTTTGTGGTGTGCATCAAGTGCTGTGGAACTCCACACACGTGCGCGTGTGCACGGCGTCCGTCATGCGATATGGTACACAAACGTGACGTTCATGTATGCATATTAACCACGCATATTAGCTTTGTCCGAGTCTTTTGACTGCAGCATGGCTGACCGTAGCTCGTAAGCTACACACATTGCATGCACCAAGAAGGGGTCATTCCACATTCCCTTGTAAGACGATCTTGTCTGCACGCCTTGCTGAGTGGCAGCCCGAGGGAACAGGCAGCGAACTGTCGTCGCCCTCCATCCGCACGTTTTGCGATACCCTGCCTCGCAATCCATAACAACGCTGTGATGGAGGCGTCCTTAAATATCTGCGGTGCTAGTGTTGACTGCATGGTGCACACATGCACAGGTGCCCTGCGTATAGCAGGTTGGCAGCGAGGTAGTGCACAGCAACACAGCTGCATGGGTGTCGGCTGCCATACCAGCCGTTCCCCTTGGTGTGTATGTGTTGATCACAGCGGTGCACCACAGCGCAGGCTCTGCAGTCCACGAGGCCGGGTGGGTGGGTGAAGAGCGCCTGCCACAATGCGCTTGCTGTCAGTGGCATGCGGTCAAGTGTGTTTCAGAATGCACTGTGCTGAGCAACACCTTACGATACGAAAACGCCTGGATCGTCCATCACGGATCAAAACTAGGAACCATACATGATTGTTTCTGATGCGTAACGTGCATGAACCAAGTGTGAGCCAGGCAAGGTTGTGATGATGCAACGCACTGACACTGTGCCCATTTCCCATATGCCCATTACCTTCAGCTCTCGGTTCCAGATGGGGTTGGGAGGTGAAGGACCGTGATGAGACGTTAAGCTCGGAACGGCTTGGGGCCGCAGGCACCATACTTTGGTACAAAGATAGAAGCACTGTGCATATTCTATCTGGCTTCGCCGGCTCGTTGCCTTCTAGTTTCCTGCAGCGTTCTGCGGGTCGAATTGCTGTTCACAAGCACGAGTAACCACGTGTCACAGTCGCCCTACTGCACCCACAAGGCCATCTTCTAGACACTGCGCTTGAACTAAAGCCGGACTTGCAGTATCTGGGCCCGCTGCTGTTTGGTGGAGCTGTGGAGGTGCACAGGCCGAGACCTGGAGACGCACGGACGCAAGCCCGGTAGCTTGCTTGATGCCGGTGCAGGTGTGTTGTATGCACACTTACATGTGGCTTGCTACCTGAAACAGGGGATGCACTTGGAGCTTGTGCTAGTCGTTGCGTGATGGTGCCGAACCGTGGCGTCAGTTGTGGGCCAGAGGCAACCACCCAAACCCTAGGTGCAGTGCCTACTGCCAGCTGACATGATAGAATGTTTCGGGTTGTGTTTCCTTGGAGTCGTAGTTTTTGTTGTGCCTGATGTCGTGGAGGTGGAAGCGTAGCTGGCCTGGCCTGGTCTCGTCACGTTTGTGATTGGTGGGCAACCTGGCTTCTATTGTACACAGGAAAGCAGAACTTGGAGGTGAACACAAAGCTGCACGTCTGAGGCTTCTGAAGCTGCTGCTTGAGCTCTTGGGGCTTTTTATGCTGTGAGCAAAGCGCCCACAATGTATCCGCCACCAGCGTACTATGCCCCGCAAATGGCGACCCACCAGGCCTCGTTTGGTGCGCCGGCTGCTTACCCAGCAGCACCACCTCCCTCCTACAGCACTCCACCACCGGGTCAGCCACCATCCTACGGGGCGCCATCATATGCGAGTCCCTACCAGCAAGCGGGGTACACTGCGCAACCGTCGTTCGGACAGCAGGCCCCTCCTGTACCCACACCGCTGCCTGCAGCGCCTGCAGCGCCGCCCAGCTTCCCTCCTGCACCATGGGCTCACACCAGCCTCAAGGACCTGGCTGGTCACGTCGCCTTCGGCCCCTTCCTGCGATATATGCGGTGCGCATGCGCTTTCCCCAGTAATAACCCTGCGGGTGCGGGTATGGTCAGTTGTGGGCCGCCGAGGCACTCCCACACGTCCAAAGCGATGCTAGCCAACAATCCAACGCGGCTGCAGTTCGCCAACACACAACGGCATCTCAGCAGTGCCGTGCATGGACTGTGCATAGCATGCCTGCGCTGGGGTGTGCGCATGTGCATGCATCATCGGCAGTGCTGACCAATATACGCTCGCGCACGCCTTGCGGCCAGCGTGCACGGCATGTGCTCGTCCACCCGTCCCTGTTTGGGCACTGGCACGCCGCACCTGCTTGGATCTGTTGCGTTGCAAACACACGCATCCGCAGCGTCGACGGCATGCATCCTGGTCCTGCATTACGAGATGCTTTGCGGGACTGGCAATTGCCCAGCCCATGCATACCCAGCCAGGTAGTTTCTGAATGTTCAGAACATTGTAGAGCGTCACCCATGAATGCATGCAGCGTTACAAGCTCGGCTGCACTGTGCGCATGCCACGCGCCAGACCCAGACCCAGACCTGCCTCCTGCTGTTGTTGTCTGTTGCTTTCTACAACCAGGTATGACCCCACCAACCAGCGGTACGATTTATCCGTGCTGGTGGTGGTGACGCCGGAGGCGTTAGGCCCACACAACGCGCAGCCGCCGCAGCTGTTCCTCACAGACGCGGGCGCCGCCGCGGCAGCGGGCGTGGCTGCCAGCGCCGTCCCCTGGCCCTGCGAGACGCTCCTCACCTGGGACAGGTACGGGGGTGTCATGTCACGGCATCACATACCAACACATGTCACGTACCAACACTGTTTATCACTTTTTCAGTTTTTGTCCAGACCGGGTTTGGTTTCACCGGCCCTTGCAATTTTTCTACCAGCGTAAACCTTACGCAAACACAGAGGTTGTATGGAAGGATGCCACAGGGTTTGTGCCCACTGCCCAGCATCGCCAACCTAGCAGCGTTGGTGCTCCGGCGTGATTTGCACAGCTGTTATCAATCATCGCGATACGCCAACGACATGCCTGCGAGGCCATGCATGCATGTTTCTGCCAGGCACACCTAAGTACATAACATACAACTTGGTGGTGTGGCAGGGCACCAGGACATGCATCCATGCCCAGCCATAGTTCCCCCCCCCCCACTGCCCGTATAGCCACTTTGCATTTTGCATCTCGCAGCAAGCGGCACCATGTTGCCAGTAGCACCCATGCGCTCGTCTCCGCTGAGCTTTCCCCGGTTTACAATATCCCATGTGCCTCCTTGTGTGATGCACGCCACAGGTACACGTTCTTGAGGTTCCGCTTCGCCGTCAACACCATCCACTTTGAGCGCGTCGTGCAGTACCAGGCACGTGCCCACCACCCATCACCGCGTGTTTCGTCTCTGCCGCTTCCTTGCGTCAGCATGCGCTTGCCAATGCTGCGGCGGCTTAAGGGCATAGAGTGTGGCTTCCCGCAATGCGTCGTGCCCGGACGTGCACATGCAGCCGCCATGCGAACACAGCCCAAAACACTGCACCGGCCAAGTACTAGTAGTTGTCGACCATTCGACTTGTTCTCCCACCTTGCAGAGTCTAGGTGTGCAGGGTGCAGCGTGCAACTTGCTTAGGCTCGACCTCGACGTAACAGGGGGGGATGATTGTGTGCATGCGTGTGCTGCTCGCTCCCTCATGCAGGTCGTGCTGGGGGGTCCTGCCGCAGCTCCCGCGGCGTGCCTGGCAACGCGCCCCTACTCCTTCTCTGTGCCGGCAACAGGCCAGGTGAGGGGCTCTGTGTGCTGTCTCCCATATACCAATATACGGATGTACCGTACATAATCTGACGGTTGCTGGTTTCGTGCAAAGGCCATGCGCACCGCTTACATGGCTGACGTGCTACGGCCAGGGCTTTCGTTATGACTGCACTGCATGAGGCACGCTGCGCGCGTGGTAGCGTGTAATGCACGCAGTGCCCACGCTGCCAACAGATCTGCGTTTGTGTTCTATTGCAATGCCGCGTGCGAATCGTGCCGCCCCTCTGCCACCATGCAGTGGTGACCGCTCCTGGCATCCACCATCGTCTTCATGGTATGCTTGTGCACGCACGCATTCCATGCGCGTTGCCGTTCTGCTCCCTGCGCAGGAGTGGCACTGGGCGTTCTACTCGTGCAACGGCTTCCACGACGCAGAGAAGGAGATTGAGCACAAGGGCGTGCAGCCCATGTGGCGACACCTCATGGCCCGCCACCGTGAGCGACCGCTGCATGCGCTGGTGGGAGGTAAGCGGCGCACAGGGAAGGTGTTCGCACGTGCTATGTTACGTTGCCCAACGCGTGACACATACTGGCCGGGCCGGGCGTCGCACCAGTGGGTTTGGCATCGCCCAAGAGCAGTGGTGGGCGCTTGGGTTCAGAATCAGGAAGCCGGATGTGACAGCTTGCATTTGAGGAGTCAGAGGCTGAAGTGATGGAAGGATAACGTGAGAGCGCGTTTGCTGGCTGTTTGAATCCACCTCTTCCAACAGGCGGCGATCAGCTATACAACGACCACGTCTGGCACGGGCCCAGCCTGCACTCATGGACGGTGAAAGACGACACCAACATCAACGGTGAGCGCGCTCGCCACCCGCGCACGTTACTGCGCTACGGGGATATGGCTCTTCAAGCCATGGGTATGGGTTATTGAGCTTGGATCCGTAAGGATGACTGGACATGAGCTTTGCGGGGGTTTGCACGTATGGATGACGTGGTGGGTGTGTGGGTGAGCGAATGCCGTGTCAAGCCCATGCGCGACTTGTGACCTTATAGCAGCACATGAGGCACCGGATGTGTGTAAAGTGTGTGTGGATGCAACTGTGTGTCTTGACGCGAATGCGTGCGCGACTGCTGGCACACCGCAGACCACGGTATCCGGGCTCCGTTCACGCCCGCCACGAAGCAGGAGTGTGAGGAGTTCTACTTCAGCCACTACTGCATGCACTTCATGCAGGTGCGTGCTGGGGCTGTGACTGTTGGCAGGCTGGCACGCTGGCACGCTGGGATGAGGGAGGGATGCACCAGGGATGTGCACGTGTGAGTGGCACCTGCTGAGTGGCATGCGTGCGTGAATGCTTCAGACATGCAGGGGCGGGTGGGGGCGGGTGGGCGCTGCAAGCAGGCCGTGGCTGCTGGGGCAGGGGAAGGGCAAGGGGAAGGTGCATGGGCGACCCAGGCCAAATCGCTCCAGGGCAGCTGTCCCTGCCTTGCCCCGCTCTGTATGCTGGCATGGTTCCCGTCTGTGACAGCACATGTTCTGTGCGTCCAGTCCAAGAGCCTTTGCCCGGCTCCAGCAACTAAAAGCTTCTATTGCGTTGAATGAAATTGCCCCTGCCGTCGTGCGCTGCTTGGCCTGGATGGCTTGCCTGTGCGCTGTGCAGGATGTCGTGCAAGAAGCACTGGCCACCATACCCTCACTCATGGTCTGGTGAGTGCACAATAGCCAGGCAGGGGCTAGTGGATCACACAGCTATGCGCTGCTGGCTGTAGAGATCCTAGCCTGTCACCGCTGCCATGCTCCGGTCATGCTATGCGCTACCGTGCAGCGCTCATGACACCTGACATCGCTCGCGCCTCACGGTGTGCCGCGCCTGCCATTAAATCTCATCCGCTTAAGCTGGCCTGCAAATGTGTGTTGCTGTCAAGGACGGCATTCCGTGCTTTCGTGTTTAAGAGGGTGTTGCGCGCCAATATCGTGTGCCTGGCCTGCCTTGTAATCTGTAGGGACGACCACGACATATTTGACGGCTGGGGCTCGTACAGCCCTCACGTGCAGCTCTCACCCGTTATGCAGGGCGTTTATCAGGTGAGGGTGGGCAGCTGAGAGCGTGCAGGCAACGCAGGAAGGGAGGGGCACGCAAGTGGAGCGTTCATGCGTCCATACCGCTGGAGGCAGAAGGTTGCGACACGTACTGCTAGGCTGAACTGATGGCTTGAAGGCTGAAATGCCGAACGGCGTAAAGCCACCCAAGGAAGGAAGCCGGAAGGCATTCGCATCTGTAGATTCGAGACGCTGCCAAGATCTTCTCGTTTGTGCTCCCTCTGTGGTTTTGCCTCACTTTGCGTGGGTTTGAGCTGCCCGCTTGCATGAAGCCCAATCATGGTGCAGGTCCAGGTGGTGCTGCTTGTTGCGAAGCAACTGTCTGTCGGCCCGCTGCACGCTGCAAAAAGGCGATGCAGTAAATGACCGGGATCGGCCTGTGTGTGCAGGCATGGCTTTGGGACTTAGGGTGTGCCGCATCAAGCGTGTGACAATGCTGTGGTGCAATATGCAGGCTGCCAGGTTCTTCTACCTGCTCTTCCAGATGCACACCACAGAGGCGTTGCTACCGCGCGAGCAGATCTACTGGGGCACGCAAACCTGCGCCCATCAGGTGAAACACGACGATTACATCGCACTTTGCACGAGCGCCCTTGCTGGCGCCCGGCGTTCCGAGTATACGGTGCATCAGCGAATTACAAGCACTTGACTGTATGAGTAGTTGGGTACCTCGCACGTTATCAGCATTTAGTGCACATGCATGTCCATTACACAGAGGATTATGCCTGGATTCAACAGATGGACTCCTCGGTATGCATGCTACTGGCAGCAGATCAGTTGCGTGTGACCCAGGAATTAAGCCCCCTGAGCATGTTGGCAGCAGGTGACAGTCATGGCGGTGGCTTTAACTGTCGGTGTCTTACCCTGCTGGTGTCTTGCCCCGCTGTTGTGCTGCCATGCTGCCTGCCGTGACAGACGTGCTTCCTCGGGCCCTACACCACAGTCTTGATGCTCGATACACGCTCCGCTCGTACGCAGGCCCAGGTAGGTTGGCGGCGTGCATCCCACACCGTAGGTAGTATGGGATACTGTGTATG
>BDDA01000102.1:0-23777 GCA_001662385.1 Chlamydomonas asymmetrica
TTGGGATCAGCACAAGCTTGCCCGGGCTGCCACCAGCGCCGCTGCTGCCGCTGCCCTCAGTGCCACCACCACCGCCACCGCCACTGCCGTCACTATCAGCTGCTTTCCCTGCAATTGTGCCTGTAAGCTGCTGGATTGGGATCAGCACAAGCTTGCCCGGGCTGCCACCAGCGCCGCTGCTGCCGCTGCCCTCAGTGCCACCACCACCGCCACCGCCACTGCCGTCACTATCAGCCGCCTTCCCTGCCGTTGTGCTTATTAGCTGCTGGGTTGGCGTTATCACGATGCCGCGCTGGGGTAGCTGCACGGGCTGTGCACCAACCAGGACGGCGCGGTTGTCATTGAGCAGCTTCCTGTTGCCGGCCACCGCCTGAAGGGGTTGCAAAACAACCAGCATCAGGCTCTATTACGGTGTGCATGCGGCACATTGCATGTGCATTTGACGAGGGTGTGTTGCTGCAGGCGAGTTGCGCTTGTGAGCTTTGCAGGCGATGTACATATATGAGCGGCAGACTAGGCAGACGACAGGGAATGCAATGTGCCTCACGTAATAAGTGTACACAGAAGCGGTTTGCAGGGGCACTGCATGTGGAAGGCTGCGCCTGATGGCTTACCATGTGCTTGCTGCTGTGGCCTGGCAGGTTGGTTGCGGTGCAGGCAGAGGGCAGGGTGACCGCCACCAGCATACACGTGAGCAGCAGCGCACCCAAGGTGGTGCGGCCGCTATGAGGCGAAGACCCCTTCATGGCTGGAACGCCCACTGTTGGGGATCTACCCGAACGCACAAGTTTGTAGGAAAGAGGGTTGTGTAGAACTGTGTTCACAGTAGGTCACTGGGCTTGTGTGTGGCTGGCAGTCGATTGGAGCAAGGGACTGACTGTGAGCCTCTCTCAAGGCTTGATGGTGTTGCTACTGGTCGGGTTTCTTGCTCGAGTACGTGAGGTATTTGTATCAGTATGGTATTTGAGCTTGGTTGTGGTGCTTGTTAGTGTTGGGCTGTGGTATGCCTTCTTATGTAGGGAATGGTATTTGGCAGGAAAGGTATGAACACAAGGCGATATTGCAGTACGCGCAGTGGTGCTGCGCACCTCACCAGCAGACTGAAAGGCTTGGGTGCTACTGCAGCTGGCTTCTGCAAGGCCATCCAGGATGGAAAGGTCCTCGGATAGGCTGTTGTGAGGAAGCCACCTAGCCAGTACGCGCAAGGAAGGTGGCAAGTGCCCCTTCACCGCAAAAAGGCCTGCTGAGCTGGTTGTCCTCTAAACGCACAACCAGCGGATGAGACCAAATTGCTCCGCTGCAACCAGAGTACCAGCTGCACCAGCATACCTGCACATGTCATTTTGTGTACTCACTCACCACCTGTGGATAGCGCTTTTCTGAACAGCCCTACGGTCCAACCACTATCCAACCACTACCGTGAAGTTTGGTGCGCACGACAACGTGCTGCCGCAACAAGAGGTTTCTACCAAATAAGACAACCCACCCACTCCAACAGCTGTGTATAGGCGCATTTGTAACAGGTAAGGGTGGTCGGGCATCAACACAGCATCGTGGCAGCTGCGCACGCCCGCGAAGCTGCTGCGGCAGTTTCCTTGCCAATCTCTAAATGCTGCAGAATCTCATTAAAGCGCAGTGTTCAACCATACTTTGGCTATTTGTTTGGTCTCTTAGCGCACTTAAGCTCTTGTGTCTCTGCTGGCTGGTTTCGGTTTCGGGAGCGTCACACGGGCAGTGTTGATGTGCGAATTAAATAAACTGAAAATTGGCATCCAGATGAATCTAAATGCTCTATGCATCTCTGCACCCAGCTGCCAGGCGCTTGTCCCCACACGCGTGAACTGTCTGGATAGTCCAAAGCACAGCAGCAGCCTGCGTTCTGCGCCTGATGCGTCCCAGCCCGACCCAGCATTCCACGTGTTGTGCAGCCAAACAGAGATGTGTCAGAAACAGGTGACGTTCCACTGCAGTGTTTGCCATTCGCTGCACTTTGTTTTGGGAGCACGCACGAAACAAAAGTACAGTCAGCACGGCAGCCTGCCTCGGTGGGCACAGCTAGCTCCGCGCCGCGCCCGAAGATGAAATCCAGTGTAACGCCCTGATCGTTTGCCTAGCTGCCTGGCGCATGCGTTCAAGCCAGGCAGCGACTGGAGCTCTGCATATATTGCAGCAGGTACGACCCCACCCACGTGGACCCCACCTGTCCAGGCGACAAACAGCCAGAAAGCTTTGAAGAGCCCCGCACACCAAGGCATACCAAGTGTGGGAGCTGGCTGCATGCTCACACCCAGCTTGAGCATGCCCTCCATATATGTTGTCCATTCGGGTCTCACAGCCATTCCTGCATGCTGGGACTCACACAGTGCATGTGAGCCGCAAGCTGAAACACCACCAAATCTTCCTTGTGCTCCATGCAGCCACGCACCTGCTGTGCGGATGTTCGTCCTCCTGGTGTATACCTCCTGGTGTATACCTCGGCGGACGAGTGATGACGATACGTCACGCATTGTACTGCATCACTCCCCTCTGCCCAGGGCTACCGGACCCCCCAGATGCCACATCAGTACATCACGACACTCGCAGTGCATGCTCTCGGGTGAGACGCGAAGGTGGCAGATGCACCGCCAGAACACGCTGCGGACGATACCACACATGCTGCACATCCAGTGACATCCTTCATATCAATCATATGCGTCGTGTACGCATCGCACTGGGGTCTGCATACAACCCCCACAAAGCACCCTTGCCACATGGGCAGATACAATGCCTGCATCCTACAGCCGCTGTGGACGCAGGGAATGTCAACCCCATGGAATCCTGCCCGTCGCATGGGCCATACCGCTGCGCAAACCGGCCTGCATGCTTGAACTGCTGCAGACCTGACGGCAGACAAGTAACAGCGATCGGCCTGCATGTGTTGACCGTCTGAATGCGGTTCAGGTCTTGCACACCAAGTCGATTACAGGGCTAGGATTAGGATTTGGGCTTGCTCAGCTTGCTACGGCGAGGGCTTGAAGTACATTAGTACAATAACGCGAGAGACATACTCTGCTGTAACAAGGGCTTGCGTAATCAACAAGCCTAACGAGGCGGTACCTAGCATTTCTGGGTTAGCAATTAGCAATGGTTTATGGTTCTGTCCGCAGCTATATTCGGTGTGCACGCATTCGCAACGCTCGAGGGACGCGAGTGAATAACGATTCCCGTCAACGTGTAAACAAGCATACGTCACCGTACTACTATATACGCGCAGGCACATCTAGCGCATCCGCTCATACAGCTGCCGCAATAGCCGACAGCGCGTGGCGCGCACGCGCAGGACTGTGGAAGCACATGCGTGCAATGCTGGCTAAGAGACGTGCAATACAAAGGCGCAAAGAATTTGGCAACCCCCAAAGGTTGACGGTTGTCCCAAGTTGAAAGCCACTGTACAGCTCTGCTCAGAGTCGTCGAGCGATTTGCCTCCCCACACCCCGCTGCTTTGTCGTCGTTCGCCCTGAATGATGCAACTATGCAAGGCAGGGGACTCAGAACCGGCAGAGCACTAGGAGGGAGGGACCAGGGTGGGAATACACTTGATATGCCGAACGCTGCGCTTGCATTAGCAGAAGCGACCGCACGCAGCCGCATCGCGCAGCTCGATTTCCCGGCCTGTAGACAATCGTCCTCGTACGTGCACAAACAAAGGAAAGAATTCGCGATCGCGCCTGGCGTTGTACACCATATCTTCACAAAGTCCTTGACACAGCGCTGCTTTCCGCAGATTAACCGCGATCGCTGGTCAACAGCGCACAAACACAGCAGTGCGCATCATGCACGCCAGCATGACCCGTGCTCTGTGTGGAGCAGGCTGTCTGCTACTTCAACCTGCCTGATGCGTGATGGTTTCATACGGTAGGCTCTGGCAGACACGCTCCAGAGTCCCCCATTCAATCATAACCTCCCCCTGCCCTTGCATCCCCGTACCCCCCGAGATGGATAAAGGATCACGCTTGGGGGGCTGGCTGCGATGCGCCGGCTCCCACAGCGGCGCCAGTGGTAGCGACCAGCTGGTCCACCTTTGCCTCCCGTGCCTTCTCCTCCTGCTGCTGCCGCATGGCGATCGCGCTGACGCTCGTGACGCAGATGGTGGTGACGATGTCGGCAATGGTGCAGCCACGGCTGAGGTCGTTGACGGGCTTGAGCAGGCCCTGGATGACGGGGCCGATGGCCAGCGCGCCCGTAGCCTGCTGCACGGCCTTGTAGGTGTTGTTGCCTGTGCCGTGCAGGAATTGCAGCAGGCATGCAAGAACGCATCAGGGTCTGCACTCTGGAGATGGATCAGGGTGGGGGGCGGCCTCGCGCACGAGGGGAACAGGTTTTGGTGTGGGCGAGGGAGGATCATACTGACATGACTGCATGAGCAAACAATGGAGCAAGCCTGAGTTGCAAGTTCTGGCAACGAGACACTACACAGTGCCAGCTACCGCACCCACCAGTGTTGAGGTCAGGGAAGACGAAGACGGTGGCACGACCAGCCACCTTGGAGCCCGACTTGACCTGCGCACATTGGTGTTGGCATTGGTTTTGGCGACATATTGGCATGCGACCGGGATGAATGGGAGCAGAATAGCAGATTAGCGCTCCTGAGAGGGTCAATCTAGAGTCGACCCTCTCAGGAGCGGGCTAGCCTGGAAAAGCACCCGTGCAGTAGTAAGTGTGAGGCCTCTCACCTTGACCGCGGCGACGGCGGGGTCGATGGCGGCATCGTACTGGATGGGCCCCTCCACCTTGATGTCGGGCCGCAGCTTCTTCACCAGCTCTGTGGCCGCGCTCACCTTCTCAACCTGCAAGCGCACAGCATCAGCATGCAGCAGGGCATTCAGCAGGGCATTCACAGGCATGCATAAGCAGGGAATAGGCAAGTACCGGTATTGGGATGGCGGGGTCTAGCCGTGCGTGTTTGTTGTTTTATGCCCGCTTGGAACGCCGCATATGCCGCTGTTAGCCAATGTCACGTATGGTGCCGTCCACAGTATGTCGTGCGCAATCATGCTAGGGGGCTTGTGGTAAGACATTGCGTGACATCAGGCACATCAGGCAGTCTTGAGCTATGCTCTATTAGCTGCTTGTGCCTTGAGCAGTCTTTATCATGCGTGTGACAATATCTCTCAGCCTCTCACCTCAGGGCCGGTTCCGGAGCCCAGCGTCGAGTATGACAGCATGGCGACGCGTGGTTGGATGCCAAAGGCCGCAGCCGTGTCAGCCGACACGATGGCGATCTCTGCCAGCTGCTCCGCGGTGGGGTTGATGTTGACAGCGCAGTCGCCGTACACCAGCACCTGCACCCGCAGCCACACGCACACACGCGACACATACCGCCTTGGGTCAGAGCAAACGCCAAACACACATTCCATCTGAGGCTATCAGTACAGTAAAGTAAAATGGCTGTACAGGGCGCACGGCGCACACTGTGTAAGCATGACATGCGTCAGTATGACTGCTCAGTTGCTCCGACCGCATGCACGCTCTGCCTGAACGTGCAATGGTGCATGCGGAGGAGGAAGCAGCGTCACGGTTCAGCACATTGCAAGCCGGAATCGGCTCTTGCCATAGCCTAAGATGGTAAGGTGGCAAAACCAGAGCTGACATACGCTGGCACACCAGAGCTGACAAACGCTGGGGCACACCAGAGCTGGCATGGCGTACCTTGTCAGGCATGCACATGAAGAAGATGGAGGACACCAGGCCCGGCTTGCCGCCAACGCCGGGCGACTTGAGCACCTGCATGCCCGGGCGGATTGTGGAGGCGGTGGTGTGGATGGCGCCGCTGACCATGCCGTCGGCGTCGCCGGCCGCCACCATCATCGTGCCGTAGTAGTTGCCATCGTGCTCCAAAGCATCTGCACGTGAGCGTATCACGCACCAATCACCCACAGTATCCACAGTATAGCAGACAGCAGGGGTGCGTGCTGCATGAGTCCCACTCACTAGGTGGCTGTGATGACAGCATCTCCCACCTACACGCATCCATTTAGCTGAGCCCTCGGCACGCGCCTGATGTAACAAAAGTGACACAACACAACATTTGTACGGCAGCTCACCCAGTGCGGACTCTGGCGTCATGCCCTTGCCCTTGCGCAGCTTGACCAGCAGCTCCACATACTTCTTGAGGTCAGGCGAGTCCTGTGAGTACGTGGACATACGGGAAGAAGGAGGCGGGACGTTCAGCAGCGCTGTGCAGGATGTAACCATGCAAGCACCCCTAAAGCATGTATGGGATACGACTATGACCAGGCGCTCGGGTGTGCTGCTGCCGTGTAGCGGTGATTCATAAATCATAATGCTGCTTACAGCACGCTGCTTACAACACATGCGAAAGGCGGCCCCAGTCAGGGTATGTGCATGCAAATTGGGGGAGGGCATGCAGACAGGTTGGAGCACGCAGCATAGCGGCGAGATGGCTGGCCAGGGGAAACGGTGGGCTGCAGGGAGGGCACAAGCATCTGCACGCTGGCGGCTTCTGTCTGCGTGTGCAGGTGTGCCCTGGGCGTGCCTGGCGCTGGTCTGGGCTGGGAGGCCTTACCGGTGGGTCAACAATCCTGCACATGCTGATGTCCAGGCCCAGCTTCTTAGCCTCCGCCGTCACAACCACGGGGTCGCCTGCACAGCCAGACCATCACATCCCACCACCACATTAGCCCAAGCACATACCGACAGGTGTACAGTCACCATCATGCAGGTGGTGGGAATCCAGCACAAGGGGGGTTGCACCTGATCGTTTAGCCTGTTGCATCCTAGCAGCTGCCAAAGCCCACGCTTACACTTCACAAGGGCACAGGCGTGCAATCATGCAGGCGATAACCGCCACGCTTTGCTGGATGGATGCGGCAGCAGCCACAGGCAGCGCCCCACACTTCTGCAACGCGTGATCACAGCAGCACGTGTCTGGCAGGACTCATGGAAGCATTGCGGGAGGTCGTGGCTGTGTAGGTCACTCACCCAGCAACGTGATCTTGGCAAGGCCCCGGATGGTCACCTCACTGGCAGCCGCCAGCACGCGGGGGTCAGTGGGCTGCACGAGTGGCAACACACACACACAAAGTAGCGGTGAGAACGCGCCCAGACCCAAGCACAGCCCGTTGCACCAATTGATTTGGGGCTTGGAAAAGGGACGTGTTGCAGCGCATACGACATGCCACAAACGAAGTGTGCTTGGTGCGTGAATTTGCTCTAGTAATCGGGCCGATGGTTCGCGCTGCATGATCCTGCCCGCTGCTGAGGTGCTGAGCCCGCAATGCGACAGCCTGACAGCAGTCACGCTTACCTCAGGCAGCACGATGTGCTGGGGGTTGGCGAGGCACTTGGCCATGATGGAGTGCACAAACATCTTGGGCGTCAGCTTGGGCGTCTTGGCGCTGATCATGGCGCGGTCAAACATCACGGTGTCGATGTGCTGGTCGAAGAGCAGCTGCGGTGGGGAGGTAAGACGTATATGGCTCAGTTGTGTGCGTAGGCGGCAAGCGAGCCAACCTTGCGCCATTGCATCATCCCGCATATCCTGGGCTGCTGGCCAGGCGCGTCAACAGCCGGCTGGTTCCACCTCGCTCACAAAACACGCATGAAGCATGCTTACACAGACACGGTATAGAGTGAGTACAGACAGATGTTCCCCATGGCACCATGCGCATACCAGATGCGCCTCACATTCTGGTTCCGGAGCCGGCCATATCAGCCATGCCCGTCACTGAGTGCGGTCCCTGCGCCTCTCACCTTGCACTGCGAGATCTTCTTGGTGGAGCTGGGCAGGATGGCGGGCGACATGCGGCTGAGGCTCTGCACCACCTCGTACAGCGGCTGGTCGCTGACCATCACCGGCATCAGCGTACCGCGGTACAGCCCGCCACGCGCCAGGCCCGCAAAGATCGAGTCCACCGTGTTGCGCGCGTAGGAGCGTGTGGCGTTGCGGTTGCTGCTGGCCTGGGTGAGCAAGATGCCGGCAACCGTGGGCCCCGTGACGCTGAGCTGCGCCGCCAGCAGGCCGAGCACGAGGTCAAGGCGGTCCAGGGAGGTTATGATCAGCGGCCTGCAGTTATATCAGTCACACCGTAGCACACCGTGGCACACGTCTCCGCAAGCATGGCATGAGCGTTTCAGCATCTCTGTGTGCTGACTTGTGAGTGCACTCAGTACGAGGCGCACGCATGAATGCCTCATGGTGGGTGCGGCCGTGAGCCGATCAGCTACTTGTTGTGCTGCCGCTTGCGTACGCTGCAGACACGCGTTTTGGTGTTGGTGTGCTACCGGGCAACCCACACGTGGTGCTCTGGCAGCGTGCCCACATGCCAATACAGGTACCCGGCTTCAGCACGCCCCATAGGCTGCAGCTTACGCAGCACCTCGTCCTGCATTAGCGTGCGAGAGAGAGAGAGAGTATGCGTATGCACATAACCTCCTCATCCTCCTTTGTGGTTGGTATATCTAACAACATCTAATTAGTCTCCAGCGCTCACTCACCTGCGCGAAGGCGTGTTTTCCAACATCTCCAGCAGCTCCTCCAGCCGCTGACTGGCCACGATGATGCTGTCGTACTCCTGCGGTACAGATGCGCATGCACATGCAAAATGCATGTCAGCATGCGTGCATGCATGTCACATGTAAGGACCAGCGGCAGTGGCGGGCAGTAGGCTGAGGAGCTCTGCAGGAGGCGGGCCCGCAGGGACCCAGCAATGGGCTGCCGGATTGCCATGCGGCCGGTATAACGCTGCTGCGTCATGGACAGACAGACGGTGATGCTGGCAGGATCGTGGCAAGTACCACGCGGAGTTTGTACACAAACTCCGACCTTCCATGATGCAGCAGCGTTACATCAGCACCAGCGGCAGCAGCAGCAGCAGCGGGTGGATCCTGGGCCCTGCTTTCCTGTGTTGTGCCTGTCATCAGCTCGCCCCGCCATCAGCTCGCCCCGCCACCAGCTCGCCCCGCCTCACCTGATCCAGCAAACGCTCATCGCCCCACATCACGTCCGCGCCCAGGTGAGCCTTCACCTCATCCAACCTGCTCAACGCGACAACGCCACGACGCACGCACGCGCAGCATGGCAGCAGTAGAAAGGTGAGCGGTGGGCAGGGAGATCAGGCGCTGTCGGTGCCGCCGCTACGCTCCCCGCAGCTGCAAGCACCTGCACCGACACTGCAAACGGCGGCAGGCCCTGCTGCTTGCGCGGGCGCTGAAGGCAGCGTGTAATCTACCGCCATAAATGCATGACCAACGCATGCACACTTCCCCGCAACCAATGCAGCAGCGGCAGCAGAACCTCTCGCCCATTGCGCGTTGGCATCAACCAGTGCTCACGGTCAAACACACATTCAGCACGGCTGCAATACACTTATTTATATACTCCACGGCTCCATGCCCAGGCCGAGCAACACAAATGCTATGCATTGACCAGACCCAAACGATGGCTGCTAACACCCCTCACTGCCATGTCAGCCTCTACGCAGAGCAGCGGCTCCGCCTGGCGCGCTGCCGTACCGCGCTGCTGTACGGCGCTGCCGCATGCACGCGCCTCATGCCCTCACCTGACCGCCGCCAGCCGCGGGTCCGCAGGCAGGCCCCCCAGGAAGGGCAGCCCCACCTTGCCCAGGCGCTCCTTGAGCTCCGCCATCAGCTCGTCATACCCCGCACGCGGCACCTGCACAAGCACACGCGCGCGCGCGCACGTGCACACACATCGCGGCATGCGCATCACAGGCCGTCGTTTCAAGCCAAGGGTCCAAGGATCAACACAACGCAGCCGCCTCGGCCGCATGTACTTGTAAGCATGGGTGAGCCTCATTGGCCAAAAATGTGTGTTGGCTTCATGGGCCGGTGCTTGAAGGACCGTTGGGGCCATACGTGAGTTGAGCGTGATTGCATCCGGATTGCAGCCAAAGCACTTACGAGGTTCAGGGCGACGCCTGTGACGGGGACGTGGTGATCCACAAACATCTGACGCTTGGACACCTGTCGCCACACGCACGGCACGAGCGCAACGCAACTCGTCAACATCACCACGACGTGAATGACCATCACGAAAGGTGCACAAAACCCTGTTGCCTCTCGGTGCTTACCACCTGAACGGGCTGTGCAGTATGAATGCATGATGCTCCGGCAGACACGCATGTGCACCGGCCGCCATGACATCCTGCCTTCCTTCCTGTCTTCCTGCCCCACAACCTGCATTGGAGCTTCTCGTGTCGTGACCACAGAACGACCATAGAACGACCATAGAAGTCCATGGAATGACCATAGAACTCACCGCCATGTTGAAGTAGTCGTTTGCTGTCATGGTAGGCTTGCCCACGATGGTCATCAGCACAGGCAGGTTCAACGCCGCAGCCAGCTCCGCATCCAATTCGGTGCCACCCATGATTGGGCCCGGGCCCTCCACCACCACGAAATCCTTCATAGCCTGCACGGTAAGGCGGACAGCAGAAACATGCACAGGAATGGGTTGGGTGGGGAGGCGCGTTGTGCAGGCCACGGGGGCATCACCAGCGGGCAGGAGGCCACACATTGCCTGTGGCGGGGGCCAAGCACATACAGCGGTGCAGGGAGCGCCGCTCACACGTAAGGCGCCGCAACAAGCGGCGACCGGGGCTGCAAATCCTGCATGGGTGATGCTGCATTACATGAATAGGCACTGGCCGTCTGGCGTTAACGAAAGCAGTGGCTTGCAGTCTGGCCCTATATAAGCAGGTGTGTCAAGTACATCGTACACACCACGGCCATGTATATCACTATATGATGGCAATGTTAGCAGCAGCAGCTTGCCTTGTAAGAGATGAACGCGGTGTAGGCACGATCAAGTAGCTCGTTCAGCTTGTTGGCTGACAGAAGCTGCACACAGCCAGGGCAGCAGCAGGCAAGTGTCAGTTACAGGAAGCGTTTCGACTCCGAAAGGTGTTTGCGATGCACTGTACGTGAGGCAGTGAAAGTGCAGCGTGATCTACTGCCTGTAATGGTTGCTGACTTGCTGTTGCCCTGGCAGTTGCCACACACGTATTCGCCCAAACCCGGCGTGTCTGGCTTGCATGGCGGCCTCTGACAAGAATATATATTCCACTGGCAAACTCACAGCCTTGTAAGTGCTGTACAGTTTCGAGGCATTTCATGTTGGTGTGGTGGCAAGCCATATCGAGCATGTGCTGCACGGTTGACATGATGCGTTCCACAAGATTAGTCATGCGTGGTTTTGAACGTGGGGCAAGGGCTGCCGTGCCCAAAGTCCAAGCCCTGCCCAAATGCGTGCTTACCTGTGCAGCCTCTGGAACGTTTACCCCTGACATATGCTTCGGGTCGTCCCTCCAATCGAACGTCTTGGACACACTGCGTAGTCATGTGATGAAGCACAGAAGAGCAAAATGCTTTGTCGCGCTTGACAGACCCAGTTCAGGCAGCAAGCATGTGCAAATAAGGCACAAGCAGTTTGCTCTCAGAGATCACTGGCTCTCAGCCTACTCACAGCTCGACGTGGCGGTCCAGAGCAGGAGGCACGCCGACATGAGATGCGCAGGCAAGCGTGTGAGCCACGGGCTCAAAGAAGCCCACGGATGGCACTCTGTGCTCCAGGTAGTTCAGAAGTCCTATGAGTATAGGTGCTCTTGCGCTTGAAAGGCTGATGTCAGACAGCAGCAAGCCCTGACGCTTCTCCAGGCGTGCAGGAACGACGTTGTTCTCGATGAAGTCGATGCTGACCTGGTCCAGACTCGACCCAGAGAGCAGCTGGTGGGGCTGTGAAGGAGTAGGAGCAGGGGTGGTGGAAGCGGAACGGCAGCTAACGTTCAGGTCCCTCGTGTTAGCTCCGGGCAGTTGGCACCTTGAGGGGAGGCGCCCGAAACGCGCCTTGCAGATTGGCACGGGCTTGACAGCCGGACACTGCCCAACGATAACTTGAATACCCTTATGTGTGGCCATCTTGTTTTGCTGGAGCAAGACTGCACACGGTCCCAAAACGAAGCGGCTGTGGATTCACCCTATTTGAGGGCAACACACCACCAGCTCGAAGGTTGGAGAGACTGAGAAGTTAGAAAACTAACAATGGCTGGAAGAGCGCTTTCAGTGTTTGGTGTCCTGTAAGTGAGTTTGGCGCCAGCCTACGTGCGCATGAAGGGATGGGACGGTCTCGCTAAACGCAGTTTAAGAAAGCCTTGCGTAATTTGCTGTATAGAGGGCTGTGGTAGACAGTTTGAGTATGATGATGGCCTGCATGAAAATTCCGAAACATTTCTGCAAAGCTCGTTCGTTTCCAGTTTAAAACGTGACGAACCTGGATGCTTTGCTGACCTGGCGCGCAGGAGTCAGCCTTGTCCGATGTTCGATTATGTGCTCTCTCAGCCTGAAAAGGCGTTGTACACTACTGTGAAAAGTAGCTCCACATGTTGCCACCTTCAGTGCTTATAACGCCGCTTGTAAACATCCTACGAGGGTAGCCAGTAGATGAATGACTCACCGACATGTCAAAGGCTAGTCGCACGAGGAACCCTGAGCTGAACTGCAGGCTCGATTACAAGCTCGGTGACGCCTTTGCAAGCTGATTAAGAGCTTAAGAAATCGCAACCTTCTTAATCAGCTTGCAAAGCTCCTGAACTCCTGGTTCAGACGCATACTCACACTCACGGCAAAACACCAGCATATGCCCCTCAGGCTTGGGCGTTAATGCCCTGGCGCGCTAGGAGGCAGCACACACATGCAGCAGTTTCATTCGCCCTGCAGGCCTAAGTCTTGACGATGCTTCGTAACTGTAGCCCGTGTGTGCAAGGATGATGGTTGGCTGACGTCCTCGCACCGCTCATACACCACACCGTGTGGAATTTAGATACCTGCAGCACCTGACCTGGACCGTGTTAGTGTTGTCTGTCGCTGAAACACAGGTATCTGGTGTACCGGTACCTGGTTTTATTGCGTCAGCCTTGCAAGACCGCTTTTCAACACGCTTGCAGGGCTGTGCAAAAGCAAGGCAAGCAGGGGCGAGCAGGACCGGGCCATTACACGTGACACAGGCGCATGGTTTCCGCAGCGCGCACATGCACTGTAGTCACAGAGCGGCAGAGGAGCAAGGGTTGCTTTGGAAGCCTCGCCTCACGCTGTTGGCGTATCCCAGGGCGCATTCCTCCCGCTGTCCAGCGTGTCTGCGCCAGGAGCCTCACTCACCGTTGGGACAGAGCTCAGGAGCGCACCTAGAGCGCACAGTGTTGGGCTTTGCCATGGATGGCACGCTTCAAACAACAGGACCGTTGGGCACAGCATGTCAGGCCCCCTCACCCCACTTTGCAATCCAGCAGCCACTCACGTCAATATGAGCAGCACGCGCAATTCGAACCACCAGAGCAACCCCTCAAAAGTTCATCAAAGCACCTAGCGCATCCGGGTTAAAACAGCGCGTCGTCACACAGCTTTGTGGTGCCAAGTGTGCAGCGCTTTCAGAAGCTACGTTTAAAGCCGTGAGCAGTCGTCCCACATGTCATGCTGACACAGCAACAAGACAACGAATGCATGAATGCATTGCAGGTCCGAGCAGGTCCGTGTCATGGCCATGCGCAGAAGGCTGCCAGGCAAATGTCCAAGACCGTTCATTAAAACACTGGCGTGCTTTCCAAAAGCAGGTAAGGACGCGCACAAACCACAGGTGCACACAGCTGCTTCCACGTCAGTCAGTTCATACTGTTCCTAGTAGCAGAGCAGCCTCACAACAGCAGCACCAGCAGGCAGCAGCCTTCCGCCTCGTCACTGGCATCCTTCTACCTGGGGCCCATGGGCCGAGGGCCCCTGCCCATACCCATACCACCAGGCGTCATGCGACCACCCCCACGACCGCCGTCCATCATCCCGCCACGGCCGCCCATTCCACGGCCGCCCATCCCAGGCCCGCCAGGGCCCGCCATGCCAGGCGGCCCGCCGCCGCCGCCCTCCATGCCCATGCCCATCGGCCCACCACGCGGGCCGCCGCCGTAGTCGCGCGGGCCAGGCGGGCCGCCGCCTCGCATGTGGGGCCCACCATCCATCATGGGCCCGCCACGCGGCCCACCGCCGCCGCCGCCACCCCTGGGGTCCAGCGGCGGGCCACCGGCACGAGGATCGTGCGGGTGGTGCGGGTGGTTGTTGTACATCCCGCCGCCGCCCCCGCCCTGGCCCATGTAACCGTCGCCGCCGCCGCCACCGTACATTTGCGGCTCCATGCCGCCGCCGGCAGGCCCGTAGCCGCCACCGCCGCCGCCTCGGCCGTCGTTCAGCGGCGGCCCACCATGCATGCCCGGCCCACCACCGCCGCCGCCGCGCTCCATGGGGTCCATCGGCCCACCAGGGCCCATCGCGTGTCCACCACCGCCCACCACGCGTGGCGAGGGGCCGTCGCGCTCGAACGGCGGGCCGCCACCGCCGCCGCCAGGGCCGGCGCGGGGCTCGGGCGCTCCCCCGAAGGCAGGCCCGAGGCCGTGTCCTGGGCCGCGGTTGACCTTAGTAGGGTCCTTGGGCGGGCGGCCATACACTGGGCGCAGCGTAGGGGAGCGGTCGTCGTCCAGGTCCAGCTTGTAGCCCTACGGAGTATGAGAGTATGGGAGGCGGGAGAGGCCAACAGCAATACGTGTAGGTCTGAGCAGGTGGCAAACTGGCACTGCGATCCGTAAACCCATACGGAAAGCACCATGCCAACAGCATGCATTCTCAGCAACGGCAGTCCAGCGTGATGCATGCATGCATGGCGAGCAGATTCTGCTGACAGCCACCACGAGTCCATGATGCACGGGCTACTACTACTACTTGCTACTGCATGCCCCGACCAACTCCAGGGGCAGCACAACAGCAGTACGGAGGGGAAACCAGCACAGCACAATGGTGCAAGGCGGCGCACCGAGGCAGAGACAGCATGGCACGGCAGCCATCCTGTCGACTACGCAGTCCATAACTGCACCCGCATGCCGCCATACCTGCAGCGTGTTCAGCGCAACCGTGGCCGCGTGCGCGTCGACGAAGTCCACGAACAGCTTGACGCTCTTGTCGCCAGGGCGGGTGGGGTGGTCCTTGATCACCAGGCGCAAGTCCTGTACATTGCAGTCGATTGCAGTTCCACAACAAATTATTATGGATCCAACAACCCCGGGAAATGAGTGTGTGAGGTCGTTGGTACAGGAGCATGCACACGCAACAGACCCATAAGGGGGTAGTTCACATATGGATCGGATCCGGGTCGGATCAGGGGTTTTTGCTGAGCCGATCCATGGTTTGCGTTCACATATGGACGGATCAGGGGGGGTGGATCAGCCAGAGTGGAGCCGATTCTTGATCGGCTCCGGTCGGGGTGGATTGACTCAGGATCGGGGGTCAATCGACCGCTTGGCTTTCGCTTGCAACTGCAACTGCATCCTACGGCTCCGCTATCTCGCTTGCAACTGCAACTGCATCCGCCTCGCGTCATACGCTGCTGATGGTACACTAGTGCAGCAATTATCGCCCAAAACAGCACATGTTTGCTGAAAACGCCAGGCACTGTGCAGCTTTACAATAAAGCCAACATGATGATGGGCAGTGAGCCCTTTCAGCTGGGACGACAGCTTTCAACCTGTTCTGATCCAATCCGGCATGTGTGAACTGAATTTGCATGCCGGATCGGATCAGGCCCCTGCAGGGCACAGCCACCCCCTGATCCGATCCAGGAGCCTGAGCGGAGCCGAATCCTGATCCGATCCATATGTGAACTGGCCCTTACCCAATCCAGCCAGGCTCTCATTATTAATGTTTCATGCATGTCCATTTGCCCGCACAGCAGAGCGGAACCCTGGCTTGGCGCTGCCACTCGCCCAAACGAGCTTGCATGGTGTGAAGCTACCCTGACCCCCTGACCCCCGTCCTCGTGTAGTACGGTACGGTACCCACCTGGAAGCCAGTGAAGGGGCGGAAAATGTGCGCCATCTCGCGCTTGCTCACATCCGGGGGCAGGTTGTCCAGGTACAGCGAGTGCGTTGCGTTGTCAGGCAGCACGATGGGGGGAGGCTCGTCCCGCATGCTGGGCGGCATCATGCCACGGTCCCCCATAGGGGGCGGCTCGCTGTACCGGTCATCCCCCCGCATGTCCCCCCGGGGATCGCCGCGCATGTCGCCGCGCATGGGGGGTGCCTGCTGCGGCGGTGCCTGCTGCACCTGCACCTGCGGAGGGGGCTGGTTGTACTGCTGCGCTTGCGGCTGTGCGGCAGGCACCTGGATGTACTGCACCTGCATGGCAGGCTGCTGCAGCTGAGCAGGCTGCTGCGCAGGGATGATGTACTGAGGCTGTTGCTGCTGCGGCTGCTGCTGCGGCTGCTGTTGCACTGGAGCCTGTGTGTACTGCTGCTGTTGCTGCTGCTGTTGAGGCTGCTGGCCGTACAGTGGCTGCGCTTGCTGCGAGTAGTCATTACCCTGCTGGGGCTGCACCTGCAGCTGCACGGGCTGCTGCTGCTGGGCCTGCCCCTGCTGGGCTTGCTGGCCGTATGACTGCACAGTCATGGGCTGCGAGGTCACCACCGCTGCTGGCACAACTGCCACAGCCGGGGCCTGCTGGCCGGCAGGCGCGGGTGCAGCGGCGCTGCCTGCACATGCAGGGTGTGAGTGAGTGAGTGCGTACCAGCAAGCGTCATTCTCTTTCTGCAGCAACTCGCTACCGATATGTAATGCGGGATGGATCTGGGAATGTTGCAGCTACATGCTTTCGCCTACGCTGGGCCATGCAGCATCTGATTCCTGGGCCAACCCGGTTCACTAGCAGCAGCAAGGTGGTGGATTGCGCACAATGCATTGAAGCTTCGTAACACAAGCCTGAATGCCTGTGCGACAGTTGATGCGATGGATGACTCCCGAGTAACGCCAGATCGTAGCCTTCATGGAAAACTGCAGGTCAGCCAACCTGTGCGTATGAGCCTGAACCCTATGGCGTTCATGCGCATGCGGGTGCGGGAAACAAATGCGGACGCCGTGCGCACCTTTGTATTATGCATGCATGCATGAGGCTCACCTGGACCTCCTAGCAAGCCTGCCAGGCTGCTGAGCTGGCTCTGGCTCAGAGTGGCCAGCGCTGCTGCAAGGCTCGACTGTGTGGTCGGCGCCTGCTGAGCTGGGCCTTGACCCTGACCTTGGCTCTGTCCTGTGGATGTCCGAGTCACCATGATAGCTGGCTGCTGTTGCTGCTGCTGCTGCTGCTGCTGCTGCGGTTGCTGCTGTTGTTGCGGTTGCATCCCTGAACACCACACACACAAACCCGGTTGACCCCCTTTCACTGCTCTGCTAGTCTGGCGTGGACGCTTCACTACTCGCACCGAACACAGAAGCACCCAAACCTGAGGACTCACCGTATCCAGCCTGCACTGCAAACCCACTTTGCATATTGTTGTTGTTGTTGTTGTATCCCTGTACAACAAGCACAAGAGTGGGCTTTTGTCTTTTGCAGTGGCCGCCAACCTGGACACACTGAAGCGAAAGTGCCATACTCATTAAACAACGCCTCACCATGTCACCACCCTCTGGTCTCTGGGGCTTGTAGGGCTGAGCAGGATCTGTACAATGTGCAAGAGTGGCATGCAGGGGGCTCTGGCTCAAAACGACTCGAGGGTCAACAAGGGACGCAGCAGCTGACAGTCCCTGCTGGGTTTGTCAACCATGTAGCACATGATGGGAAACACTACTTTTGTCAAACATGCAGCTGACAAGTCCCTGCTGGGTCAACCAGGGACTGCAGCAGCTGACAGTCCCTCCTGGGAAACACTGTGGTTTGCCAACCACGTAGCACATGCAGCGCATGCGGAAGGTCCAAGCAGCAGTGTCGTGAAGCGTTGCAAACAAGCGCGTCGTCGCTAAAAGCGCCGTGTTTGTTCCTGTGAGCGGTCTGCTATTTGCCACTTGCGCAGCATGATGAATGTGCTAGTGCGCTCAGGAGTAGTGCCTTTCCGCAATCTCACCAAGGCCACAGAAACTGTTCACCCACATACGCTATAGCAAATTGGTTTCAGCGTGCCCAGTCACAAAACACAAACGCTCAGCCACGGACAAAGTGCAGGCGCCATGCAACTTATGATTTGGGGCCCCAGCACAGGGTGCTGCCCTGCCGTTGATCAACTGCAGCCCAGGGCATGCCTGGAGACAGCAAGACGAGCTGCCTTCAAGTGCCCATTTTTGCAGGTTCTAAACTGCAAGTCAAACTAGGCAGTGCGCTGTTATGACTGTTCACAGACAGCGGCGAGCATGCCCACGCGTTGCTTCAGGGTACTCCTTGCTCAGAGCAGGTGGAAAAGAACTACTCAGGGATGACGTTCTAAACTGGTGTGGGTCATGAAGATGTGCTTGGGGTTCGGTTCGCAGCACTTGTGGACATCCGTGGGAGGTGTCGGTGCACCGTGGGATCACTGTGAAACGCGGGAGACACTGTGCAATTGGGACCTACCATATCGTGCGTATCCAGGGTCTTGCTCATACGCCTCCCTGCCACGTTTGTATGCTCCAGCTCCACCTCGGTCCATGATCAAGTCCTGTTCCTATCGCTCCAACGCGATGGTCAGATCTCTCGACAACTCTGTGGCCTTGCCGACAAACAACTCAACAAGGCCTGAGACTCCTTGTGCTGTAAGCTCAGTGGGGACCTGTTGACTGCTGTGTGCCTTGGCTTGGAGACTCTGTTGCGCCGCTATCTTAAGAGCGAGCCTCCTTGTGCCCAGACCTACACACCACTGGTTGCTCACGGCAACTCGCACGAACACGCGATCACAACGCCAGCTGAACGCACAAAAGGCGGGTAACGCGCGTGCCTTTGCGCGAGGTAGGAGAAGCGCTGAGGCCTCAGAAGGCTTGGTCAACACACAAAAGCCAAGCCGACACCTGGCTGTGTTTTGAGGCAATGCACGATAGGGACACTAGGAGGCAGAGCTGCCGTTGTAGCAAAAAGTATGTAAGGGGTACTTGTACAAAGGCACAGGTTGCAACCTTTCCAACTTCTGTGCAAGTCAGGCGCCGAGGCTGCGGTACGGCACAGTACAACGACAGCTTGTCGCATGCGAAGACCATTAGTGTCTGGGTGCATAATGATCGCGTAAAGCCCTTATCATGAATTTATATCAGCCTTCGTTGTGGTACTGACCCCCCGCTCCGCTCTTTTCAGCAACGGTTTCGAGGTGTGAGCCCAATCGTGCACC
Organism: Chlamydomonas asymmetrica; assembly: GCA_001662385.1. Classification (NCBI taxonomy): domain Eukaryota; kingdom Viridiplantae; phylum Chlorophyta; class Chlorophyceae; order Chlamydomonadales; family Chlamydomonadaceae; genus Chlamydomonas; species Chlamydomonas asymmetrica. The sequence continues at coordinate 19,170 of BDDA01000102.1, forward strand.
CAACGCGACAACCATGCTCCTACGTAGTGCAGCACACTGTGTAAAAGAAGCTCTTGATATTGTGAAACTCCGCTCAGCTGCAACTGCCAGCATCGATGTTCTGGACGTGGCCCCCAGGTCGTGCAGGGTGCACGATGGCGTTGCATCGACCGCACCAGCCGCTTCCCAGGCGCACACTGGCTCTCAAGGAAATCAAGCTGAAGGCTTTGGCGTTCAAGGTATCGGGTGGGACTCGATGTCGGTGGTTGCTGATTATGGTTGTTGGGGTGCTGTCAGGGCGGCACGACAGCCACCCGCTGCACACATACAACCTGCCGCAGGCGGTGCGTTCTATAATCACACACAAATTTCCTAGTGTCACGCATCAGCTTCGCCTAGTCCGTGCATCGTGTATCTGGTGCCCGCGTCCCTAAGCATCAGAGTGTTGCAATGCGGCACGGACCTTGCGGAATGCACACCCTGCCACAAGCGAGCGGATACGCCGTTGAACGCCCTGCCTGACGCCATGCTGTGCAGGCCGGTGGTTGACCGCCTGGGTGCCGCTGAGCATAGCCCTGTCAGGAGTGGCACTGGCTGACCAGGTATGCGCAGGGGAAACTGCAACGACTCGCGTGCGTAGTGCCAACACAAGACACGCGCACATATGCACACGCATACGCACACGCACACGCACACACACACACATGCGCACACCAATGCCGGCTGCTGGTCTGCGAGCACAGCAGCGTATGCACGACCGCCCTGCAACCAACCAAGCACCAAACCTTTGTGGCTAAGGTCGGATGCTGGGTGGAGTGGGGAGTGGCGGTGCGATGTGCGCAGAGCACTGTACGGCGTCAGAGTGCAGTGGACGATGCACTGGACAATTGCATGAGAACAACAGCATCAACAGCATCAACCCTGTTAGGCATCCGGTGGAGAGGGGAGTGGATGGTACCGCTCCCAAGGTCCCGCTCACGTTCCGCACCTGGCACAGGGTGTAGCGTGGCACAGGGTGTAGCGTGGCAAGTGCACGAGGCTCTGCGCTCCGGCTGGGAGACCTCGTCCACCACATATACATTGTTATGTGTGGCATTTAGTGTGCGTATTCCATCCCACTACTTCCCTGTCACAACTCCGCAAGCATGACACGCACATGCTTTGTTCGTGTGCATCCTGTGGGCATCCCACCCCATCCATCCACTCTTCGTTGCCGTGCCACAATTAAAATGCATACCTGTAAATGGCTATAATCCTATTCACCTCTGCTCAGGGACCCTCGACTTCCAGCTCCCCACAGCAGCCGGGGCAGCAGGCTCAGGCGCCTGGCGGTCTGGAGCCGCAGACCAACCACCCCCTGGACTACGATCCCGTCACAAACGAACACACTGCCAAGATGACGATGGCGCGATCCGCAGCCCTGGAGTATTATCAGGCCGGCAGGTGCGAGCCCTGCGTCCTGTGCTTGATATGTCGCAAGGTGTGACATATGCACATGACGGCTTTAAGCTTCAGGTTTCAGGTGTGGAGCGTTGCAGCTCAGCCCGGCGATCCCTGCTAGATGATAACATGAGCAGCCTGGGTGCTTCAGGTCCCATGTCACTGGCATGCAGCATGTATGTTTGAGCAGGGTGGAAGGAGACTGCGGATAAGGCCGGCCCGGACGCGCTCACCAGGGAACGAGCGCTCCGACCCAACGCACACAGCGCCGGTCGGCAAGACTATCGAGCAAGTTACTATCGATTGTGGCAAGGGGCCCCTTGAAGCAAACTGAACACAACATCCGTTTGCAGCAATGCGGGTGTTTCAGTGTGCTGCTGTGGCGTGCTGCATCCGGCCTGATGTGCCTTCCGTGTTGGTGTCAGTTCTCACTTCATCTCATCGTGCCGGCAGGTATGCACAGGCGGAGGCCAAGTTCAAGGAGGCGCTGGAGGAGGCGCACCTGGGCTTTGACGCCAAGGTGCGATGCAAGGATAACAGCTTGCGATTGCACATTGACACATTGCGCTTGAGGTGCAGTGCGGTGTGTGGTGTGTGGAGGGGGAGGGGATTTTGCGTCAGCCATGATGAGCTGGTGGCCTCACCACAGCACCACACATGGCACGCGCCAATGCGATGCATGCAGTCTTGCATGCTGCTGATATCCGTGGTGTGCACCCCCCGCTCCCCCCACCCGGGCCCCCTCCCTCCCTCCCTGGCCCCCCGCCCGCTTCAGGACCCCCACATAGCGAGCGCGATGAACAACCTAGCGGAGTTCTACCGCAACACCGGCAGGTGGAAGGACGCGGAGCGGCTGTACAATGCGGTGAGTCATCACTGACACTGCTGACAGTGACAGGCAGCTGAGACACCCAGTGAGAGGCACAGGCACACAGGAACTATTGAAGCCAAGTGAGGCACAGCCAGACATCACATTGTGCGTATGTACGAGGCTCAGCAGAGGTGGGGTGATCTTGATGCATCAGCGCTGCAGTGGCAGTAGACTGTCAGTAAACTAGCAAAGTAAAGTGGCTGTACACCTCTTTGCTTTCTTAGTTTACTGACAGTCCACTGCATCGCGCACACTGCACAAGGGCAAGGAGTAGACTGTTGCAGTATGATGCCGTATATGATTCATGCATGCATGCAGGCAGGCATGCACCGATCCACTCACTGAACACCCTGCAACACGACCACGTGTGTACAAGCCAGTCGCAGCCAAACCTCAAAACGGGCACACGAAGACCGTAATGAACCAATCAATCAAGTCATCCATCAATCTACCTGTTCATGTAGCAGGCAAGTTACAATTGACCTGGTGGCCCTCACCTGGCTGGCCTCACGCACACGTTCAGGCCCTGGAGCACCTCCTCAAGACATACGGGACTGAGAAGCACTGGCTCTACGTGTCCGCCATGCACAACATGGCGCTCATGCATGAGGCGGCGGGTGAGCTGGACAAGTGAGTGCTGAGCGCCGTGCTGTGCCGGCTGATTAGTAATTCACATATGCAATGAGCACCACAACCGCTGATGCTGCGCAACACTTGAGCGCGAGTGCGTGTTCGCTTTTGCGGTTGCGAGTGGCAACCCGCGCCCGCTTGGCGACTGCTGGCGTGCTTGCCGTACCCGCACCACCTGCCCATGCCGCGCGCTTGGACTGGCCCGTTCAGCGCTTAACGTCTTTGCAAGCCCCATAGCAGCCATGCTGCATTGGCTCTGTTGCATGCCCAGCACCTCCCATGCCCTCCGGTGATGCCCTCCCTACAGAGGTATGTGCCGGTGCATGCCTCGCCCTGCTACCTGCTGCCCATGCACACCACGCATGACGCGTGGCACTTCACTCACGACACACGCGACACACGCGACTTGGGTCACGTTAGCACATCACACATGGCACATTACGCATGGTGCATGATGCAAGGCGTATTACACACACGGCCGCTTGGCATTGCGCCGCTTGACGCATGACGCATGATGCATGATGCTGACATGATGCATGATGCATGATGCATGGCAATCTGCAACCTGCGCGGTGGCAGGGCGGCGGCGCTGATGGAGCGCGTGCTGGCGCTGCGCCTCGCCATGTTTGGCCCCAAGCACTTCCTCTACGCCGACACCATGTTCGCTCTGGGCCACGTGGTGCGCAAGCGCGGCGGCAAGGGCTCCGAGCCGCGTGCGCTGGGCCTCATGGCGGATGCAATAGGCATCCTGGAGTCTGCAGGTGAGATGCCATGCACACGCCATGTGCATGCATGCACCATACACATGCCAGTGTGGGGGGATCACACTGCATGGCCCCACGGGAGCCGCTTTCTGACGCACCAGTGTCAGTGCAAAGGAACGAGTCCGCGCAAGAGGCTCATCCGGGTTCGATCTCACACTGGGCGTGCATACTCAACGCGTGCAGCACACCATATAGGTGATGAGGGTGGACAACAGTGCAAGAGTCAAGGTCAAGGTCCTGTATTTTTTGACAAACAGGCGTGCCTGGATGCACATGCGGCGGCTTTGCTGCCCACCTGGCTGTCAGAAGAATGGGAGGTAGCGCAATAGACAAGCAAGCTAGCTTGCAGTGCTGTACCCATCGCCTGAACCTGACCACCTGGCTGTCACGCTTAGACATGCTCCGCCATGCGTTGCGTCATGCGTTGCGCCACCGTGCAGAGACGGTGCAGACCAACGTGCTGCTGTTCTGGCTGCAAGAGTATGCCGAGGTGCTGTCACGGCTGGGCAAGCACGCGGACGCCGCGGTGGCGCTGAGCAAGGCGCTGCACCACATGTCCGGAGAGAAGGGCGACGAGCAGGCGCAGGTATGCATGCGCTCGCGCAGCCCCGCACAACGCGTCGACACCGGCATGCATGCTTCCAGCAATTCTGAGGCTACAGAGTGCAAACCTGCAAACTGGCTCCCGATAAGCACATGCGTCAGGTTCACTGGAAGGTAGCTGAACCATGCTTAGATTCTGAACGTGCTATTACAGTTCAGGATCAGTTCACGATCAACTCATCCACACACCTGAGTACATGTGTGTGGCGAGCTCGTATATGAGCTTGTATAATATATTAAGATGGCCTCATCCTGCCCCCCCCCCCCCCCCCCCCCCCCCCCCCCCCCCCCCCCCCCCCCCCCCCCCCCCCCCCCCCCCCC
>BDDA01000102.1:43806-83235 GCA_001662385.1 Chlamydomonas asymmetrica
AAGAGGTGTGCCAGCAGGTAAGCCAGCAGGCGGTCGCGCTTGGCGTGGTCCAGCGCCACATGCTGCTCGCTGGTGAGCGCCGCACGCAGCGCCTTGCGCGTGGTGGTGTTGTACGTGCCCAGGATGTCGAAGTCGTACACCAGGCCTGCACAGGGGCACGCAACATGCCAGGGGAAACCGTGCTGCCATTGCTGGGCGGTAAACCTCCCCGGCCTGCCCTGGGTTTCAGGACTCAGCCAGCAGCCTTACCAGCATTTGACCGGCTACACATGCACAAATCCGTGCGAGTTTGGTCGAGGACCAAGACACAATCCGAACGGAGATTTGCTGCCTTTGAATCTAGCACGGGCTCTTCTTGGCTCACCTGCGATCGTTTCCTTAGTCAGGAGGTTGAGCGTCTTGGGCCGGCGGCACATGGTCACGCCCTCAGCGCGCGTCCATGTCATCGGCGCGCCTGACGCCACCACGGGCGGAGGAGTGCTTTTATTGCTGCCAGGGCCGTTGGCGGCGCCGCGTTTCTGCTGGGGCTCCTCCGGCCACCACCAGGGCACCTGCTCCGTGACCGGGATGCGGTCCAGGAAGTACTCCGTGCACTGTGTAACAAACGTACAAAATGCAAACACTGTGTACCGCACGGCATGGCCAGTCCCCAGCATCATACATTGCACGAAGGACGTCAAGCTGTGTGCTAAGCATGCCTTGAATCACACAGAACTCTTACGTTTTGATTGTTGCGTTGAGCTCAGGCATGGATCAGGGTCTGTCGTAGTTTGTATCAGAAACAGGGCAGGTTGATCGGTTGGCGTGAACGCGGTATGCTGGTCAGGGCGATGCTTACCCGGTGCATGACGGTGATGAGCCGGCTGAACAGCTTAGGCAGCAGGCCGGCCTGACGGATGAACTGCGCCAGCCGCAGCAGCGGGACGGTGAAGGGCTGGCCCTCCTGCGCTAATCCTGTGCGCATGTCCTGCACGTTGCATTATGCAGTGTATGCCACGCCAGACCCGCAGTGGTAAGCATCAGCCACGTGTGAGCATCGCGTGAAACATGCGCTCCACATGAAAAGAGTGTTGCAAGAGTTCCAACGAGCTGGGATGATAGGATGAACAGTCTCTCTGCCTGCCAGATTCAATTGACGGATCATTTGTTTCTGCAAATACAAAGTTAAGGAGTGTTTTGCTTCATCCGTGCTGAGCCCAGGCAGCCTGTGCTGTGTCAGATCACCCAGGGCCATTGCCTGCGCAGGTGTGCTGCCAACGCTGGTGCCTGCTTACGTGCATGGAGAGGTGTAGGTCCTGCGGTGCAGAGTATTGTGAGGTGAGGTAGATGTAGGCCTGGTGCAGCAGCTGCGTGCTGCGCACGGAATCCACCGCCTGCAGCAGGGAATGACAGCAGGGATGCAAGGAGTGTTGCTCAAGCGGGTCCACGTACCGTGTACTGATGCACACCAGGTGTATACTGTAGGGCATTTGTGTGATGTAAATGTGAAGCATGCGCATGACCTCACAGTCAAATTTATGGCTGTGTTGAATTGTTACCTTGAGGATTTCTGGCAGGCACATGATGCTGAGCGCCCAAGGCATCGGCTGCGCCGCCCGCGCCCGCAGCGTGCTCACGAACTGCGACCCCAGCACGTGCACGTAGCCGTCCGGCTTGCTGTCGGCGACCACGGACGTGGAGGTAGACCTGTTGGAGCCGCCAGCGCCCACACCGGCGCTCCCTGCCTTGGGGTCAATGCTTGTCGGCAGCATGCCAGACATGGAAGGTAGGCTGGTGGTGGTGGCAGCGGCGGCGGCAGCAGCAGCGGTAGCGGCCACGCTGCCCCCTCTGTGTTGCAAGGCAATGCATGTGGGGTTTACGAATCATCCTCCAATCAACGCTTAGCAGCATAAAGCTTGGCTTGAGAGCGCCATCAGGAGCATGATCGCGAGCACAAAGTGTCCGGACAGGAGCTGTGCATACAGACGTGCATCATCAGTGCATGGCATGCATAGCATGCGCTCTCGGTTGAGCACCGCCGTGAGGGTGAGGAGTGAGATGCCGCAGGCGGCAAGGTGCAATTACACAAGTAGGTTGTGCAGCACAGCCGCAAGCTCCCCCGCCTTACAACCATACACACTTGCATGCAAGGTCGTGTGTGAATGAGGCGATAATCTTGTTACCTTCGCCTCACTAGGTCCACCAAGATGTCCACCGTATCTGCTGGCTGAAGCCGCTCATCCAGCTCTGGGCCATGCCGAAGCGCGAAACGTGCACAGGCACACGTGTCAGCATGGGTGTGGTTCACTGGATCATGAGCGGCACAATACGGCAAGCCGGCAAGCGGCATAGCCGGTGACCAATATGTTCTCAGGGCGGCAACACAAGGAGAACAACATTACATTGGGCTGCCAGAGGGGTCCTTCCTCCTCCAGCACACATGCTTACCAGGTGCATCCTCTTTGAGCGGCGGTGCCATCAGCGTCCGCATGTCCACCACACGCAAGCTGGCGGGGGTGCCTGCAGTGCGCTGCTTGGGCGGGCTGCCCGTCTTGGGGCTCATCATCCCGCTCAGCCAGCCGCCTTCCGCATAGGCGGGGGAGCCCGCTGCCCCCACACCCCCCTCGGCACCCAGCAGCCGGCTGCTGTGCTCCGGGCTAGGCGAGGCGCTCCGTGACTCATGAAGCGCAGGGAGGCGCATCGACGGTGGGGAGGAGGGATTACGAAGCCCGGGGCCCTGCCGCCGTGAGGTTTGCGTGCTGAGGAGGAAGGCGTTGCGGCTGGGGTGGGTGCTGAGCATCAAGGCGGGGTCACGTAGGGGTCGATTGACGCGTACAGGTTGGATGAACACCCCCGTTACGGAGTCCATGTTCGGCACATCACCTGGCATGAGCAATAAATATTACGCACATATGACGCTGGTGAATCGGGTCACACAATCAAATGTGCTTCCGTCAAAGCGTGGTTGCACACTTGCGCATATGCAGATAGCATTTATCATGTAATGGCACTATGTTGCGCAACATGCAACACGTAACACTGCAACAGCGTGGTATCATGCGGCCGCAAGGGCCCACGTGGTACATGCGAGCTGAAGGACATACCTTGCAAACTCTGCAGCAGCTGCTGCTGGCGCAGCGTGGCCTGCGCACTGGGAGGCATGCGTCCATGCTTGTTGGCGACCGCTGCCTTGAAGCCCTCAATCACGTCCGCGTACTCAGTGACGTTGTCGATCAGACCCACATGGCGACAAAACACCACCATCATCTCCATGCTAATCTGCTCGTCCCTGGGATCTACAGGACGAGATGTGAGATCCACCAGCGGATTCTGCCCTCCCACCATGATCTCCTGCCCGGCTGCTGCCGCTGCCGCCCGGGAGTACGATGGTGATCCAGGACTGCCTGCCTCCCCTGGACTAAAATCATCATTGGTCGTACCGCCTCCAAGGATCTCGGCAATCGGGCGTTTCTGCGTGCGAGGCGAGAAGTGTGGGTGGAAGGTGCGGGGGCTGGTGGGCCGGCGCGTGACGGCTGAGGGGCGCAGGCGCCGCTGCGCCGCCGCCGCTGCACGCTCGGAGTACATCCGTCGCGCCGCGTACCACTGCCTTGCGTACTGCCGCAGTACCATCATGATCGCTGCCCTCAACTGCTCCGTGGAGGGAACGTACTTGGTTTGGCTGCACAGGCAGAGCGTGTGGCCGTCTCCGCAGGCCAGCTGAAACACCGCCTCTTCAGACGGATTGAGTGTGTTCTCTCCGCTGGCAGCGGCAGCAGCGGCAACAGCAGTGGCTTGCGCCGACGCGGCAGCAGAGGCCGCCGCCGCCATAGCATCCGTCTCGTCCTTACCAAGGAAGCTTTTCCGGCCGTTGATGGAGAAGCGAGAGGCTTGGAGCGATCGCGATGCGCCGCCGCTGCCCTCGCCCTCAGGCGCAGCAAGGGCTGCGAGCAGCTGGCCTCCCGCAAAGCTGACCCCGCCCTGCGTGCGAAGCTTCCGCTGCAGCTCACCTGCGCTCAAAGCTGATGCTGCGGTCGCCCTGCTGTTGGTGCTGCCGTCCGCCGCTTCCGGCCCTTCTGCAAACGCGAAGACCGACCGGTCGTGCTCTGCTGTAGGTGTGGACAATGCCGCTGTGTCATCCGTGCCAGCTGCATGGGGCTCATGGTCGCCGCCGCCATCATAGCTCATGAGCTTTGTCCTCCAGCTAATGCCAGGGCCGGTGCGTGGCTCCACAGGCTCATCGTCGTCCTGATCGTCATCGTCATTGTCTCCAGGATCGGCGCCGGAACCAAGCGTTTGCCCTACTGCGCTGCCCTCATTGCTCATGGATCCGGCCTTGCGGATGCCGCTTTGCTCGGCTCCTGACGGTGCCAAATCATCACGGCTATGGGACACAGCCAAGCGGGCTGTGCGGGCGCTGTTAGGCCCGGAGCCAGGAATGGTCGCGAGGCTGCCGAAACCGTAGCCGAAACCGCTGCTCCGCTGGGCGGACAGCAGCCGCCCCACGCTGCTCTCCCGCTCCATAACCAAGTTCTTAAGGCTGAGGTGGACCTTGTTGTTGAAGCTGAACAGCCTTAGGCTGACTGCCGGCTCCAGGGAATGGGCCATGAGCGAGGCGCTGGGTGCAGCGGAGGTGCTGGCGGTTGTGCTGCCGTCATCGTCGAGCGCAAAATGCGCGGCATCCACAATGCCCCGGACGGATGGCACCGAACTCAGCGCATCATCACCGACCTGCTCAAGCATGCCATTAGTGAAAAGCAATTAGTGAAAAGCAAGCAGCTACTCATGAGGCACGACGTTATGTGCAGGCAGCATGCTATGGGGGGGCCCGCACATGCACACAGCAAGCGGACAGGAGGCGTGGCCGCAACACGAGGCGCAAATGGATCGGTGGGCAAAAACAACAGCGTTTTGGAAGCTGAGGGTGTCGCACCTTGCCAGCAGTGCTGCCACCGCCTCCAAGGATCTGAGGAGCGGATGCTCTGCCGGCGCCCACCGAAACCACGGAAGCGTCCGCGGCGAGCTTGGCGGCCGACGGTATCGACGAGAAGGATGCGCTGCGGGCCAAGGTCATCATGCGTGTCACGCTGCGCATGAGCGCAAGGCCCGCACTGCCAGCAAGCGACAGCGAGCGCTCACGCGGGGTGAACAGCTGAAACGCCACCATGCGGCCTGCGCTGTAGTGGAACACGGGGCTGGGCGTGCTGTCGGCATCGCCACCGCTCGGGATGACGCCGCTGCGGGGAGAGGCCATGGGTGGCTGAGACGGGCCCTGAAGCAGGCGGGAGGGGGGCCAGAGGGCCGGGGAGTGCTGCTCTGGCGATGCGAGCGGCGCCAGAGGCGGCGGCGGCGGCGGCGTTGGTACGCGCACCCCGTCCTTGCCCAGAAACGACAGCGTTGCATCCCCGCTCGCCAATTCTGGCGTGGATATGGGCAGCGTACGTGGGATCAGCGCTGCTGCGGATGATGTGCTCCCGGACGGAGGCAGGATATCCAGGAAATCGCTCTCCATGGGTGCCCTGAGGGGCAGCTTCTGAGACCCGTACTGCATGCCGGGCGGCAGCGCTGAGTCATCGCCCCAATACAACAGCTGCTGCTGGTCATTCACCGCCACCGCGTGGCGCTGTCCCAGAGAGATCGTCCGGAATCGGTGCTTCCCGAGCCACCGAACCTTGTGCACGAGCGGCAGCGAGGGCCACGTGGGAGGCTGCAGCGGGGCGCACATACGCGGGGTGGAGGAGTGGGCCTCAGACGCTGCATGCTGCTCCACCAACAGGACCTTCTTGCTTCCTGACTTGCCAGCGGCTGAGGCATTTGCAACCTCGGCAGGCAAGGGGACATCCGGAAGGCCGTGGCCGGGGCGAGCCACCCACGGGTTGAGAAACGGGTCACCGCCCCACAGCAGCAGATCGCCAGTCCGCGTGATGGCCGCCGACACGCTCGACGCGGCAATGAACGCGCAGGAGACCACGCCCGGGACTTGCACAGGCGTGCAGCGCGGCGCGGGGCCAGGCACTCCGAGGCATTGGTTGTCGTTTTGGCCCCACGCGTATACGCTGCCGTCCGCAGCGAGCGCGAGCGTGTGGTCGTTTCCGCACGCCACTTGGGAGAAGAGGGAGGATGCGCTGGACTCTATGGCGTATCTGACGCTGGCTAGGATGAGCACGCGTGAGGGCGGCAGCGCGCCGCCGATGGAGCCGACCCCGACCTGCGCGTGCGTGTTGTCGCCCCACGCGAAGAGCTCGCCAGCGGCTGTCAGGGCTGCCGAGTGCCCGCCGCCTGCGCAAAACAAGAGTAAAAGGAAACGTGCCTTGGTAAGGGTAAGTGTGAGTCATATTCAATGCTGGAGGGCACAGTTCAAGCAAAGTAAAGCGACCAGCAACTTGTTTCAGGCATGTTCAGGGTTGGTCTAAATCGTGTAGGATAATCTTTGGCGTGTGGTTCATGTCTGCATGAGTGGAGCTTGCTAGCAAAGGCCCCGTCTCCCGGACTATGCAAAGGAGTTGAGGACTGACGGCGCTCATGTCACACAAGCAATCCACGTAACAATGAACCTGGCTGGCAAACCACACTGACACCCTACCTGCGGAGAGCTTTGAGATGTGCAGGCCCTCAAAGGCAGGATGGCTGACCGGTCGACTGTTGAATGTCTCCGGCATATCCGGGATGCCCTCATGCTGCCGCCTGCTGTTGTCCCCCCACATCATCACACCGCCCGCAACAAGCGCCACCACTGTGTGGCGTGCACCGCATGCCACGGAGCCCACTGCCATGCCGAGGGGTAGGCGATACACCTGCAGCATTTCCTCGACAATTTTTGTCCTTGGTTTCGGTGGCGGTCTCGGCATTTTGAGATGGCCGAGCAAGGATGGCTCCGAAACCAGTGACCGCATCGAAGTTGCTGCCGCAGCAGCTGCCGCCGAGGATATGTGTGCCGCTGTGGATGCTTCTGCCGCCAGAGCGCCTGCAGCAGCAGCGCTGTTCGCGCCGGCGGCCATCATCGTGCCGGTTGTGCCATCATTGCCTGAGGCTGCACTGCCGGCACCTGCTGGGTGGACTTGAGGCATGGGGAAGAGATTGAGGGAGTCTTTTGGGGTTTTACCCTCCCTGGATATGAGCTCCTGATCCAGGAGGTCTCGCGGCGTGATGTCCAGCTGCTGGCTGGCCGCGATACCCTCAACCAGGCTATCAGGTAGGCACGCCTCGATGTCTTGCAAGGAGGCTTCCTGTCGTCACGGACCATGACAGCAACATCAGCACGCAGCTGCTGATAAATCTGGGCCCGCAGCACAGATGTCAATGTCAGGGGTCGCTGCACCGGCCGTGTCTGCCAGTGCGGGGGCAGCTGCATACACTGCACAGCGACACCATTCACCCGACACAGCACATTCCTTCACCACAGTCTTGCCAGCCCGGCGCCTTATTCAATACACGTTATCCCAAGCACCTTTATGAAGCTGCATGCTCCTTGACCCATCTGCCGTGCCAGCGTACCGGTACTCCGCATATGGTACCGTCCTTTTGACCTCAACATGAGCGCAAGCAGCTCAGCATATTGCAGCCTGGTTGGATGCATGCTGCACCTGAATCAAATCCTGCACCCTGCAACCCCCCTCACCTGAGGCAGCTCCACCACCTGGGAGAGCGGGTGCGACGCTACCATGAGCGCGCCCGACAGGCCGCTACCCAGCTGCCCGTGCGTGTTGCTGCCCCACACATACACCACCTCGTCCTTCGACAGGCCTGCGCCGTGATGCAGCCCTGCACATGCGCACGACGCACACAGGATCAACCACACACAGGGTGTCAGGCGGGAACAATCCGAAGCCATCCTGTCTGTAGCGGTTGCACCCAGTATAAGTGAGCAGAAAACAGAGGCACAGCATGGCTTGTAATTCAGCGTCGGTCAATTCTCACAGTATGCCGCCCGGGCCTGACGCTGTAGGGCCATATGTGCATGGTGTGAGCGGTGCTGCGCTCACCTGCGCTAATAGCGGTGAACTCCAGCCCGTTGATCAGCGGCAGCGGCTGAGGGCTGGTGTGGGTCAGGCCGGCCCCGCAGCGCTCGCCGCCGCTGCCAAACGTCCACACGCGCTGCTGCCACACCTTGCCAGCCAGCACCTGCACATCAGCGAGCGGGCGGGAAACACCCAGGAAGGTGCCCTGACCAGTGATGTGCGCTGTTGTACCATGCTGCAGTTGCCGCAGCATTTGCTGCGTCATGTGTGCAGTACATGTCTCATCCTGTCCTGTAGGCGCTGCACTGCATCCAGTACTACACCCTATGCTGCAGAGTTACCTGCATGGCTGTGCCGACCCACATGAAAGCTCTGAAGTGACGAGGCACGTGCATATGCACACACGAGGGCGATGAAGCACACGCATACACACAGGCATGCATAGTCATGCATACTGCATGGCCCCACGGGAACACACCCACACACACTGGCGTTGTCTGTCCTCCTCTAGAGAAGAGCGTCGGCCTCGGCTTACAACGTCAAGTAAAAAAAATGTAAAACCTAAATCTGACGTTGTTCCACACACCAAGACACTCGCATTCACACTGCGTAGCCCCACGGGCACCACTTTCTGACATACGCTGACGCTGTCTCACACACCCACACGCCCCCCCTCACCTTCCATAGGTCCATGCACCACGCCTCCCCGCTGAGCGTGACCTCGCCCAGTATGCCGGGCGCCGACTGCAGCACCTCGTAGAGCGCCTGAGGGTCAGGCGCCGAGTACTTGGCCTTGCGTGCGCGAGAGCCCTGACCCCCCTGGCCCTGCTGCTGCAGCGGCAGCGGCGGCGGGCCCATCGCGTCCACCTCGGACTCATCCTCGTCGTCGTTTTGGGTGTTGCCGTCATCGCCGTCGCCCTGCGGGTCAAGCGCCTGCCTCGGGAGCTTGTTGACCGAGCTCAGCAGCTCTTGTATGCTCATCATGCTGGCTCGCGCTTGGCGCTGGCCCGCAGCAGCCGCTGCTTCAGCCTGGGCTTGCCGTGGCAGTCGGGGGTCAGGGGAGCGGGATCGGCCGGGGTACGCTTGCGCCGCCGCCGTCGCCGCCGCACCAGCCAACGCGCCGGGTGTGGCACCCATGTCGGTGGCAGGCCTGCCCCCACTCTGCATTTGCTTGCGATGAGGCGGGGTGAGCCGCTGAGCTGTGGCGAGCTGCGGTGGCCCGCTGCGGGGAGGCGTGGGGGGCGCTACGTACAGCCCGGGAGTTTTCTGCGTGAGCGGTTTCAGGCGCTTCGCTTTCGGCAAGGCGCTGATCGACTGGTCCCTGGCTGCGGCCGGTGCTGCTGCTGGCGCTGATGCCGATGGCGAGGAGACGGCTGTGTGACGCATGTAGCTGGGATGATGCTGTGTAGCGGGCTTGCCTGCTGAGGCACCGCGGGATGCGTCAGTGCGGACAGGCAGCGGGGCGAGGGTGGGGCGGTGTGTGACAGGGCCTTGCGTAGCACCGCTGCCCCTGCCCGCAGTGCTGCTTGCGCGGACCGGCCCTTGATGGCTGGCACCAGAGTTGCTCCTAGCAAAACTGCTGCTATGACGCTGCAGGGTCATGCCACCAGCGCTGCTGCCCTTGCTGGCGCATGCAGCAGGCTCCTGCGAAACCTCCCCAGGTTCCGTTGCTGCTGACTCAGCCATTGGTTTGCTGTCTCTGCTGTCTGCATGTGGTTGCACGACCGCATCGCTTGCGTCACCAGCCGCCGAACCAGCACGTGCGGTAGATGCTGCCAAGGAAGGGCGATCCAGCGGGGCAAGCGAGTGTCTCCCACTGGCGTTGATGCTGCCGTTCCTAGCACCGATGGACGATAAAGCTTGTATGTTGGAATGAGCTGGAGATGAGGAGGAAAGGTCAGCCGTGGAACCTGGCCGGAGAGTGCCTGCAGCTGCGGGCGGTGCTGGTGGCGTGCTGTCGGTGCTCGCCGGCATGCTGCTTGGGTGAACTGGGTCAGCTGCCATAACAGCTGCTGTTTGATGCATGAGTGCAGCATCTGCAGTGCTGTCGAGGTCCAGCGCAGGGCTCACTGCTGCAGTTGGCGCCACGGTATTGGATTCCTGCGCCGCCTGGACAGGGGCGGCAGCGGTACTGCGGCGCTCTCCATCAGACTGGACCTGGTCAGCCGGTGCAGGGCCTTCTGCTGCATGTTCGGCCGACTCTACTGGCAGGTCAGTTTGAGGGCCTTCATGCACTTCTGCTGCTGCTGGCACGCTGGCCCTGTCAAGGTCCAGTGCCGGCGCAGGTTCAGTTACGGGTGGTGTGTCATGTGAAGGACTGCTGACAGGTTGGCCTGGAATAATGTTCATGGGGTGCATGGTGGCCTCCCAAGCAACTTGAAGGGACGTACTGCTGGAGGCATTTGCCTCTCGCCCTGTAAATTCGGCTGTAGTTGCCAGCGCGCCCAACGGCGCCGTCAGAACCGATGCCGTCATGCGAGCTGCGATGGCCGAGGCGCTGTCCGAACGGGAAGCAGTTTCATCTGCTTGGTCAAGGCTTGACACAGGCAAGTCATGTCCTGGCTCCTGTGCTGTGGGGGTCAGATTTACTTCCGCTTCAGGTCTTGCACTTCCTTCTGCGTCAACTGCAAGGGACGTTAAGCCACATATAGAAAGCTCTGGATACAGGTCTTTGAAACCACGTAGCTCAGCAAATTTGTCTAGGTCCAGGTTCTGTCTGTCAGAGTCCTGGACTCACCGCACCAGTGGTACATGAATCCCAATGCGGGCCATTCGCGGTGTTGCACTATGCTTGCCAGGGGAGGCAAAAGTCAGCAAGGTCTTACCTTCAGGCCCATTTAGTTCAACCTCTGCCTTTTCCGCTCCTTCCGCTGATACCATGCTCATTGCTCGCGCTCAGCACAGGCTGGGCCAATTAAATGGAATCGCCTGACGCATCCTCTGAGTTGCCCTGAAACGTTATAAGTATGCTGCATGGAGAAGCTGCATTGAGCGCTGGTGCCTGTCGACTGCTCCAGATGCAAACTGTTCTGGCCTGGGCCAAACCAGCGACATGCCCTAGTGAATACGAACATGAGAAGCCCAGACTAACTCTAAAAGTGAGAATGAACCTCAAGCTGAAAGGTCGTAATGCATGTGCCTTGCTGCAAACGTCCCCTGCCCAGGCGAGTCAGCGTATGGGATGCCGCTGGGTTCAAGTGAGTGCACACCGCTGGCAATGGAAGACCCTATCATGCACGTAAATACTCGCACAGTTCAGCAAACGCTGTCCCTCCGAATGCTGCTAACGGTTCCTTGCCACTGACCTTAAGTCAATCCGCCGTTCGGTGACCGTTATTACTCAGGAAACCCCAAGCAAGATGCGGCAAGTTGCTCCACTGAAAATACGCTTACCAGGTTCATTATATGGCAATTGCCGTGTATAAACAGAGTCCTGAACTGCGCGAGAACCTACCCCTATGTCGGCACGGCAATGGGAGGCAACACAGCGCCAGCTCGGTCGGGCTGCCAAATACAAAGCCCTTGTGGAGGATGCAGCCATGGCAAAGGAGCAGGATAGGCGAACTCAGCGGGACCGCTTGCAGCGACGTGCTGTGAAGAGCCAACAGCTCAAGGAAGCTATTCTGCTGGAGAAGGACTACGAGGCCAGGTACGCTGAACAACGGGACTTGAGCGGATGCAAGCGCTGCACACGATACCTTTGTGTGCTCAAGTTCTTGTGCTCTCAAGTTGTGTTCCGCTCATGCACGCAGACGCTGTCCCCTCTGCGAGATTCTGCATGCTGAGGCATGGGGAATGGGCCAACCCGGTTGGCTGACACTCATGTGCTCAAACTGCTGGGTGAAAGCTGCAGCACAACGTGCACCATCCCCTCCCAGACCTGCCACAGCTTCCGTCTCGCAATCACAGACGCAACAGGACTTCGCATTCGACAACCCTTATCAGCAGTTGCGTGGCAGCACCCCACAGGCAACTGGGCTCATCGACGCAGCACAGACAACTGGACAGCAGGCGCCGGCAGCTGCTGCTTCAGAAACTGACGCAGTGATCGCTGCGCTGCGGGCGCGTGACGCCAAGCGCCTGTTTGAGCTGCTGGGTGCAAGGTACGTAAGGCCTCACGCTCCACCACAGGCGTGGTTGCACGTGGTGCCAAGCATGGCGGCCAGCACTGAGGGAGCACATGTACTCATCCTGCCTGTCAGCATGTGACGGCACATAGTGATGTGGGCGTGTCCACACCTTGCCAGGCAGAACAAGGCATTTGTTTACAGGTGGTCAGGGACCACCCTGAGCCCTGCTGCGCACCCCCAATGGTGATATCTTTGAAGCTATGCGGGAAAGGGCCGTGCACACACGTCGTTACGTCTACCGCTTATGCCGGCGCAATACATCTGTTCACCCACTTGCATGCACTGTGATTGTGCACTTTTCAGACTGCTGTTATGATTCCACACCAACCTTGCTGGTCACACAGCGCTGCTGCGGCGCGCTTTGTGCATTTGGGGCCTGTAACGGCGAGCGCATGCTCTTGACAGTTGGCGGAGCGTGCATGCGCACCATCATGCATACGCCGCGTGAGCGTCATGGTTGGTTCCTTGTGTGTCACGCAGAGCAGTGGAGGAGCATTTCGGTGTCCGGATGGACGAGCGCAAAGGCACCAGCTCTTTCCGCCACGAACACAATCAGCATGCTAGCATCAGCTTATACGCGTCACCCCAGCACAACAGCGCTGGCTTCGGTCATTATGCAAACCACCCGTATGGTGAGAGTGGCGATGAAGGCGCTGGGGGGAACAGCGACGATCACCCTGTCCACCCGTTTGTGTACTATCATGACCAAGTGCTGGGTGCGCTCGACCTCATCAAGCTGCAGCGTAGCCTGGAAAGGCAGCCTGAGTCTGCTGCTGGTGGAGCGGATGACGCACAGGCCGGTCGAGGGGATGGTGGCACGGATGGTAGTGGGGATGATGACGACAACGGCGTCGACGGTAGGTGTGAGACAGTGCGCGTGTGCGCATGTGTGCATGCGGAAAGCACCGGCAAATTACGTGTCTGCTGCATGCACGGCAACATTTGGGCTGAAGAAAATTGGGCAGATTGGGCACATGGACTAGGGCAAGGTTTTGCTGAGGCTTTCAGCTTGTATTTCCTGGCCTGGTGGTCCTTGCTAATGTGTGGTGCTGCGCCAGCCTTCTCAAGTTTGGGTAAATGTGGCTTGCTTATTATGCTGGTACGTGCGCAGGGTCGCAGCCACAAGCAGCGCATGGCCTGCATGGCCTGCTCAAGCGACATCCTCGCGCATCCGCCGACAGCGGCAGCGACGCGGGCAGCAGTGCTGTGATGGCGAGACGCGCAGCTCAGAAAGCAGCAGCGCGCGCTGGCAGCATCACGTCCGACGAGGAGGAGGACAATGATGATGACCATGACAGTGGTTACGAGGGTTCGGCAGGCCGTGCCTCGCGTGGAAAACAAGGTGGCAGCGGTTCTGGCAGCGACGACGGGCCACGCAGCACGGGCAGTCGGCGGGGCACTGGCGTTAACGTTGGTGCGTCTGGGCCAACCGCACAGGCAGCACGCAAGCCGCCGCAGGCGGCTGTTGTGGCTGATGCTGCTGGTGGTTGCTCGCCAAGGCGTGGTGCGACCCGGCAGCAGCCCGGCAGCGCCTCCGCCGATGACCCAGATGCAGACAGCGACGGTGCTGGCTCGTCCGCTGCACGCTCTGAGCTCAGCTTCCGCAGCACAGCAGCAGAAGTTTCGCACGCGCGACGCAGCCCTGACGCTAACAGGCCTGCAGGCAGCAGACGCCAGCAGCAGGGGCAGGGGCAGCACACGCTGCCGCCGCCGACGCGTGCGCGAGGGGCAGGCAGTACCGGTGCGGCGTCGCCGCCGCCGGGCGGGCCCACCGGGGCACGGAGGGCTCCCTTGCCGTCCAAGCCTCAGGCGCTGCCGACCAGCACGGCTGGCATGGAGGCTGCGCTGCGCTGGGCGGAGCAGCAGGTGGTGTGGGCAGACACGCAGCGCGAGCGCAGCACGGTAAGTGCAGAGCTGGCAGCAGTGACCGTGGCGGTCTGGGGGGGACTGGGACATGCCGCCGGCCTTCTTGCACGCTGTAGTAGTCAGGGCACGGCACTCTTTCCAGGGGTGAAGCCGCTAATGAGAACGCCTGCGGTGCATGCAATGGTTGGTGCACGTTCAACGCAGTGTGTATCGCATGTGCCATGCCAGGGCGATGGTGGCTGCACGGTGCTGACCCTGTGCCGACTTGTGTGTCTGCATGCAAAGCGCCACTCTGCGCTTGTCAGGTTCAGTCTACTGCAGGTAAAGCAGTTGACAAAGGCCGGAGGCGTCATCACTCATCAGCTGGTGTTCGGGGCCAAATCCAGTGACCGGGTGCAAACTGCCAATGCCTTGTCCTTCGTAGGCTCTGTTCTATGCTGACCAGCTGCGCCAGGCTCTGGCGGACATTCGCCGTGCCGACCGGCAGGAGGTTCGCGCCACACGCGCAGCTGCGCATGCAGCCCGCGCCGACCCCTCAGTGTCGCGCGATGACATGGGGGAGCGGCGGATTGTGCGGGACGCATGGCAGCACGACCAGCACCAGCGCCACCGGCAACAACAGCAGCAGCAGCAGAAGCTCAAGAGCCAGCAGCGCGGTAGCTCCAGCCAGCAGCAGGGGGAGGTGCCGCATGAGCTGATGCAGCAGCAACCGCACTACCAGCGGGGCGCCACGCTGTCGGCTGCTGAGCTCGCCCGGTACGCGCGTGAGGGGTATGAGCGCTATGTCGATCCCCCTCGCCGGCGCGAGAACCAGCCCAGCATCCACCCGGACCGGCCCGATCCGATCAAGGTCATGGACATAATCATGCCGTTTTGGAAGCCGGCATCGGCCAAGGCCCCGCTGCTGCAGCATCCGCCCGGTTTCGCGTCCGTTGGTGATTTTGATGACTCGCCATGGCGAGCGGAGGGGGAAAGAGTTAGGCAGCAGAGTGTGGAGGGGTACCGGGCGTGGAAGCGTGCGGAGGGGGAGTGGACACGGCTGGTGGCAATCGCAGCAGCGAGGAGGGGCGAGAGGGCCGGGGGGGCAGCTGGCGCTGGCGTTGGTTCCTCGGCGGGTGCTATTGGGTCGGGGGCGACAGCAAGCAGCGCAGCAGGGCATGCTTGACAAAACGCGTGCCGTTCGAGCCGCCCGGGGCTACCGTCAAGTACATCCAAACCCATATGTGATTTCCTCGTAAGTGTAAAGGACACTGGTGGAAATGCCTGGTCCGCTGCCTGTGTCGTGGGGGGGCCTACCGCTACGGGCAACAGCAGGAGTCAGCATTGCACCTCGCATTTTGTTGTTGTATTAGAGTTGTGTATGGAGTCAAGCTATGACCTGACGGTGAGACTGTTGCTGTGCAGATGTCGGTGCGGTGCGTGCATGTGCACACTTGGCGTGTGCACGTTCACATGCACGTGAAAGTTGAGTACTGCGGCTGTGGCGAAGATGGAGCTCACTGCATGCCATTGCATCTGTTTGTGTGCGGCATCAGGAGACTCGTTGGCATGCAGCGTCTGCAGGACTCGCCGTGCTGTCAGTTGACGAACTGACAAGTGACAGGCTTGACATTTGACACTGGTAGGTAGTTGTATACTGGTATTGTACGGCCATTGAGTGCACCTAACTGAGCTCCGTTACCAAAAGTTCCTACACTTGCGAGCAGCACAATACAGCCAGCGCTGACACCGTCACCTTCTCCGCTGGCGTTTTTGTTCATGCTGCAGCGCCTGTGCTCCGGAAGCTTGCAACGAAGAAACCAGTAGTTCAGACCAAATACAAGGTGTTTTCATACGGTCGTGACAGGTCATTGCAGTCGCAATGTACGGCGAGCATATAGAACTGGTCCTCGTGCCCAGGCGCTTGGTACTGGACTTGTGTCGGCAGATGACCGAATTCACCCACAATATTTTCAGCACGCCACCCCAACAGGTTGATGGCACCCTGCAAGTTTTTTACAGGCTGCAGCAGGCAGTCGATGAGCTGCAACAGGTGTGACAGCTTCGGCTGTGTGTTGAAGGTTGTTGGGGTTTTGAGCAACTAGCGACTGCGTCCCCCCCATGCACGTCCGCATTGTTTGTGCGTAATTTCGCTGCTTACGTTTGTGCAGGTTGTGTGCACTGGACACATCTGGACTTCAGACCCTTCGGTTGGCAATCATGCGTCCCCGACAGAAACTGGACCAGGTGCAGGCGAGAGCGCCAAGGGCGTGACGCACACAAACCCATACACTGCAGATGAGCTGATGTTTGGCAGCTATAACGATGGTCCGGTCATGAGCGATAATCCTTCCCACCTGCTTGGGCGCTCAGGCCAACGCCAGGCAGGAGCGTTTTCGGAACGTCCAGAGGAAGACCTAGCCAGCCCCATCCAACAGCTGTCTGTGTTGGGGTCGGACCAGTTCTGCCCTTTTGGAGCAAGCAGCAGCAGCAACAGCAGCGGCAGCGACCACCCCCGAAACCAGGAACAGGAGTTTGCACGTTCTGTGGATATCTCGTCCGTCGTATTGTCTGATGATACCGCAAGCTCTTCCAGTTCTCTTCCTGAAGCGCAGCGGCCCTACACAACCACCAGCAAGCCGGCTCTGCTGGCAGGCCCTGACCCTGCCTCAACAGCAACGACCGGGGGGGTGACAGCGCTGCAGCAGGGGGAGCAGGCCACAGATGCACGAGGCAAAGTGGTCACTTTGAGCAGGGCAGAGCTCTACGCAAACCGCTTGTCATCTCTCAGAATCCGACCGCCTGCAGACACTGTGAGCAAGGACGAGCAGCATAACACCAGCGTGCGGCGCAAAGTCATCGTCCTCAACCGAGCGGAGCTGTACGGCAGCTCAGCTGAGCGGAACTATATGACAGCACACTGAGCCAACATGGTGCCAGTTCATCAGCCCATGCTTCTAGCAGCATGCGCTTTGCATGTGGCTGTCGCAACCTCCGCGGGCTGTGCTCAACCGTCCAGCCAGTTGTGGCAGATGTGTTTGATACCATCCGCGTTTGAGCTGCAGGCTCGATCATGGGCTCGACCAGGTGACCTGCATGCCTGCATGCGAATGTGTCACTCTCCGGGCCGCGATTTGATTGTGAGAACCCCTTCACGCATGTTATGATGTTGCGTATGCAAAACGTCCGGTTCAAGGTTGCAGGGCGGCAGGCATATGTGCAGTACTGCACTGGCTCGGTGGCATGCGGCTCACATGCACAAGTGATTGCACCTGCGGACGGCACAACACACTAATAACACATCAAGGTCTGGGTTGAGATGCGACTCGAATCGCACACACTCCTGTGCATTGACTGACCGCCAACCGCCGCGAGCTTGATTCTTACGTGGCATGCTTGCTGTGGCTGCATGCCCCGCCGTTGTGTTGAAGCATAGCGCTCATACGCAAAGCAATAGCGCTGCGCTGGCAGCACCTTGAATCATGACGGACAACCATTTGTGCGCTGTGGCGTCCCGTGCGCACAAGCGTACCATGCGTAATGTACGTTATGGCCGGACCGCACGTGGGGGTGGATGGGACCTGCCACCTCCCAGCTGCCTTGCTGCCAGCACCAGCCAGGTCTGTTTGTGTGCACAAGCGTATCGCATGCCCCAAACTGTACTGCATATGGGCTTGACTCGGAGCGCCGAAATGCACTCACAGTTCCCCCTTCGTGCCGCACAGACCAGCCACCACATGTTCATCAGTCGTAATGCTCCGCAGTGTCCACCCATAGTGTGTGTGTGTGCTGCTGGGCTCCGGTTCAATCCCCACACCCATGCTTGCATGCGCCCGCATCCTCTCATCCTGCTTCAGCCTTTGCTGCGTTTCGCATGGCTGTATGAGTGGTGCATTCCTGTACAATGCCGCCTGCATGCTCAACGCTCAACTATCATGGCCCAAACAGCCTGGACATTGGATGCCCGTGATGCACGCATGGGAAACGGTGGGAACACGAGGCTAGTGAGGATGGGCAGTTGCCAAAGGCGCAGCTGCAGTGGCGGCTGCCGCACCACTATCAGGCATGTGCCACCGTGAGCGCACGTGCGTGTTTCTGCTTCTGTTACACGTACACGACAATCTGCGGTGATTGCACTCTCAGTCTCGACTGACCGGCCAGGTTCTTGAGCCTCATTGTGCTGGACGGAATCACACGTTAAACCACATTCAGCTTGAATGGCGTTCTGGCGCGTAGGGTGGTCGACACGGCTGGCCTGGCAGGGGCCTGAACAGGCACGCCCGAAACCGAAACCATACTTGCAGCCACGAGCACCAACACACGCCTCTGAACACCAGCAGTAGCGCAGCAGCAGTAGTTGCTGTGCAGTATGGCCATGTGTGGAATGGGGCCCAGCTACCTAGGGTGCCAAATGTCACTCGCCCCCCCACCAATTGTATGCTGCACTGGGGCACGCAGCCTGGTTTCAGAGCAACCAGCTGGCTCCCCAACGGAACGAACAGGCAAGCCCAGCCTGACCATGAACGCCATTGTATGGCCTCCATTTACGCAGCACACATGCTGAGTACAGGGCCTAGTTGGCATCGGATTGTGCAAGCTCTGGTTTCCCATACTGCGCAAAATGAAATGCTGTGCCCGGCCAACACCAGCAGCGTCCCTCCTATCCCAGTCTCATCCAGGCTCCCAGGATAAAAACATGTGCTGCCTAACATCTGATTGAGAGGGCTTGTATCGCAGCCTTATTTGAATTTTTTGTGGAGCTAGGAATTGGAGGGCAACACGACACGCCTTAGTGCTGAACAGGTTTCGGCGCAAGGATGTCAGAGCAGAGCCAGGCTTCTGCTGTACCTGCTGAGAAGCAGCAGCAGGTGACAGAGCAGGTTTTCTTCGATGACGCCAACCCAGGTGAGCACAGGCGACGCCGCTGGTGCCGTCCTGTTCGGTTCTAGGTCGGTTTCAGGTGCTGGGGCTGATAGTACGCTGACCTGTACCTACCTGAAACCAGAGATAAATACACCCTCTTACCAACACAGTGACGATTCTTGTTGTTACACTACTGCAATCTCAACAGACGACATTTCTCCAGTGGCAGTGGCAGCATTGGCACGCACACTTGAAGCCGAGGAGCTTGAACAGCAGGAGCATCATCGCCAAGCAGCGGCAGTGACTGGACCTTCTGACAGCCCTGCTACGCTGCACACAGCACATCCTGTAATATCGAGGCACAGTCCTGAAGCTCTCGCCACAGCAGACTCATCATCGCACCCTGTGCAGGGCGTGCAACGCGACAGCGCTGACCAGGACAACCAGGCGGCCATTCGCCTTGAAGTTGCATCCGTGAGTCTCCATCACACCATCTCCCCACTGTACAGCAGCTTAGTCACGCATTGATGCTTTGTGGGTTGCCGACAGCAGCGCCTGGTGCGCACCGCGTGACACGCCTGTGACGTGCTCGGATCGAGGCAGCATCAAGCCTCTCTGCTCACGCATGCAGAATGTGTAAACATTGGTGTGTGCATTGCGCTGCAGGCGCGGCTGGACCTGGCTGGTCTGATGAGCCGGACCGCTGACCCGCGGGCCAAAGTGCAGGCGCTGTTTGCGTGCTGGGACGAGGATGGCGACGACCGCCTAACAGGCAGAGAGCTGCTGAGAGGTAGGTGTGATGCATGGGATGCATGCACTTGTGCAAATGGCAGTGCGGATAGTTGAATACGCATGCGAGAGAACATGCATCGTACTGGCCTGCAAGGCAATCCATCAGACGCAAAATCAATCATGCCAGCGCTGGAATTCTGTGCAAGTGTCATGAATGTGTGACTGGCACCATGATCCACCCTGTGTCTGTCATGTGCGCTTATGTGCCTTCATTTAGTTCCTGCCATCATGTTTTGATGCTGTGCACCTTCCTTCCTCTGCAGGCCTGCGTTTAGGACCAGGCCAGGCCTCAGCGCTGCCTGCCCCCCTCAAGGAGGCGCTCCGAAACCTGCTGAAGCCATCAGAAGCTGCCGAGATCCTGAAAGGCAGCGCAGCCGCCATCGATGCTGGTCATGTCCTGCATGCCGTGCCTGCCAGCGGATCAGAGAGCGCCGCCTTAGCCAACGAAAGTGATGCAAGGGGCGCAGATGGTGGAACAGAGCTGGCAATGGATCTCCATGGCTTTGAATCACTGATGGCCTGTACCGCGGATGAGATGGGAGTACCGCTAGGAGATCTGGCTGACATCATGGTACTGCAGGTTAGTGGTGTATTGCGGTGGTTGCCTGTGCGTGCGGCAGCCTTGTTCGCAGCTTTGTTGGCCAGTACTGGTCCAGTGCTTGGATTGGACACGCTGCAGATCACAGGGAAAATCCGTTCACTAATGAAATGCAAGGCCACTGAATGGAAATCCAGCTAAGCGGTGAAGGATGAGCGTGCTGTCCTGCTCCGCTCAATCCATTCCAGCGTGCATGATGCTGCAAACCCTGCAATCTTGTGCTGGTATGCAGGTGGCAGCCCCACATGCACCAAGGGAGGCAGAGGCGCCAACCGCCACCAGCGAGCCGCAAGCACACCCCAGCTCAAACCCTCTCCCCACCAGCACCGATGCCATCCCTCCCAGCAGCCAGCAGGCAGCTGGACTGGCAAGTGCCACTCCGTTTGCTGCGGCGGCAAACTCGGCAGGGAACTCACCGCCTGACGGTGCAGCGGGCAGCGCAGCTGCCAACAGCAGCGTGGAAGAAGCAGCAATGGCGCCCTTCGTGAGGGCCATCCAGCACGCCGCTGCGGGCATCGCCCCCGTCCCCACCGCCACCGCCACCACCACCTCCTCTGCAGGCGCGCCGCTCACCGCCATGTCCAGCGGCGGCAGCGCCACTGACCGGCTCAGCAACGCGGCGTTCAAGACAGGCGCGCTTCAAGCCGTCGCCATAGAGATGCACCGGGGCGGACTCGTCAACGCGGCGGCTGCCGCCACCGCGCCAGCGGACGTGAAGCCCGGCACGAGCAAGATTAGCAGCGCTACGCTGATTGTCAACCCCACAGACGTAAACGCTGCACAGGACCAGCAGCAGCGGCAGGAGGGCACAGCAGCGGATGTGGGGGGAGGCGGCAAGGCTCTCGCTCCACGGCCCGGGTTCGCCACGCCTCAGGTGGAGACTGCCGCTGCTGCGGTGGATGCCACCAGCCCGAACGAGCAGCGCCACATGCAGGCGGTTTCGGAGGATGAGCGGTTCCGGAGCGCGTTCAGGACATTCGATCGTGACGGCGATGGGTAGGTTTGTGCTCCATTCAAGTACTGGATAATGGCATAGGAGACGCTCTGATCTTGCTTTGCTCCCCTGTTGCGCAAAGTGGGGGAATGGGTGACCATATGCAGCGTAGTTGCGGAGACTGCATCCTGTTGTTGTAGAAGACAAGGCCATGAACTGGCCTTGTCTTCAACAACAGGATGCAGTCTCCGCACTACGGGCACATGCGGCTGCCACTTCTCCTGTTGAACAGTCCACATGCACATCCATACTGCCGTGTTTCAGCCCTATGCTGAGGATGCGATGACGCATGTACCTGGCATGCATGCATTTGTGTGTCAAAAAGAGGCGCCCATGGGGCCATGCAATGTGATCCCCGTGGCGCCGTGCATGTCTGTGTGCTCAATTCAATAAGTTGTTAACTTTCCATGCGGCCATGCAGTGTGCTTTGCCTGGGGCTGTTTGTGTGTGTGTCAAAGTGCGTGTGCATAAGCTGATGTGTGGAGTAGCTGTGCGCAAGGCGAATACCAACTGCCGCCATGCGTCATGCGTGCGGTGTGGTTTTACCCTGGTTTTGCTCTGCCCTGGCGTGCGTATGCAGGTTGTTGTCGTTCTGCGAGCTCTGCCAGCTGCTGGGCCACCTGCAGCCCGACGCCTCGCTGCACACCGCACGCATGCAGGCGGTACAGGCCATGCTTGGGTGCGATTTCGATGCGGACAGCCACCTGGCGCCCCTGGAGCTGGCTGGCTTGATGGTCAGGTGCGTTACGTGTTCTACACATACTGTACTGCATGTACCGCGTGCACTGATGTACTGCTGATGCTCCACGTGTTCTCTGCACAGTATCAGTACTATGCTGGTCAAACAAAGATACACTGCCTGGTGCCAAATGATCTCGTTGCGGTGTTTGGTTCT
This sequence comes from Chlamydomonas asymmetrica, assembly GCA_001662385.1. NCBI lineage: Eukaryota > Viridiplantae > Chlorophyta > Chlorophyceae > Chlamydomonadales > Chlamydomonadaceae > Chlamydomonas > Chlamydomonas asymmetrica. The sequence continues at coordinate 65,858 of BDDA01000102.1, forward strand.
GCACTTCTGCCGCGTGCCCCTGACGCATTTCTGTGCCATGTGACGTGCTTGGATGCCCTCACGCAGGCTTGCTGACCTGGCGGATGTGTCATGGGAGGTGGTGGTACAGCGCTTGGCGGACGCTGCCGCCCGGCCCCGCGCACTGCATGGCGACGATGTCGAGGTCATGCAGGTACAGTACGGCAATGCTGCATGCAGGGCAGTACGGCATGCAGGGCATGTGAGGCATGCAGGGCAATACAACGGCAATACTGCATGCAGGGCAGTACGGCAGGCAGGGCATGTGAGGCATGAAGGGCAATACAGCATGCAGGGCAGTACGGCATGCATGGAACTCCGACGTTGGCTTGTGGTTTGGCACAATTGGGACTTTGCGTCATTTTGTGTCATGTGCCGGAGCGCCTGCACCGAAGTCGCACACTACTGGAGTATGCTGCCCGGTGTACTGCCCGTTAGTGTATTGCCCCGTGTACTGCAAGGTTGTCATACTGTTGGTTGCTGGGTGCATCAGTAGCACCCCAAGATACCTTGTGTCAGCATTCCTACGATGTCTTACATCAAAGGAGTGTGCTGGCCGAATGGCCCATGCTCCCCCCAAATGCGGGCCAGGAGACCAGAAGCGGCTCACCAACCTAGACATAAAGCGGGCTAGAGGGCCGCAGGGGCTCGATGCGGCACAGTTGAGTAGCAGCAGCATAGCAGTCGTGCGCTTTGCGGATGGCTCACTCGGCAATCTGCAAGGCATATGACTGCTATGCTGCTGCTATCCTTCGAGTGACTCAGCAATGTGCATGATTGATTGATCGACTTGACATCAAATCAGCATGCTTGTTACCGTATCTTATGGCGATCGTGGTCCGCTCCCAGCTCCGATTCAGGCTTGACTGGCCATTGATCCCAGCCTCTCATCAGCAGCCTCCTGTAACCCACCAACTGATCCAGGTTCTGCATGTCACTCGCTGATCGATGCAGGAGCTTGAAGAGAGGCCTCCTGAGGAGGTTGCGCTGGAGCTCATGGCGGACAGGTGAAGACTGGGGACCCCGCAGGGCTGCCTATTGTAGTACGCAAGTACGCTCACAGGAGTGTGAACAACCCATGCTGCACTTGGCGCAGTCACGCATAGGGCGGCGCACATTCCACTCTGCGCTCGCCGCCCCTCCGCCTCCCGGTCACCACCAAAACCGAGCATGTTTTGCGTTTGCCGTGTACATGTGGCTGGTGGTTGTATGAGCAGGAAGCTGCGGGCGCTGTTCACGCTGTGGGACCGAGACCAGGACGGAGCCATCAGCCTCACTGAGCTCACGGTGGCGCTCAGAGCGCTGGAGGGCATCAGCGGCCGTCCCGCCACTGCCGCCGCCACCAGCACCGCCACGTCAGCGGCAGCGGCAGCAGCGGATGCGCAAGGCGGCACGGGCCTGCAGGCCGGCGAGAAGCTCAGGGAAGCTGGCATCGCAGCGGCGCCTGCAGCCGCGCATGAGGCTATTGGGGCTGCTGCTGCAAAGAAGAAGGTGAGGGCAGAATGCTGTGCCTCGACCAAGAATGAATAAACGTTGCTGGCACTGCAGGCCACCCTGGAGCACTGCAGGCCACCCTGGAGCACTCTCCGATATTGTGGCTGTGGCTACGCTGTGACGAACAGCCACCATAGCTACAGCCAAACGCATTTTGAGGGTGCTGTTTGGGCACGCTGCACGCCTCACGCACGCTGCAGGCAACGCACCCAGCTGCCGTACGGTATTTGGCTCATCCACTCGTGGCCTGCACATGCACAGGCACCGGATGTTCTGCCGATCGACCATGCGTAGGCTGTACCGCATGGCATATACTGATACATGCTATCACATAACGTTGTCCTGCATGTGCACAGCCGCTGGCCCTGAGCGCACGCGAGGCGACGCGTGTGTTGCTGGCGTATGACGCTGACGCCGACAACCGCCTCAGCCTGCCCGAAGTGGCTACCCTCATGGCGGTGAGTGTGAGCTTGAGCGCCTTCACTCGGGGCGAACAACGTGCCTCAATGTCTGAATGTCTCACTGTCTCGGTGACGCTGTGAGCACTTGGCAGGCTGGTCACTCACACAATTGTGCTCAGCTTGCTGGCTATGTTTGGCGTCCTGCTCTCCATAACGTTCAGTTGCGCTGTTTGCAGCCTGCCATTCAGCGCCATGCAGTGTAGCTGCAGTCCCACATGCACGTCCTGGGGCTGTGCAAGCTCTTCTGGCGTCACGTTCCATGACCAGTCCAGTTTGCTTGCCTGGTGCACCCCTCCTGCCGCAGGCCGCCTGCTCAGCCTCGCATGTCGAGTGGCAGGACGTCGCGGACCGACTGTTGGCGCTGGCGATCCTCCACGTAAGCGCCCTGAACCCATGCTCGTGCGTGGCTGGCTGCATGCCATGTGAAACTGCCAAAAGTCATCCTTGGACCCTTGATATCCTTGCTGCACACTGGTTTGCTTGCTCGTCTGTGCGTGAAGCATTGTCTTCAGCCCACAGTGGTTCTGCTCGTGGTTTGTGAGCAATGCAGCCCCGCAGCGATGTATGCAAGTCACAGAGCTGCGATTCGTTTTGCTGTTGGGCCGCTGTTTGAACTACTGTGCACTTGTGCATGCCTGCGTGCGCGTGTGTCTTGGGTGCGCTGTGCCCTGCAGCCCCCTGCGCTGCGTGAGGAGCGTGTGCTGGAGCGCGGCGCTGAGCAGCTGGAGGAGGCGCTGACCTCAGCGCGACACGCACAGGAGGAAGCCTGACCAGCCCCCGCACACAGCACGCTCAGGCCCGGCCGAGCAACATGGGGCGACGCTGATGTGTGCCGAAAATGCGCTGCTGTAACTGCGTGCAACACAGCTAGGAGTATTTGTCCGCAGCTGCATGCATATTGCCACATTGGTATCCTGCATCTGCAAAAAGGGGTTACAGGTGCCTGTACGATGTGGCGTGCGACAGACCAAGGACCCTGACAATTAGCGTTGGATCTATGTGCTCTGCTGACAAGCCTGCGTTGTGATGTGCCTATGACTTGAATTCCCAAACCATGCAGATAGCGGCATGCACTGGCACCTGTTGATGTAATGCTTGCATGGCTGTGTATGTGCTCCCATCGTCAATCTGTTGTTGTTGCTTATATCTAGGACGCTTGTGTCTAGGACGGGTAGTTAGTTGCAGGCAGTTCCAAACTTCTCAAACAGTGCCGTGTAACATTGACAACACGCCAACCACCCATGTGCACAATCAGCGAGCGGAAGTCGAACCATCCGTTGTTAAGTCAGCAAACAAGTCAGAATGCTCTAATAGCTACAGCAAACCTCAGATGGTGCAGGGGAGGCCAGGCTTTGTGCCCGGCCGTAGAAAGCGTATCAGCACTGGTCTTGCCCCACCCGCCTCAAGAGGGCAGCACACTGGATGGAGACAGTCGCCTCCAGGGATGGGCCTGATCAGGGTAGAGTGACTCCATGCTATCCGTGCACATGCACTGCTGAAAGAGAGGCTGAAACAGCAAGGATGCATGTGAAGACGCACGATGCAAGTCAGGCACATGCAGGCTAAGCCGAACAGCAGTCAAGCGCTAGCATGGTTGAACTGGCAGGAGCTGCACACGTGCATGCGGTACAGTTAGCAGAACGAGTTGATCTGCTTATGACAAGCGCGTGCTGGCACACGTGACAGTCTGTTCTGTTGGGCAGAAGCAGCTGTGCGGTAGCCTGGAAGGGCGTTGAAGTTTAAGCATGATACGTGTACTGCGATCTGAAGACACGCCATCGGTCCCAACAAGCCATATGTACGTAGACTCCAAATTGCGACTCAAACATATCTGTTACAGATCTATGCTGTGATTGTTTAAAGGAGTAGATAGGGATGATGGATGTTTGTTGTACACTGCACTTGCACTCTGGCTCCAACACGCTGCGTCACAGATAGCCAACATGTTGTTCATGGCACGAACAATACCCGCAAATCAGTGGAAAATGCACTTGTTTACGCAGCATCTCTTATTCACCTGGACATTGGCAATATGTACAAAGGATGCCTCAGATCCAAGTGGCATGCATTGCCCACGACACGCAAGATGCAAGTTGGCTTTTGCAAAGCGGGACAGCCTGTTCGGCGCGCACACGCTTGCATTTTTCTAGTTTTCCTGATGAGAATTGATGCTAAACATGATCCAGCAAAAGTGTTGACAACCCAGATCATAGGCGGTATCGCCAGTTCGCTACTGATTATTTCAATTTGTTAAAAGGAAATGTTACCAAGCGAAGGCTCTGCTGCCAAAGCCGACACGAGCAGCACAGGCAAGCCCCAACCATTAGCAGCCATACCACAAAATCATGCGCAACACAAAACTTCCACAAAACATCGACCATTCTGTGCTATGGACAACCTAGCGGATGTGCCGGTCATACACTGCCAGCGCCTCCTCCTCGCTGTACACCTTGCCCTGCACGGTGATGGCCTCATGCATCTCACGCGCCACACCCGCCCAGTCCTTGAACGTACGGCCCTCCTTGGCAGCACCTTCTGCTACAGCATAAAACTTGCGCGTGAAGGCGCCCACCTCCATGTTGTTGCGCGCACCAAGTTCAGCCAAGGTCTGCCGGTTGTCATTTGGTGTGTTGTGCAGAGCCTGCCAGATGGGCGCTGCCAGGTAATATTGGCCCTGAGCAAGCAACAATCCAAGCCACACGCACAATGTTCGCTGTCAATGTATGTGCTAGACGTTAGGGTGCAGCAACAAATGGAGGTGTTGCATGTTACGCCACACCCATACACCAGCAGTAATAAGCAGCCGATGCATGATATCACGGGATCGAGCATGCCAGGACCGCCCATGTCGACTACTACTCACCCAGTGCTTGGCATCCAAGCCCATGTCGGACGTTCCGGATGAAGGGTAGGCCACAACGCCATCCACAATGGGCAGGCCGCCCTTGGTCAGCAGAGGTGAATACGCCCCCTCAGCCAGGGCAGACCCCACAGCCAACACCAGGGCAGCGGAAATGATACCATCGTCGTCCATCACCATCAGCCCATCACCCACAGCAATAGATCCGGCCATGATTGCCAAGCCAGTCTTGGCATCCAGTACATGGTGATTGGCGGACGTGGACAGGACACCAGGCCGTGCCGATTCGGGGCGGTCGTAAGTGATGTGGGTGTACATGGTCTTGACCACTGCGTTGGCCTTCTTGTAGTCGTAGATCTGAACAACGAGGGCAGGGAGCATATGTATGTCGAATGAAGCACATAACAAGAAAGTACAAGCGTATGTGGTTACAACACCTGGCCTGCTGCCTGGCCCAGTCGATGGAGCAGCCGCACGAGCGACCGTTTATTGTTACAATAGGTCCACCCAACACATACTACACTCATCGCACACACACGCGCGCGCTCCACCTCTGCCATTGTATCCTTATTCCTAAATGCACACACGTTCGGTAGTTCGGTGCAGCAAACCATCCTGCCTACCCACCTGGCACGTGGCAACTTCTCCTCCAGGTGCAGTGGACACGGAGCCATCCACACCGCTGAAGGCAGGCAGGCGCGCATAGCATTCTACGGTGTCACCGATGCGCAACTGCGACATCGGCACGACCTCCCAGGCTTTATCCGGCGTCATGCGACGCATGGTGGCGACAGAGGGGAAACACACTTCCGGGGGCGGAGCAGGCGGATTTGGAGGCGAGGGAGGCGGCGGCGAGGGCGGCGGCGAGGGCGAATTGCATGACTGACACACCTCATCATCAAGAAGAGAGCGCCTTCGGAAAGGTCCAGCGCAAGACCCAGCTGCGTGCATGACGAGACCATGACAAAAGCGTTTTAGGTGGGCACGCACACCAACAACAAGGCAGCTTGAACCACATAGCATGCTGGTGGATGGACAAGCAAGGAGATCCAAGCCCGACAAAGTTTCGCAGAACTACATGCAAAACCGCATGCGTGAGATTGCTGAATGATTATTTGCCGTTGCACAACTGTGACGTGGAAGACAGTTAATATATCTACATACTGCATCTCAACCAGAGCAAACACAACCCCATACAATTTCACCAACAACAACATGAAGTAAAGGCAATTATAAAGGCTCAAAATCATGACATTGTTTGCGCGGACCACTCCGTCCAACCATATCCACCACTGCCAAGAAGCGTCAAACACTCACGAGGTGGCTTTTTCTTGCATTTGCCTGTAGGTGGGTTGGTAGGTGGGTTACTAGGCACCCAGCAGCAGTTGTTGGCACAGCCGCCGGCTTGGCAACCAGTTTGGTCGTGAATGGCAGTGCAGTCGACAGCGGCAGGATCCTTGCAACCGGCAGGGCCGTTTTGGCTGGCTGGTTCCCAGCAGCAGCCGCACGCAGCACAGCCACCAGAGCCATCAGCGGCATTATTGATGGCTGGATAGCCGCCGCAAGCGTGGGCGGCGAAGCAAGCGGTTGACGTCTTCGTGCAGCATTGCACGCTGTCGCCTGAGCCTACGCCCAGGCATGCTGCCGCTGGCACGGCGCAGACAGGGTTGCGAGCCGCCTGGACTCCGAGCACAGCAGTGAAGGCCAGCACCACCATACAGTAAAACACAGCTGCACGAAGCGCCCGCAAGCTCCGTGACATCATCATGGTTGTCTGCCTGCCAACAATTCCCAGCCTGAGGGGGTGGTTAAATATGTGACAAATCCGGGCGGGCAAGTTGTGCAGAAGCAAAGATTAGGTCCATGAACGAGAATGCAAGAATATTGATGGCTCGGTTGCAGGTTCTAGCCTTATCCAGTCCTTATCCTGCTGTCAAAGCGCACGCGAGAACAACTAGAACATACAACCACGCACGACGGCGTGACATATGTAATCACTTCTACTGTGCTAGTGTGCTACTGTCCCAAAACTGAACTACCTGCAGAAAGGTCATAGTGTGGCCATCGTGTGATTCCCACCCGTACCCACCCAATTTAACACCGCCTCATATCAAGTATCTTGTCATGTAACCACGCACGTGTGCACAGCTAGTGCAGCTAGAGCGCGCAACCGAGCACAAGGATAAGTACTCAGCAGCCGGAAGGCAACTAAACCCGACCAGCATTCCATCCTTTGGTTCCAAGTTGGTTGCAAGAACATCACAAAGCCCACTCGCCTTGCAGGAGAGGTTGCCGGTAGGCAGGTGTCCGCGTCCACAAAAGACTCGCAAGCAACTGTAACAGGACCCTGTGAAAGGGATGTGTTGCAGGCTGGTGTAAATAAGAGACACCATGTGGTTGCTTTTATAATATTGTTGTGTCAATATGCAATGATATTCAACCTCATATTCAGAAAACAAAAACCTCTAGCACGGGGTGGGACGACCGTCCCACCCCAGGGACAAAACAAACCTCTAGCAGGGGGTGGGACGGTCCCTCCTATCACCACCTTACTTGCAGCAACGTCCCCTGCTTCTACGTGGCGACCATCACTCAATCAATAAGATGTCCACTGACGACATGACAAATAAAGGAAACAAACCTACAATACACTACCCGAAAACCTCACGAAAACTGCAACCTTGAGGTCGATTGTCTTTCCTGGGTGTGGAGGCTTCAGTGCCACCGCCTAACTTGTTCAGATGGAATTCAAGGCTTGCTTGCATCAGTTTATTTCCCGCGCAGCTTTGTTTGCTTCAGGGACGAGCTCGGATGTACAACCGGACAGCGTTCCAACGTGGTGCCTGAGCTGCAGCGCACCCTTGATCGGGCTCCAGCTGGAACAAGAGCAGCTCAAACAGCCGGTCTTGACCTTGATGACTTACAAGTGATAGGACAGACAGTGCACTTGAACGCAGAATTTTCTCACCGCAAGGGTTGAGGTTTAGGAGGTTGAATGCACGGACGTGGTTGTTTGCCGGGTTGTTTGTTGTGCCAGTTGAGCTCCAAAACTATCCAACCTCAACCCTTGCTTGCAAACGAGCATCAAGGTTCCCAGGAACGCCTTATATAGTTGCACCTGGGGAGCAGCACCAGCCTCAGTCGATCAACTGCTTTTTTTTTGGAAGGTGGTTGGAAGGGAAAGGTTACACATAGTTACACAGCGAAGGCTGCCGAAGCAGGCACGAGCAAGCCTGACCCTCAGCAGCACCCTCAGAACGAAACCCCGGCCAGGACAGGACAAGGACGGGAGAAGGAGAAGACACTGAGAAGACCAAGGCGAGAGTCAGCAAGGAAAGCAAGCCACAGCAGGCAGGACGCATCCGGCAGCCAGGCAAGCAAGGAGCAGCAAAACACGCCCACAGGCCGTCCGAAACACGACGCCAAAGTCAGGCCAGCCATTGGACAGCCCAGCCAGCCAGCCAGGCAGAACCCCGAACCCCAGCAATACAGCTGCAAAGCCGCCCCCCGGCGGCGGATGCAACTCAAGCAAGCGGGTGGCTGGCCACAATGCATGCCAGGCCAGCGCCGCAGGGAGAGGACGCACCGTGCTGCCTCCGTCAGATGTGCAATTGGTTGCCCATAAGCGCGGTGAGTGCGCTTGCCAACTGCAACCTTTGGTGACGAACAGGGCCCGCCCCCACCAAGCGCAGCTGAATTCGCAGCTGACACCAAGCCTCGCAGTCTGAGCCCCACACTGCATCCGGCATGGGGTGGCTACAGCGAGGGCACACCACAGCACAACCCAGGGCACAAAGACAGCACCAAAACCCCCAAGCGGCTCTCCCTGGGCGACCTAGACGGTGCACCCGGGAGGCAGATCCCGCTTGGCCTGAGCGGCCGCCAAGGACTACTGGGTACGGTGCACTTCCGCCCCATCCCAGGAGTACGCGGAGGGGATGTCAGAACGCAAAACGCCTCAGTACCCCCCCCCCCTAGAACGGGTACAAATGCATGCATAACCACCATATACATGTATACTTATGGTTTATGGTTTCCAACTTGTTGCGCACCATTTGGGTGACTGGGCATTATGATTTGGGTCTGCACCGCGGCGGCCGCGACCGTGCATGGAGCAGCATTGCCAATGCACCTGCAATGCACCTGCAGAAAGTGACAGTAGGAGACAGTATGCATAATGTAACAGCACACTTGCATGCAAGGTTGCACTGTCATAAGCCCTACATGCCTTGCAGAGGCCGTGCGGGTGGCGCTCGGCACGCCGCACACGCGAGCCCAGCCCGCCAGTGCCACCCATCCCACCAGTGCTGCATGCAGCTGGATTGTGTACTGCAAGTGGCCGCATCTATGTGATGATCTATTCAAGCATGCATGCTCACATGGAGGGTTACACTATCGATCAGAGGTCGCCTATGCTGTGTAGAGGCATCGGGGTTCGTGCTACGCATGCAGGCCTGTGTTAACGATCAGGCCAGGCGTCAGCGCTGCCTGCTCTACCTAGGGGGCGCTCCGGAACCTCGTGAAGCCATCGGAAGCTGCTGAGACCCTGAAAGGCATCGCAGCCGCCATCGATGCGGGTTACATCATGCATGCCGTTCCATCCAGCGGGTCATCAGGTAGGGCTGCTATGGGCTCATCAGCCAATGAAGGTGGTGGAGGAGGATCAGACGGTAACACTGAGCTCGCAATGGACGACCCTCCATGGGTTTGAATCACTGATGGCCTGTACCGCAGATGAGATGAGAGTACCGCTAGGACATCTGGCTGACATCATGGTACTGCAGGTTTGTCTTGAGTGCGATGGTCAGACGTGCGCGTAGCAGCTAGCCTTCTTTGCAGCTTCCTTGGATGGCCAGTACTCGTCCTTGCCCAGCAGGCCCGTCAGGTGGTTCACCAGCCGTGGTTGCAGCAGGTGCAAGCTCACGCGATCCACGTCACCACGTGCGTATGGGTGTACTCGAGCGCTGGCTTTGCATGGACCCCATGCGTGCGCCGCCCGGCTGGAAACAGAGCGGACAACACGTGCAATCCGTCCTCTAATCAAAGTGCAGGCCACTGGATCCAAAATCGACCAGGCCATCAACCATGGGCGTGGGCTCCTGTTCGCTCAATCCGTTCAAGCATACATGATGCTGCAAACCCCCCAATCATGTGTGCAGGTGGCAGCCCACCTACATGAAATGAGGCCGCAACGCCAACAGCAACCAGCGGACCGCCCCACACTCCCTCAAACCTTCTGTCACAACATACTCCGGGTGCGAGCTATTTGCGTTGGAGGGGCCCCCCTGAGCTGTCTTTTGCAATGTTTCTCAGGGGCACGCATGGTTGTTGGTTGCAGTCGTGCAGCACTGATTGCTCCGCGCACAACCTGCAGGGCTAGCCTGCAGTTGTGGTTTGGCCCTGATTCAAAGCGTGGCGGCATCTTGCCACATGGCATTTGTGCGCTGACGCACATTGGGAACCTTGGCGGGAACCACGATGCATACTGACGGCAAACACTCTGCCAGTCTTGGCAGAGCGGAACACCCTCACATTCAGCCACGGGCCAGAGGGTGATGTGTGGCTCATGTGAGTTTACTCAGTAACACAACATCATATGCACATACAAATCCAAGTACTCTTCTGGGGTGGGGGGCAGGGGTGCTGTAAGCGTCTGGCACAGTTTGAACGTTCGAGCGTCTTTGTTAGCGCGAGTCCAGCAGGACCCTGAGCGCTCTGCCAGCAGCAGCAGGCCATCAGCACAACAGCGTGCCACTCGCAGCAAGACTCATCAGGCAAGGCAGCAGCCGCCCTGCACAGGTGCAAGCGCAGCAGGCTTCATACGCCACATTGCACGCGCGTGCAGCCGCAGCAGCAGAGCGCAGCACCAGCTGGCTGGCTGCCACCCGTGCTGAGTGCCTGCTGGCTCCTTTGATGGTGTACTGTCGTACCTTGCCTTAACTGGATCCGACACATGCATGCATGCATGCATGCATGCACGCATCACTCCTGCATGCATGCACGCACGCATCACTCCTGCGGTCCTGCCTTATGCATCCAAACCAGCATTGCGCTCAGAAGCGTGCTCTCACTTGCACATCCCGTGGTGATCTGTCATCCGCGGTGTTGCGTCGCGACACTTCTCCCCACGTGCACCGCCGCCGTCCCTCCCAGCAGCCAGCAGACGGCTGGACCGGCCAGTGCCACTCCGTTTGCTGCGGCGGCAAACTCGGCAGGGAACTCACCGCCTGGCGACACAGCGGGCAGCACACCTAGCGGTAGCAGCGCGAGGCAAGCCCTTCTGACGTCAAGCTCCATAGATAAGACTGGGTCACGACCGGTTTGCTTGCCTGGTGCACCCCTCCTGCCGCAGGACGCCTGCTCAGCCTCGCATGTCGAGTGGCAGGACGTCGCAGGCCGACTGCTTGCTCTGGCCATCCTCCACGTAAGCGCCGTGGCTCCCGTCTTTGCGCCTTGCTGGCTGCATGCCATGTGAACCTGTCGAACGGCATCCTTGGACCCTTGTTTTACTTGCTGCACACTGGTTCGCTTGCTTGTGCATCCAGAAGCATCGTCTTCACCGCACTGTGGTTATGCCCGTGGATTGTGAGAAATGCGGCCCTGCAGCGATGTATGCAAGTCACAGGGCTGCGATTCGCTTTGCTGTTGGGCAGCTGTTGGAGCCGTGCACTTGTGCATGCCTGTGTGCGTGTGTCTTGGTGCGCTATGCACCGCAGCCGCCTGCTCTGCGTGAGGAGCGAGTGCTAGAGCGTGGCGCTGAGCAGCTGGAGGAGGCACTGACATCAGCATGACACGCGCAAGAGGAAGCCTAAATAACCAGGCCCGCACACAGCACCCTCAGGCCTGCACGAACAACATGTGGCGACGCTGATAAATAATAATGCGTAACAGTGCATGCGCGGCAGGCGTGTTGATGTCCTAGATTTACACACAAGGGGTTGTAGGTGTCCTGCATAACATCATATTATTAATGTGACGTGCAACAGGTCAAAGTCCCTGCTGACGATTGGTGCCGGGTCCACATGTGCCGACAAGGCTGCGCAATGGGTGTCCCCACATCGGTGCATGGATTCCCGCGCCATGCAGGCAGGCGGGCATGTACTGGAACCTGCTGAGCGAATACTGTCGCTGACTGTCACGGAATGAATCAAGTGTTTTGAACAGAGCGGGCGGTGTGTAGCATGATACATCGGAGCTGAGTGGGGGCAGAGGTACGGTATCTGCGTTGGCCAATTCATCAGGTTGGCAGGCATTGGCCAATCAGGACAACAGACAAACAGTCTCCCAAGCAGTACAACACTACAGCAGGCTTGCGCATCAGGGTTAACTGGGTGGGACAGTGGCTTCGCCAGCCCTACATTCCTTACATAGCGCTGTCTACGCAACACGGCCATACACCCCAATGCCACCCACGCTTACGGTATGTTGACGCCCTGCAACACGCCCCGATCGCAACAGCGGCAAGATTGCTACTCCCGACAGCCCACACTGTCCCCGTACTACTACACAGTAATGGCAAAGCGCAACTTGCAAGGCGATGGTACTGATAGCACACCACCGCTGCTGTATGAGTGCACGGTAGCTCAGTAGTAACGCTCCTCCACCACCTCCACACGCTCGCCATGGTGCCGGTGGTGGTGATGCCGCGGCTCCTCCACAACCACTACCTCCTCCTCATACACACGCTCACGCCCCTCAGGCACCACCACCACCTCCTCCACCACCCGCTCAGGAGCGTAGCCGCCGCCGTAACCACCTGCAGCGTAACCACCTGCAGCGTAACCACCTGCAGCATAACCGCCAGCACCGGCGTAACCGCCAGGGGGCATGCCGCCGTAGCCAGGGACGCTTGGTGGGACGCCGCCGGCATAGCCATAGCCGTAGCCTGCGGGGGCAACGGGGGTGGCTCCAGGGTAGAAGGGTGCGCCGCCGCCCATGCCTGGCTGGAATGCGATACGCAAGCCTACCAGGCCGTGCTGCCTGCCGTGCGGGCTATACAGTGGGACCTGTACAGGAAAACACACCACCATGCGCATAGCATCAGCGCAATCACATATCAAGGCGCGTGCACAATGCACGACCGGAGGGTGGGGGGGGGTAGGGGGGGTAGGGGGTAAAGCAAGTTGCAGCGTGTGGGCATGATCAAGGCAACCGCTGTATATCAATAGCACGAGTGCTGCTGCACAAACGTCCAGGGCGCATAGGAATATGCTGCATGGCCATGGCATGACATGTGGCATGTGGCATGACAACACCGCCAGCATCAATGCACATTGCTTCCTTGACCTCTGCCCTCGCAACCTCTTGGTATGCCTCAGCTGAGAGGTGCACATTGCGCTGGCATTGCAGACGTAGGCCTACAGGTGAGGGCGTGACGCATACGTGGAGTGCTCAGCCGCTACCTCAGTCTCGTCGATGCCGTACTCCCGCGCTCGTGTCAGCGGCACGGTGGCGGTACCGATCACCTCATCTCGCATCATCTCGTTATCCTTGACCTCGATCAGCAGCTCGTTCTCACCCAACACCTCCAGGGTGAAGGTCTCGTCCCACACCTGCACAGCACAGGGACACACGCGTGCTCATCACCTGCATAGGGGCATGTGCGCTTGCTCAGAACACCCTTAGCAATGCCTGATTGGGGGCCTCCAGACCTTTCACACTGTACTCTACAGTGGTCATGCTGGCCGTCGCATCATGCCGCTGCCAGGCGCATGGACTGTGCAAGGACCTCTCATGTGAATGCTCCAATTTGCATGTTGCAATGATGCTTGAGTGCGATGAACCGTGGGCATCTTAATGCGCCATGTATCATGCAATCCCGGCATCATGCGGTTCTGAAGTGCAGGTGCCAGGTGGACAGGACACGCTTGGGGGCTTGCTTGTACGTACTGGGTGCTTGCCGCCTGCATACAGGCACACACATACACACACATGCAGTCACATTAACCAGGATAGCACGTGAACAGGGACAACATGTGAACGGGGCCAGAATGTGTAGAGGCCCAACCGTAGCTCTCAATGGAATGGGCGCGTCCCTGCATGCTGGCTGTTCCTTTCCAGAGTGCTGATGTGCATGCGCACTGTGCTGCAGGTACTGCAGGGCAATGTAGGTATTGGATTGTAGTGCCCGGGCAGGCAACAACAAGCGGCTATAGAAGCCTGCTTGAGTGCCTACTGCGACTGGTACGACCATGCATTCAAGCATGTGTTTGGTGCAGGGATTGTGTGCATGCAACAGCAGCAGGCGGATGCCTTGACTGTTGAGCAGACAATGGGTCATGCTTCACTTCACACATGTCGCGATAACTTGCGCCGGCAGACAGAATGCGCCGGGTGCTCAGACTATTCAAATATGCCATCTCATCACGCACCATCATTGCATACACGTGTCTTGAATACTTGGTTGCCACACCTAATGATGGCATATGGGTCCTGCTCAGTGCAAGGGGTCGCAGCAGCACAGCGAGCGTTCACTGCGGCGTTGCTTGGTGGCACATGTTGCGAGTCATGCAGCCGCTCAGCTCCACAACATGCGCTGCATGCACGTCATCCACTCATGCAGGCCGCTGGTCCCATGCAGATTGTGTTTACCATATGCAACATGGCACAGCGTGAGCTTCAGAGGGGTGGCACAGAATCAAGGATAAGCAAGGGGTCAGCTTGTCGCAGGTTGCTGTCAAGCAGTTGCTATCCATCATTCCATAGGAATACGCTTACCATTTTCCCGAACCACTGCAAAGGACACCCAGCGAGGGGTACAGCGTCACGCCAGCCCACAAGCGCGCCGCACCGCAGTCGTACGCGCAGCGACGAGGATGAGGCAACACAAGACGCACAATAAACAGACATACACAGTCAGGCATGAGCAAAGCAGCACACATCACAGTTCATTGTGTCAGCAGCCAACCTGGGGAGGAAACATTAATCAAGCAGGGTTCGTGTTCGAGTGGCCATCACGTGGCCTGTGCGTGTGTTTTCCCCGCGCCAGCAAGGTGTACCAGGTGAGGGTCTACCGGCCCTGCTGGGTAAACAACCTTGAATGAAATGACATACTGACTCCACAAAACACTCATTCAGCTGCGGTGGTTGAGCAGGCAGGGGACCATCTGCGTATTGACGTGGTGGGGGAGGACGGAGAGGTGGTTCAAGGCAGTCACGACCAGTGACGCCCCGGGGGTCAGCAAACCAGCGTCCTGGCACGCCAAAAGGAGTCCACTACGCAACTTCCCTCTTTCCCACACACAGCTAGGCTCAATCAGCAGTGTGCTGCCGATTTGTTCTGAGGATGAGGCAATTGATGAGGCAGTCCAAAGACCAACTCTTGCCTGCTTTCAGGCTAAACAAACTACCAAAGCTCCTCTCACCTCAACATCCTTCAAATCCTGCGCAGGGGCACCGCACAGCAGGGCTGTCAGGTTTTACGGAATCTCTTGATTGGTACCCGACATGCTGCACCATATGTCAGACTGAAGGCCATCCAACAACGCTCAGAAACTCTTCTCACCTTTGCAAACTGAACGGTGACGTTAACGGTACCTGCCATGGCTGAGGAGAGGGAAGGCTTGCAAGTAAGGGGGGTTTTGCGTGTTGCGTGAGGGCGCTTTGGTCGAACAAGGGTCTTGGGGCTATGTGCAATACGGCCTTGAGGTTGCGTCGTATTCGTGTGGGTGAACACTGTGATAATTTGAATGCAAACACCATCTGTATGCAAACACCATCTGCCTTTATAGGGTCCCTCGAAGGCATCTTTGGCTGCCTCTCACGCCAACGTGTAGCTCCGATGGCAGTTGGGAACCTGCAAAGAAAGCGGGTCATCTTCACTGGACCAGGATGACAGAAGGCAAACTGCATTGCTTTCAAAGTAATTTAGCAGTTATGACGGAGCGCCTGCACGGCGATGCAGAACTGAGGGCACTGCACATCAACCTCGCGTTGGTTGGCCCTGACTAAGTAGGCTGAAAGTCAGCGCGATCAAGCAAACCGGCCGTGACTTCAACCAGGAGGGTTGAAGCACTCTCCGACCCAATCGGGCGTTAATAACCGCCTGCTTAGTGAGCCGCACCAGCGCCAAAGCAACACCCAGGACAACGTTGGTGCGATGACATGACGGCCGCATCTGCTGGGCAGCGCAGCGGCATTCAATTGCATGTCTCCTTGTGTAAAGCGTTCAAACCGGATCGTTTAGGCAGGGACCTGCATGCCAGCTGGCCTGTGTGCGTGGCTGTAGGATGTGCGCCGATAGCTGTCGATGGTCAGGAAAGCCTCCGCGACGCCTGACTGCCGTTTGAGCGAGTAGTGGTTTCAGGTTCACCGCTCGATGATCAACACGTGATAGCGAGATGTGCAGCAGGCGTACTTAGAAGGGTATCTAGTGAAGCAGCGTATGGTGCATCAGGGGTTATGCAGCTGCGAGCTGCATGCTGCAGTAATGAAAAGGTTGCCGGAGGTGGTGGCCTGGAAGTGCTCAGGAGCACAACTTGGGTGTGCATTCATGCCACTCCGGTGCCTGCATCACGCCATGGTGGCCAGCACACGCAGCGCTGTTGAGCAGCATGTTCGCTTGAGTGCTTGCGCCTCTGAGTGCATGCTGCTGCTACAATGGTGCACTGAGGTGGCTTTACACGGGGCAAGCTGTGCTCAAACTACGCTTTTCACCGTCAGCACATGGGGCGAGTGCATGCATGAGCTCATGTCATCGCCTGGCACATGACTGGCTAGCGGTGTTCGGCGCGCATCTGAGCTGGGTGGGCGTTAGCCAAGTCATTGGGGAAACAGGCAACAGTCTCCCGACCAATGCAGCTGGTTCACACACCAGCAGGCTGACACGGAGGGATGGGTTGCGTCGAAAGGCCTGCGACTCTTACATGGCCATACCCCATCCATGCAGCCTACGCTTACATACAGCATGCTGACGCTCTGCAACACGCTCCAATCCCTACAGCGCCAAGCAAGGCTGCAACTCCAGCAGCCCCCTAAACCCTAAACCCTAACCCCTAACCCCTAACCCCCTAAACCCTGAACCACTGTTCCCATTGCTACTACACGGTATGTCGCCGAAGACGCTGCTTGCAGTACGATGGTACTGATGGCACACCAACGGTACTGCACGCTCATCACTCGTACTGCTCCTCCACTACCTCGTGGTGCTTGTGGTGGTGGCGCCGCCGGTGCTCCTCCCCCTCCTCCCCCTCCTCGTACACACGCTCGCGCCCGTCAGGGCCCACCACCTCCTCCACCACCCGCTCAGGGGCGTAGCCGCCGCCCCCGTAACCGCCAGCGCCGGCGTAATCGCCGTAGCCAGGGCCGCTTGGTGGGACGCCACCGGCATAGCTGTAGCCGGCAGGAGCGGGGGGAGTGGCTCCGGGGTACGACGGTGCGCCGCCGCCCATGCCTTGCTGGAACGCGATGCGCAAGCCCACCAGACCTTGCTGCTTGCTGTTAGAGCCAAACAGAGGGACCTGTGCAAGAAGACACGACACCATGCGCATGGCACCGGCACAATCACATGTCACAACGCATGCACGGGGGGGGGGGGGGGCGGCGGG